>VWZF01004610.1:61162-246858 GCA_013396755.1 Sclerurus mexicanus | reverse complement strand
CGCGCCGCTGCGGGGCACGGCGGGGACGGGCTTTGAAACTTCCCGGCGACAGCCCCAGACGCGCTGAAATCCGAGGGTGAGCCTGGACTCTCAGCCGGAGCGGATCTGGCTTCTCATCTTGGTGCCGCATTCGCAGCCACTGATCACCGTAGTCCCCGTCCTCTGTGGCCGCTTGGATGGTGCCTTTAGCCCCAGCGCCCCCCGGCTCGCTGCCGGCGCGGCTGCTCTCCCGCCCCGCTCCCAAATCCATCCCTCGGCGTGAGCCGGGCAGCACGGCTGCGGTGCCGCACTGGAGCCCTTCCCGGCCGCCCTGCGGGCTCTGCGGCTGGCACAGCCTGCTCCTCGGGGCTGCTGCCAGCGGGGCGGGACGCGGCCCCTCTGCGAGCTGGCTGCTTCCCCCAAGTGGGTCCCCTGGCTGTCCGCGGGCCGTGCGGGATGTCCCGCTGGGTGTTCCCCAGCCTCCCGAGACGCTCTAATCTCTCTGTAAGGACTTTCCCTGAGGCCGTTTATTTAAATCCCCATGAAAATCAGCCCCTCTGGACCTCGGCGACTCCTCGTGATTCCAAAAACGCAGACTTCTGCAGCGTACCTAGAGAATTTAATCCTCGAGGGCTGGGGTAATTTTTTTGGCCATATATATTATGCATATACACCAGAAAACCTAACACTAATCCTAACCTGCATGTACACACATATGTGGTGCGTATGTCTGGTCTGTATCCGTGTGTGCACTGGGAGCACATTTTCTTGGCCGGACACAGGGCGCAGAGCTGCATCAGCCTCACCTCTTCTGGGCTGTTGCCTCTGGCATCAAATATTTTCCTCTAAAAACTTACATTAAAGATAATGCTGGGAAAAGGCATTCAATGACTCACACTCAGGGTGGTATTTATGCTGCAAACGCCTACACTGTTTAAACCTTAATACCATTATTTTCCTGAAAGCCAAATCCCTACCAAACATACAGAAAAACTACATTGTTCTTAATGTTGAACAGCACTGTCTTCTGGTAAGAAAGATGCTCAGATCTGTGCTTCTCCCCACAGGATTTTTTCTTTTTCTTTTTTTAATTTATTTTTTAAATTGTATGTTCTACTGTAACTGGTAATGCACAGTGATTTTGAAAATAGTAGAAACCAACAAGAATGTACAGCAAAGTTGTGTTAAATTACGTTCAAATGCTCAGGTAACTGTCCAATTTGTGTCAACTCATTTTCTACTCTTCCTCAGCCTTACCAGGACTTCGAAGTTTCAGAATATCACAATCAAGTAATTAAAAACAAACAAACCCCAAAACAACAGAGAAACCTCACCAAACAAATGAACAAACCAAAACCAAACACCAAACCAAATTAAAAACTGCACTCAACATGCACATGTTTTAACATCTGTGTTCAAGATCTAATTTTTTTTGCAGCATATGAAAATTAATTTGGTTGGCTACTGAACAGCTTCAAAGTGAAGGTAAAAAGAGACTTCCTTGTATGCTTAAATAATTTCATCCTCATTATAGAAATTTCTTTTTTTTTTTACCACACAACCTGAAGTCTGTGATTTGGATATTTTACAGTCCAAATCCCGACTGGAAACTTTTAAAGGGCCACAGAAAAAAAAATAAATTCCCATTTATAGAAAAATTACCACAGCCATTTCTCTGAGCTGACCTACAATAGAACTACAATATTTAGATCAACATGTCTGACTAACAGAGAAAATAAAATCCTGCCATTATTCCTTTTGTTATGCTCTTAAAGTGACATACACATCTTTTTCAATCACTCCACTAATAATGGGACATTTGCTGTTTGCTCTAAGCTAGAGTTTACCTAGCAAGGTCTATGTGCCACTTTAGTACCACTTAAGCACTAAATTGAAAGATAAAATATTTAAGTGAAACTTAATTTAAGCAGAAGTCATGTGTTGTTCTTTTGGCAAGGGTGAATTGAGGCCCTAGAAGCCAATTTGGGATTGATAAGGAATAAGGATGTGATGGATGAGTTGCTGGGCTCTTTGGTCAGCTTAGATCCTTTTGGAGAAAGTGAGCCCAACCCCAGACTCATTCAGTTTAAATTAAGCCTCAACCTGCAGGCCAAGGTGTATAGCATTAAGGTGAGAAAAGGCCCAGCCCTAGAAAGCAAATGGAAAATGGAACTATTTTTAGGAGCAGTTCCTCAGTCAAATGCACAAACAAGGATGACAAAGAAAGAATTCAGGAGGGGTCTCTGGGGTGGGAGCATGATTACAGGTTGGAGGTGGGTTTTTTTTGTGGAGGACTTTGAACACACACTTGCAGGCATCAATGCCTAGGGGATTAAGGATATAGAAATGGAAATGAACATAACTGAGAGGGAAGCAAAACCCTCAGCAAAACAGGCATGACAGGGAGAGGACAACCCCTACATCCAAATGCTATGAGAAATGGCACTTTAAACAGCATGCTCAAACAAAGGTTTTTAAACTATTGTCTCTTAATCTTAAAATACTAGAGTCATCTGCCTGATTTCAGTGGCATGTGGCACTTGGAACAAATACTGAGAGTAACAGTACATTAACAACAAGTGTCAAGCACAACAACGCACCAGAGACAGATAGATCTCACTCCAGTGCAGGCTGCTGCCTTTGTATACCAAAAGAATTTACATTTTTAGATGAAAGTAACATGTAACTCCCACCTACCGGGGACCCAGTGACTTCAGATACGCTGCCAACCACAATATTGCTCATTAGGCTGGGAAAGATGGGGAGTTGCAGAAGTGTTCAGCAGAGAGGAGCCCTCTGGGGGAAGATGGCAAGGAGCTGAGTACATGGAACTATTGGGCTGAGCAGAGGTCATTAATGGAGCTGTTCAAAGATCGGTCATTGGGGCAAGTTATGTTTGTTCACTAATGACCCTGGTCAAAAATTAGTGAGTGCTGATGAGATTCTGGGATGCACTGTCTGTCAAGGGGAGAGTCAAGACACAATGCTTGTCAAGCTGGATGATATGTAGGGCTATAGTAGTGGTCATGAGAAGAAATATCGAATACTGAGAAGTTTAAGGTCCCAGTCACAGGGACAAATAATAGGAAATTCAAGTAGAAGATGAAAACTCAACAGCTGCAAATAACAGCAAAAAAAAAAAAGTGTTGCTTGTCCAATCATAGGATGACTTAGAACTACGTCTGTGGTACAGTTCTGAATAAAGCAAATACAATCTTAGGCTCCAGGAAAGACTAAGAGGGAAATTTAAATGCTTTATAAGAAGGCACAGAGAGATCTCAGCAGAAATCTCACATAGTTCTAGTCACCCATGTTTTGGGGATAGCAGTTCTGATGCAGGGAATATATAGCCTACACCACTGGAGGGGTGCCATGTAAGTACACATCTGCTTCTGCCTAAGAAAACCGTAAAGTTGAAAAATTATAGCTTTCTATAAATATGTCAGGGAAGAAAACATTAAGAGAGGGAGAAGTACTTAAAGGTCAAAAAATATATTTATATAAGAATAAAAGGGTGTAAATGCGGTCATACTTAAGTCACAAGATGTTCTGAAACAGACCTCTGGTAGAAACAGATGAAAATGCAATGACTTTTAAGCTGAAATTTATGAAAGAAATTATAGGATTTACTTGTTTGCAACAGGAAGAGACCGAATTTGATGACCTGGAATGAACTTTGCTAGCCCTTCCTATCCATTCAATACTGCTTGTCTGTGCATTGTCACCAATGTATTGCTACAAATTTTGCTGATGATCCACACCCAAAATGTGAATGTGCCTCTGCCAAACTGCTTTGCATGGAGCTCTGTCCCAGCAGATCGGACTCACGTTGCCCTTCAAGGCAGAAAGAAGAGGTCTGTGGATAAGACAGAGAACAACAGGGGCTGGGAAAACCTGTGCTGTTAGTTAAAAAACATCTTACATTGAAGTTGTAGTTTTGTTTAATTATTGGAACAGAAAATATAGATTCCACAAAGAAAGGTATTTCTTGTTATGTATAGGATTAGCAATGAGTATAAGAAGAACAAAGTCCGTTGAAAGGGTTAAAAATAGATTTTAAACCATAAAAATAGTTGCACACAACAAGCGACTTAATAGGGTATGTTTTAAAACATTTATTGACTTCAGTGGAAACACAATGTAGTTAGAACCTCACAGGGAAAAGCTCCTGGGTAATTAAAGCCCAAAGAGGAAACCTGCATTTTCCTAAAAGTCCCAGGGGAGTTACTCAGTCTACAAACAATCTGTCTTAATGGTAAAGAGGCACCATTGGCAGAAATTTTTTCCTTCAGTGACAGAATCAACACTTTTCTCCATGAAGCACTTAATACAGTTCCTATTTACTGTCCAAGCAATTGCAATATTTCACATCTGTCTGAACTAAATTGGGAGAAGTAGGGATAAATAAGCCGTATTTTGTAATTTACTAAGGCCCATAAATGAGGCACATTATTCTCTTTAATTTTCTTTATGTATCAGTGGATGCACCCTGCTATATAGAGAATAAACAGTAGATCATTTCATCAGAGTTTACACATATATTTTAACATATATAAGAAAATTTGGATTCCTAACCATTACTATCTGATATTTCCCTAATTTATGCAGGTTGGCTAACCTTCCTCAGAGAGACACAGAGCTTTTCCTGGATCTTCAGAGTGCTGGTCTGCAAAGATTTGGCAAGTGTGGAGATGGAGGTCCACAGAGAACAAAAAACAGGACCAAAGTCTTGGGAAAGCTCTGGGAGATAAAGGTAGTAATGCTGTACTGTGTGTGTCACTGGAGAATCCTCAAGTGAACTGCATATTATTCATCTTTTATGAAACACTGGGAATGCTTGCTGAGGGGCATAGCATGTGAAGTATGTCAAACAAATATTTAACTTAATTTGAATAGATAACAGTCTGAGGGCATGAGCAGCAAAAGACAGTACGTGAAACATGAAGGAATGTAAATTTGTTCGGAAGAAGACTGCCAGCTCTAGGAATAAGTTATCTACAGTATCCAGTGCTTATGGAAATAAATTCAGGAAACTAGGAGAAAGATGAAGGAGACAGTGGTTAGAAGTGAGGACTGGGAAGACTGAAGACAACACCATAGGGATAGAGAGAGAGATAACGGGGAGAGAAGGCTGTCGTGGGGCATACCACAAGTTCAGAAACTACTTCACCTGGTAAAAAAAATCAAAGCACGGATTCAAAGAAGAGATGAAACTGAGGAGAAAGGAAAAATTGTTCTGCAGATGTCATTTCAGAGGAGAAAGGAATACACAGTGGAGAAGGGAGACATGGAACAGGAGACTGCAGGAATGAGGAGATAAGGAGAGAAGGGAAGGTCAGATTCAGATTATGTGGTGCATAACTGAGATCCTGCAACTTCTGTGATGTCTCAGCTCTCAAGAGTGATGGATAATTCGGGATATTGGCAACCGCCACCTCCTGGCATTCTCTGCGGTCAACACCAAGAGGTGATTGTGACACCAACATTAAGCACCTCCAAAGGACGGTGTGAGGAGAAGCCTGCTTGGTGGCATTCAGTGAGGGCCAGGATTTTGTCTAAGGCAGTGCAGAGGTAGGATAGAACAAAGCTATTCCAGTAATGTGTTTTGAACAGGAGGCTCAGAGGATGATTGAGTGCTGTGCCACAAATTATCATTCATGACAAAGATGGGAGAGCAAAGCAGGCAGAAGGGACATCCAGCACTCTTAATGCGATTATCGCAAACTGCTCCTTTGCACGCACTCTTTTCAAACAGTTAAAGTTTGTGAACAGAATATGCAGATGGACTTCCTCAGAATTTTGATATCTACAAGAGAGAAGCTAAGTATACTGACAGAATTGCAGACAACTGGGGAGACTGAATTTATTTTTCAACAAGCCAAACATTGGCCTCAAAGACTGCCATTCATTTATTATCAGTATTGTTAATTCTTCAATCCTGCAAACAGTCGACTTTGAAAACAGTCTCAAGAAGTCCTGTATTCTCTTTCCAATTTCACTTATTGAAATTGCTAGGCATATTGTATTTCTGTGAGTGCTTGAAGCCAACAAAGATGAGTGCTGCTGTCAAAAGAAATTATTTCATTTTCCCCTCTCCTGGTCACTTGTTTTGTCCCAGCTTCCTTATAGTCACACATGTGTTTGTGCACTGAATCAAAATGGGATTAAAACTAAAGCTGGGAGAAAATGGTGAATCTAGGGAGAATTGACCTCACTAGCACAGAGTCAGCTTCCTCAGGACTAGAAATGGAGTCCACACACTGCTGTCAGCTGTGAGGAGAGTCCTGTCACAAGCCCCTGAACCCTAATCTTGTCAGACTGAAAACCATAGTGGCCCAAGGAAATAAGAAAAGAAAGTACATTCACTACTACATTTCACCTTCCTTGTTGGGGGTGCATTGCAAGTGTTCTCTGATGCAGCTCTGTTGTTAGTAACACAGTTCTCCACCTTGCTCTTTAGACATATACATGTAGTACATTGTTTTCCAGGTTCGAGCTGTTACTTTTGCTCTTACTTAACTTAAAAAATTATTCAGAAAATGTAATACATTGATTTGGGGATTCCTGAAGACATGAGCAGACAGTCATGAGTTCCAGCTACATGATTCATCTAGAGCTGAAAGCCATGCCAGATGTCCCCAAAATGGCAATTTCCCTTGGATTTACAGTAAGTTTTCACATTTTGTGTATTACTGAATACCATGAGGTTTTAATGATCCTCAGGCAACTTACAGGGAAGCAAACATTTTTTTAATATAGTTTTTCAATTATACAATTATGCTATTGCATAGTTGGATGGATAGAATGTTTACTGTAGAATTTAACAAATTAACACAGACTATATGCTCTCTATTTCTCAAGTGAGAGAGCTCAGTCAGCTGACTCCTTTTTTAATTCAGTTTCATATGAAAAGAATGTGATGATCTAAACAGAATTCCTTCAGACTTTTGTTATTTCTGCTAGTGTAGCCTTACATTTAATTTAATGTCAGTAGCTTGTAAAACCATGGATTAAAATGCATGAGAATACAATACTTTATTGCTATATTTTCTAGTTCTTGATGTCTGGAACAGTACAGAGTAAGCATTTGCAGAGAATTCCAAATGAACAAGCTCTTGCTGACAAGGAATTAATGTTTTCTCATATGAAATATCATTTATACACCAAGATCACAAGGAAGAATGTGTGTTTTCACTGAACTCCTCACCTGCCCTCTACCCAAGAATATATCCCCTGCAAGGCTATTTCTAAATTCCAAACTTCTGAGTAGCTGGAAGCAGATGGCCATTTTCTTAAATCAACTTTGCAGAGGAATGTTCCCTTCTCCTGAAAAGCAGGGAATCTCCCCTGTTCCACTCCTAAGTTATTCTGGACCAAAGCTGCTGTATTTTGAGCCCAAGCAGAGCAAAGGGAGAAGTGATGACATCCTGAGACAGCAATGTCAGTGGCAAAAAATTCCAGTGGCTTTACATGGGTCAAGTTTCTGCTATTGGGAAGATTCTCAGTGCTCTGCTGAGGGGAATAATACTTACTAATATTAATGAGAATCCAATCTATCAGTTTTGGGCTTGGGGTATTTTTATACAAAGAAAACGTAACTCAGATGATTTTTAGAATTCATTTTAAAAATGTATCATTTGTATTAATCCCTCTGTAGTTAGAACTGGTTTTAAGAAGGAACCATAATAAACAGTTCTCAAATGATTATACTAACCCTATCACTACCTTCTGCAATCATAACATGTGAGAAGTTATTGTAGAAAGCAGCATTTGAATCAGATCTCAGGGGTGAGAGCAAGGCTAAGGAATTCCAGGAGGATTGCAGATGAAACTCTTTAGAGTTCACTTCTGGAACCAGAGAGCTGAGACCTGAAAAGGGGGTTAAGCAGGAGACAGGTTGTGTCTTGATATATGATTCAAAAGTGCCGCTACATGCTTTTGGATGGCTGTGAGGATACAGGAAAAGTTTCAAGCAGATATACTTTCCACTTGAAAGAACAGCAAAAAATGTCAAAGTGCTTGGAACATCATAATTACCATTTATATGTATCTTTGAGTCATGGTCTAGATAATCTAATCTAGATTCTGCATCTAGCCATGATCATCACCAGAATTTCAGAAGAAGCTGCAAGTAATGCTGCATTAGAGAGTGTGATGAAAAGCTGTTCTCCATGGAAAACTCATCTTAACATCTATCCGGAAAGGCTTCCAGCCTCAAAATAGGTATCTCTCCTCAAACTCCTACTGCATCACCAAATACTCTATGTCCAGATATTCTTGCTGCCAACAGATCTTTGTAGAATTTAAGGACAAAGGGATAATTCAATCAAATTTTTGTACCATAGGACATGATATTTTACACAGTTACTGTTCTATAACTACATTTGATGAAAGCACCCCCTCCACAACAGCATCCATTGTCAAACTGCAGACATGAACATGTGGAGCTGCTTTCACTTCTCACAGTGATTTGATCTAAAAACTGATCATGTCTGCTCCTAAAAGTCTGTGCTTCCTTCATGTGTTGAAGCTGCAAAGTTTCTGTTTCCAGACAGTGGTTTCTGCTAAACTTCTTGCTAGAGGAAAGAGCTTTCTGGTACACAGAAAACACTTCTTTTGGGTGTTCTTCTGCTCTGGACTCAAGCCACTTCATCCATTTTTACACAGAAAATCAATTGTGCTCTGCTGCCTCTTACAGCAAAAGATTTTCCCAGATCTCACAGTTTCTTATTGCTCTCCTCTGTTTTCTCACCATTTTTATATTGTTTCTGAAGTTTGAGCACCAGTGCTAAATGTCATATATTCTGTATCAGTCTCCCCAGTGCTGAATGTGCAGGTGTTATCACCCCCTTACTTCTGTTTGCTAGGTCTCTGCTTACTCACCCAAAGATCTCAACAGTTTTCCATAACACATGTTCACAGTAGGAGCTCACATTGATTTGTGCTGACACCAGAAACTTTAATTACCCCTGGAGTTCCTCCCTTCCCGCTGACGCCCAGGTTCTGTAGGCATGACCTGTACTCTGTGTTTGCATTTACTCATTAACATCTGGTTGCATTTCAACACATTTTGTTTGAATGGGCTCAGCTCCCTTCTTGATTCAAAGCACTCCATGCTATTGCCAGGTCCAAACACCCTCTCTAAGCCAGCCTCTTCATGTAATTAGTATCAGCCAGTTATGGAACTGTAGAGGTGAAGGGAAGAAGTCTTGGGCTTTGCTTTGCACAGAGGCAAGTCAGGGCTGCACTGAAAGACAGCTGCAGACAGAGCTTTAGCCCAGCTTTGCTGCAACCACCACTCATCAAAACTGAAGCAGTGACAACTGTGAGCATGTCGGTTTTACATGCTCAAAAGTGTAGACAGATTGCAGTCCACTAATCAAATATGTGGCTCCCTAGCTGCTAAAATCTGTAACCACAATCCACATGGACTGCATTGTGATATGAAATTATACCTGAAAAACTGAAGATCAAATCAGAACTCCACTTATAAAGAAAGTGATGCTTTTCGGTCAGCATGTCTATATAAGAGGTTTTTGCAGATGTGGTACAGTCTTGAAATGCTTAAGGCGAGAATAGCAGTCATAGTCTGTCTGTATTTTCAAGCCTTTCTTTGCACTGGAACAACCTCATATCTGCCAGGAAGTTTCATCAACAGGGAAAGTTCCACTACATTGCTGCGAAATCCCTCTTGTGTATCAATTCAGAATGCATCTGCTGCTGGATCTGCATAAGAAAACTTATGATATTTACACTCTCACCCCCTGGGATTGCAACAGTAATTTTGGAGACACAGTTATATCAGCAGAGGGTTCTAATTTAGAAATATGCTATGGTGAGAGAACATAGAAAATAATCTGAAGTCTTTCTACAAATAACATTTAAAAATGCCTTTGGGGAAGGGGAAAGAAGACAACTTTTTTTTTTTTAAAATGCATCTAAAACTCAGTAACTTCTAGTATTTAATTTTAACTTAAGATAGGTGAAATGAGGTTTTATATGAAACAAGATATTCTTAGACTATGGGAAAGAAATTCAAGCATTATAGTCATATGCATGGAACCTCCACAAATAAATAGCATATATCCAACTGTTCCATGCTTAATTCTAAATGAATCCTTTTATTGTATTTAGCCATTGCTTTGAGTGTGTCATGCTCCTTTGTAACGTGTTTGTTTTTAAGAATATCAGTTAGCAAAAGGGGAAAGAAAAAAAAAATCAGGCCAAATATCTGGAAGCTTATACCAAATCAGGAGGTGATCTCTTTCTTTACACTCAAAGCAGAAAGAAATCCTGAAACCTTTTCCTTTTGCAATATAGACCCCACTAGAAATGCAAAGATATATGGGCAATATCCAATCCTTCCTGAACATTTTCCTTCTACTTTCCAGGACAGAATAACTCTGCAGGCACTTACACCTATCAAGCATATCTTTCCCTAACCTGCAAGTTGTCTGTGGGTTGTCGTTGCCTCTCCAGAGGGCTGGGGGGCTTTGCCTATCTGAAGACCTGTCCTGGTGCTTATCTCCTGCCTGGAGTTACATGTGAGGCAGCTTAAAGCTGTCAGCTCAACATTACATGTTGGCTGGTCTCAATGATCTTAATGGTCTTTTTCAACCTAAATGATTCTATGATTCCATTCCATTCCATTCCATCATCTACTACATATATATGTTTATGAAGGTATCTTAGCTTTCCTGTACAACAATTAATTATTGTGTCTGGTTAGCTTAATGGATAGATGTTGATAATAGATGTTTATATTAGTGATATATGTGTTCAGTTGCAGTTTTATTTTGGCCTCCTAATTTTAGCAGCAGCATTCAATATATACAGTACACACCAAGCTTCTTTTCCATGTCTCGCCAAACAGAATTCTCTGCCCTTTTCTCAAGGTCCCTTTTCTCAAGAAAAAAAGCAAGGAAGAAATGTAGCTTATTTTCCTCCACAGATGAAATCAGAGTGTGGTAATAAGAATAGCTGTGGAGCCTGCGTGCCTCAGAGGCACCATCATCCCAGCGGTGCTGCTGAGGACATGCACTGCTGCTCATTTCTGCAGCTGCCCAGAGACACGTGCTGCGCCACAGGGAACACCGCCAAGGGCAGATGAGACGAACCTATGTGGGATGTAAAATATTCATCACACCTGCTTGGTGTAAACAAACACCAACAGCGGGAATATCCCTGTCTGCAGAAGGGAAGCTACAGACCGAGATCTCTTCTACGGCTCGCAGAGCTGCACACACAACCATTGCTGCCTCGGCACCTCCTGATGTATGTAGGACTCCTTGGCTGCCCTACTATTGCACTTAGGCAATGTACTGTCATGACATTTCGCTGTCTGGTCCTTCTCCACTGGTGCCTGCCACTGTGACGCTGTCAGTGATCCCAGGCCCTCTGATGCTCCAGCCCTATCCCCCATAGGGTCACTGAAAACATATGTCTTCCCAGAGCATATCGGAACAGTAGAACAGATTGTACATGTGTGCTTGCATGTATGCAGGTGCATCTATCCATGCACACAAACACGTGACTATCTTCCCATACAAATCCCCCAATAAACTAAACATATAGTAATCTCCAGACTCTTTCACTTTGACTCCCCAGTTCGAATTGGTCTATTGTCTATTTAGATGCTAAGCACTCTAGAACATCATCTTATGTCATCTGCAAAATGTCTAGCCCTCTGTTTGGGTAACTGTGGAGTAACAAAAATTCCAGTGTTTTAATTTCTAAAGTGAATGTTATATAGAGCTCAAATACTAAGAGGAATACATTGTCAGCCAAGTGCTGTTTTCAACACACCTAGTTCAATCCAGACATCCTTTTGTTACTTGTTCTGTGTAATTTAACACAAGCTAATGTTAACTCGAACAGATTGTACTGCATTGACAATAATTGGATAAAAATTGATTTTTTCAAGTGAGTCTAGACTTTATGTAATGGCTAAAATGCTAGTATTTCTACAATTAAAAAGCTGGCACATAGTTGGTTTGGTGGACATTTAGCATTGACAGACCTTTGTTACAGATGATAAATGTTCCTCTTGCTAGACTGTAGAAGCAGTAAGATCACTTGAAAAAACTTAAGTTCTATTGCACTGAACATTATTGCCAATATTATTATGATGCCTATATACATCATTATTGGACGTGTCTATATTAATGGAGCCATGCCACTTCATCCTGAATGAATGTAAAACCACGAAATAGAAGTATTACTGTCAGAGGTCTGAAAATACAGGCAGGGAGAGGGTAGGGAAGGCCACGGACATGTATCTGAGGGCAGGGGAGCTGCTGGGATGCTATGATGAGCATCTCCATGTGAAGCTTCAGCCATAGAATGAGCTACCAGGTGATGCCTGAGGTTGGCCAAATGGAAGAGATTTCATTTTAAAATGATTTTTGAAGATTATCTTTGAATTGAGGCATGGCCTCCCCTTTTACAGCAACTTTATAGAGTGGCATTTGGTCTTATAATTTTATGCACATAAATATTTGCATAAAGCAAGAGATGTGCTGACAGGTATATCTCTGAAGAGAGGCTCGGCTTTGTGTCTCCCAAAGAGAGGATGGGATTCCTCTGACCTGGACAGGTCAGGTCTCATCCACCCCACTGCTAATGAGAATTATGGATTCCTTATATGCTGTCTTTTAGTGGAAACTTTGTCTAGCTTCACCAAATTTCCTCAAAGCTATTTATAAAATTTCTTTTGTTAAATATTTCTGTTCTCTCACAGAAGCAGGAAAAGTCTTCAATTTCTGGTGTGATTAACACTTTCATATACACACCTTGCACGTACTGATCTACAATGAATTGTAAAGTTTTTATTCTGTTACATACTTATCAGAAATCTCGGTAGAGTATCTCTGGAGAATAATCAATGAATCAATCAAAGAAGAAAAAAAACACAATACAAAATACCAAAGACCAAAAAATGATTGATCTGAAGAATTGCCTTTGCAGTATGTACCCAGCAGCAGCTGCAGTACTGCACTGCTTAACATGTCTGTGGGCCTTGTTTGAATTTTGTACCTACTTTGCTGCTGTTGGAGTTGTCTGATAGAGAATATTAGAATCATTTATGTTGGAAAAGACTGCTAAGATCACCAAGTCCGATAATTAACCCAGCACTGCCAAATCCATCACTAAACCATGTCCCTGAGTACAGCATCTACACAGTTTTTAAATCCTTCAGGGTTGGTGACTCAACCACATCCCTGGACAGCCTCTTCTAATGCCTGACAACCCTTGCAGAGAAGAAATTTTTCCTAATATCCAATCTAAACCTCCCCCAGCACACTTGAGGCCATTTTCTTTTGTCCTATCACTTGTTACTAGGGGATTCTGGTCCCTTCAACTCTCCTGTAAAGGTAATTTAGAAACATCTAATGTTACAACTCCTGCTCAGGTAATTTTGAAAATGAAACTGTTAGATCAGAGACTAATAAAGTTATTAATTCAGAGAAAAGCATGTCTACTTCCAAGTTAGTTCACAATCATTTCCATTTATCTGGTGAATGGATTTGATGTTATAAATGGTTTTAAAGCACGTAATAGTTCCACAATTACCTCTGCCACAGGTCTAACCACTGCATGTGCACAGAAGCCATGCAGGGTCCACGTAAGCATTATTCCGGAGTGCCCGTACCAAGAACAGGCAATTCACATGTTTAGAGCTAATCCTGCTAATACATTTCTGGCACAAAGTACTGATCCAAGGGTGTCAAAGTCTCTAGATGCTAGAATTGTTATTCACTATTGAGGCTTTATTTTTCTGATGAATCAGAAGTTTCTTGGAAAAACACAAGCACATTGAATCCAAAATATATCTTTTAGTACATTTTGGTATTGACAGATTGAAGCTGTGGCTCTAACAAACCCTGCTCAGATGCATATTGAATTTCTTTGGATGAGCAACGTGATGCTTTCAGGTTTTTTTTCCCCAGTAAGCATGAGCACCCCTGGACAACTGATGGGGTCACAGCTGAGCATCTGTGATGCTAAGACCAAGCAGGATAGACATGCTCACACTGTCCTCAGGCCTGGAGAAAACAAATAATTGAGGTCCCAAAATAAGACCAAAGACAATAACAGGTTGGAAAGTGAACAGCAACTCAGTGTCCATGTGATCTGAGGACGGCATGACCATAGTTGCTTGCAAAGAACAGGATCCTTAACTACATATTTCCACTGACTCCTTTGCTGAGCTCAAAGAACAGCATGAAAACACTGTGATTTGGGTTTTCTTTGTCTCCTGCATAAACAGAGGCCACAACAGCACTGGACCCTATTACTCATGACTACTTTTCACACCACTCCAAATGTCTTGCCAGATCCCTCAAGCCCACCAGAAGACAATTACCCTTCTTGGAGGCTGCCACAGTGACAAGAGCTACTCCTGACTCTTATTCTGCTTTTTTCATCTGAATACAGTAAAAGTCAAGGCTGTCAAAGTCAGTTGCTCACACAGAGATCAATAATAGAAACAAAAGGAGAAAATAAATTCGCTTCTACCTGATGCTTGGCACACATCCTAAATGTATTTCTTTTCAAGGACAACATGTAAATAAAGAGGTCTTTCATTTTTAATGGCCATTTAAAACCTCCTCAAGAGGAGTACTAGAATGCCTGGGGCTATTTTTTTAACATCAAAATTTGAAATATTTATATGTAGCTAACAAAATTCTTCTCCAGCCAAGGGTTATTAACATACTCTGATTTGGGGAGTTGTTTCAAAAGAAGGCCATGTAACTACACCTGTGCTTCCCAGGGGAGCATTTTCTTCAATCTCCCCAAATCAGAATTCGCACTATTTATTGCAGCAGTGTCTATGAGAAGGCCACTGAGGACACAGGGAGAAGCAAAGAGGTTCTTGTGCGGTAATGGATAGGGTTAAAAATTAAAGGAGAATAAGAATTGCAGAAGGAGACCCAGCTGCTGCTTCCTGGGTGAAACATGGTCACAATGCCCCACAAATGTTCCCTAAACACTGATAAACATCTGTTATGCAATGGAGAGGGGAGTGATGTGAAGGCACTGCAGCCTCCCTCCACAAACATCCTGCAGGAAGGGGAACATGGTGACACTCTGACTGTCCCATATCTGTGCACCAAGAAAGAGAGATGATAAGGGCAGCTACCCAGTTAAGCATTCTTGACCATATTTATTCAAGCTCCACTTAAACCTAAAGAAATAGTGGAAAAGGAAGCTGGAAATGGAGAAAAATTAGAGGAAGATTTCCACTGAAACTGCTGGATCAGCTGATGGGCTGAACCTGTCTTCACCTGCCCCATTCAGGGACACTTGTTGGGTGAGAAACTATTCTATAAATACTGCTTTTAAGGACTAGAGCTCACTTTTGTTCCATAATATATTAGTAGAATGTTTTGTATTGGAGTTTGTGCTTATGCTTGCTTTATAGTATTATTAGATTGCTTTAAATATGTTTTTGCAGCTAGACTCTATCACTGACGACCATGAACCTTGTTAACTTGTCACAGTTTGCATTAACAAAGAGTGTTATTCTGTAAACTGTTAGAGTGAGTCCTTTGTAAGGCAATGGAATAACATGTGGGAAGACCTGCTGAGGCGTTCTCCCTTCCACTGCTTTGTGGCAGTCTCTGAAAAAGGGCAACCAAATTACCCCGATCTTGGGAGTCTGTCCATTGAAGAGTTGCCTTACAGGACACCGGACAGACTGGATTGAACATGCATGGTTTAATTTTCCCTGGGGCAATAACAGACAAATAAATAGCTGTGGGTCAAGAAAATTTGCCCACTCTAAGGGTTGGGTGAATGCACCCCGTTCCTCGCAGCCTTTCACGTGACAGGTCCCTACACCTTTCTCCTTCAGTTTTGCAGAGACGACCACACTGTTTGGAAGCAGTGTAACATCCAGTTACTCAGAGGATGAGGAAAGATATTTAGCTGCTTTACAGTTTCTATGCCTTACCTACTCACTGCCTGTCTTTTAGCATCCACAGCAAATAAGCAGAGGCCTGCAGAAAGAAATTTCCTTTATTTCACAAACCCTGACCCATTCCTTGAGTAGATTGACCATGTGTGAGTAGCCTGCAGCTCCCACAGAAGCTGCATTATAAAGCCTTCATTATAAGGCTTGCACATAAAGGAGTACCTCTGGATTCTTATGACTCTGTTTTACCGTAACTAGTAGCTCCCAACAGCAAATCTTGTGCTTTTCTCCTTAAAAGCAGTTTAGAAAGTCCTAAATACTGACAAACCTTCTAATTCTTTTCCTCCCAAGTAAACAAATTGTTTTGTTTTTCTCACAAATAAAATGAGTTTGATTCATAACACTAAACTGCCAGTGTTCCATGACTCCCATGTGCATTTTTCCCAGGACACAGAATGAAAATAGCGAACTGCTCTGACTGCTCTGGTCTCCAGTAGGAGCAATGAAAAGATTGAACTTGCTCAATACAGGACATCTAGCCAAGCTGTAATCATGAGGAGGGTGGAGTGGCACTTTTATTAGGACATTCTTGGGCCAAATTCTAACATAGTTTGCAAATGCTGGGAAAGCAGTACTCCTGTACCCCTGAGTGCCAGAAGGTCAGTCTTTCTGACAAGTTCTGGCTTCTTACTGCTGTGCCAGTACCAGGCACAATCAATAGATATATTTCTCCTAAACTCATTCTCTGAGACAGTTGTGAAAATAAACCATTTTCAGCTCAGTCTGAGATAATCACTTGGAATGTAAGCGGAAATTAACGTTTTGGAGGCAAGGGTGGAAAGTGCCAAGCAACTTATAAATAGTGTGACCCATTTTGCCTCTAGCATAAGCAGTCATTAGCATTTGGCTAAGGAGGTTACATGACACTGGGAGGCACATTGTCCATTCACAGGAAAGAAACATTAATCTGAAAAAGACACACACACCCCCCAATCTGTTATTTGAATAAGGAAAAGGTTTACCTTGTCCATCCTAGATTTTGCAGGACTTTGCTATGTGCGTTTACTTGTCTGGAAGACACGTATTGTACACCCACTCAAAAGTAACCCATGCTTAGATGTGGAGAAAAAAAACACACACTGGTTACTGGTGACACGCTTTTGCCAACGTTGATAGACACAAAGTTCTGGAATGCCATCAAGTCCTGCAGTGTTTTCCCAACTCTTGTTGAGGACACCTGTGTGGTTACTCCATTCCCAGCTGGTCCGACTGCACTCATGTGCTGGGACCTGCCCTGAGCAGTTTCTCCTTCATGATGAGAACTGCAGCACGAGGCTGTGCTTCAGTCTGGAAATCCCTCCATGCCCAAGCAGAGCACGGGACAGACTATCTCAGCATAACCCTGTCGCTTATCTGCTCTCACCCTTGGGGTCTGCAGCCCAGAAAGGAACCCTTCACCCCACATGCACTGTAGTTCTGGAGTCTATTCTGAAATTTCAGAGGCAGAACTTGCTATTGGGATTCCACTTTTTGGCTGTTTGGGCATATTGGATTGACAGAGTGCTATTTGCCCAGTTTCCAGGGCCTTGGTGCACTTTGGCCATGACAGCTCTTAGCACAAACCCTTCTTCTATGAATGTAATAGAGACAACAATAAGTGGATTTCTTTCACTCCCTATTTATGTTCAGAAGGATTTTTCCTCCAGAATTTGTCAGTTTGGGTTACTCTCCTTTAGATGGCACTGTTATCACTTCCAAGAGGGATCACTGCTGTCCACTTTGCTGAACAGGACTGAAACTGGGCCAGGACTGTCACTATCACTGGGCTAACAAGCCTGAGCAGGTCAGAAGTGATCCAAATCAGGGGGAACCCTTTGAGATATTTGCTCTAAAAGGTCTTCATGGTATCGTCTTCATGGTATCACTCCAGCAGCTCCTGTCAGTCAGTTCTTTAGTTTGGAGCACCCCTCAGAGCACAAGGGTTGTACTGGCATGATAGACATCTGACATTAAGGACAAATTTAATTTCCTCCTCTTTAGAATAAGTTTGAAGCAGTTCCCAAAGTCAACAAGAGTCATGTGTACATACATGAGGGTCTTAAACAATACATCTGCTAACTAAATAATAATTAAAATCCATGCTCTCCACAGGTACTGCAGTCATTATTTTTCATAATTGGTTATGTCAGAGCTACTGCTATAATTTTTTTGAGTCTACTGCCTCAGTTATCACCTGTTTCGAGTGCCTAGGCTCTTCCCGAAAATAGAAAGTTGGTTTAGCTGGCATTTAATGGGTCTGTATTAAATATTGCTACTTGCAATGCACTTCCTGATGACAATTAAATGAATCTTGTCAATTAAGAGCATTCTCAACTGAGAAAGAGGGATGATTCCCTGATACTATTCAGCAGTGGTCTGAAACAGCCAGAAAAAAAATCCAACAATACTCAAAGAAAATGGTCATGTAATCTTAAGGTTGCTACTGCAAGTGCCTAAAATTGGAAAGCACTCAAAGAAGCTGCTGGTGTGGTCCAACACTCTTTATTACATATTGTCACTCTCTTTCTTCAGCTAAACATGTCTGCTGGGCCACTTGCATTGGTGCTTTCCTCAGCTTTGGAGAGAGAACAGAAACAGCATGAGCAAAACAAAAGAGTTGTGGACATGGGCAGACTCCTACCTGTCTGGAAAACACTGGTCCTTGTGCTGGTTTTAAGACTCAGTCCTGTTCTCACTGTCTAGGAGTACATTTTCTAACAGAATTTAAGCCCAAATCAGAGAAAATTTTATATATTTGACATTATGATGGTGTGGTATAAGGAGAGACACATACTAAAATTTGAACACAGGTGACTATCAGCCTAGAGGAGGATCTCTAGTACCAAAATAGGATTGTACCCTCTGCTAAACACAGTGGAACTGCCAGCTCAACAAATCAACCCCAAACTTCACTGGAATAATGCCACACCTTTTTGCTAAATGAGTACTTTTCTTTTGCCAAACTGCAGTTCTATTCAGACCTCAACCATTTTGCCTGCAGGCTTCTCAGAAACACACACGATTGTTATTTGTATAATACAAAAGGCTTTTTTTTTCCATGCTGCCTTAACTCAAAGCCAGCCAACACACTTTTGCTCAAGCTTTCAAACAATAATGCCATCTCAGAAAATGTCTACAGATTCTATTTTCACATGACACTCAAAAACTTGGAAGTCTGTGTCTATATTGCAAGACAGCCAACTGCCCAGTTACACAACTGCCTGAGCAGTCCCAGATTGTCCCACTACATATAGGCTCTCAACTTCAGCAGCAGCCTTAGACCGCCCTGGAAGCTTCAGACAAGACAGATAAGTACCTCAAGCAGAAAATCAAGTCTTTGGTGCCTTAAATAGTCTTCTCAAAGTGCTCAGCTGCCCAGAAGCATGAAAAATGGAGGCTAAAGCAGCCATAATGCTAATGTAGGTACCACATCTGGGTGCCTAACGGAGAACTGGTGGGCTCATGCTGCCTGTACATCTCCTCACCCAGGGGAGCCTGGGTTGTCTTTGACTGGGAGAGGTCCACCTTACGAGGCTCTCAGCGGTGAGCAACGAGGCACAAGTGTCTTGCACTGCACTGAACAGTGATGTCCATATATATATATATTTATACTCCAGGGCAACCAAGCAAGCCCAGAAGGGACTGACACTCCAGCTGAACACAGGTAAGTGAGTCCAGCAGTGGATCTGTAAAAAATCTACATCTAATCCTGCCCAAGCCTGAAAGCACTGTAATTCCACAGGTGTATTACTTTTTACCTCCAGGCACTCAGAGCAGCGTTACAGCAATCCCCAGCTGGCCTGACAGTACAAAGGAGCTGGGAACATGAGGCACAGCTATGCTTGGCCAGGAAAGATCCCCAAGTTGTTCAATTTAGGAGGCATTCTTAGGACAGATCTAACATGCACCAACAGAATGAGAGGCATCTCAAAGTTCAGTTGCAGCAGCTGTTCTCATTTAAACCATATCCAGAGGAGATGAAGGAGATATGCCCAAGCTTCCAGAATTCCTTTAGCAAATTGCGAATAAGGCATGTGATGAAAAATCTCTCTCCAGTGGACAATGCATAGACAAATATGAGCAGACAGTGCTCTGCCCTTTTTTGTTTCCCTCTGATTTAAACAAGGATACTCCACAAACAGCTAAAAAATAATAATAAAAAAAGCTTAGAAATGCCCAAAAAGTCCAGAAATGTCAAGCCTAAAGAAAATTAGAGGGGGAAGATCTCTTGGGAAGGTATTTAAAATATTTAGGACATTCTAAAAATTCCCTGTTTTTTCAGTTCAGTGAACTCCCCCTGGCAAGATCAGCTTCTACTTAGGGAAATGTGGTTATTTATTCAAAGGTAACCTTTCTCACAAATACAAAAAAAAAACCCCAAACTGAATAAAGTATTTCAGAATTTGTAAAGTCTGATAGAATCTGAGTTTTGTTTTCTTGGTTTTCTTTCGCCCATTTAACACTGAAAGTTTATTCTTGTCTTTTCCAAAAGTAGACAAAGACAATCAAGGACATTATATGAACTTTGAGTCCTACTGCTGGTGATTGCCTGTCTGTTTTACCAAGTAGTTGGGACCCCAGCTTAACCTGGGATGCTATATATACATGGGCATCATGTGAACAAGGCCTGGACCTCAGAGCTCAGCTACATTTCCCAGATCACTAAACAGCTTTTGAAATAAGCAAAACCTACAAGTCTTTCATGGTTACATTTGTCATCTTAAAATTTATTCATTTTGACTTGAGTTTAGTCAATGAATTAGCTTTTCTAATTACCAACATTTTCTTTATGTTTTCTATACCCGTGGAGTGTATTGTTCTAAATGCTTAGACAATGTTATTGTAACATCTTCAGGAATTGGCAACTCTGAGACAGAGACACTGCCTGATCCAAGGTCAACAGGAAGAAAGACAATTATTGAGAGAAAGCAAATTGTTTCCCTCGTCTAACACCTTTGGTTAACTAAATGCATGGATTGCTTTTGCACTTGCTCATGAGTGTCAATATCTCGGTTTTACTTTCTATTCCAGCTGTACTAGTTAGAGATCATGAATTCTAAGTTTCTGCATCTCCTTCACTCTTAAAAACATTCTGAAGCTCCTCCATGCTTGTGACAAATGCTTCAGTCAAAATTCCTCCTTCCCCGAGTTCCCGAACTTTTATTTGCAAATATATGGCATCAAATTATTCAACCCAAATAACTGGATGACATCTACGCTCAACACATGACTACTCTGGCCACCCAAACTCCAAGCTTGGTAACTTGACAGAAGTGCCAGATTTCCTTTGCCTTTGCAGATTTCCATTCTATGATTCTATGAAATTATAATTCCCTTCTCATAATAACCATTGCAAAGAAATTACATGCTTTTGTCCCAAGAACAAATCTTCAGTGACTGTGAAATAAATTTGGGCAAGTGACAAGTGTAAAGGCAAAGTATCTTTTCAATGGTAAGAAGTACCCACTGTACTTACCTGCCTGAAAAAGTACTGTGTTGTTATAGCAAAGACATCAAAGCCACAGCTGGCCCTTTTAAGCTCATCTTGGATATTGATTAATTGCCGGGACTGCTCATCACACTTTTCCTTCAATCTCTGAATTAACTGCTTTTCAGTGTCTCGACCCTCTCCTGGTTTGGGGGAGAATCCGTTCTTTGGGGTGGTTGGCCTTTGCTTGGAATGTCCTACAAAGGAAAGAAGAAAAGATCATTTAGGTCACTTACTTTGTATGAATAGACATGACCCTTATGTCTTTCTAAGGCCATTGGGACTCATCCCTACAAAATCAAAAAAGGGCTGTAGCCCTCACACAGAACTTTAAGACTTTCAAAAAAGGCAAGAGCACAGTGAAATACATTTCTTTAGGGGCCAAGGCTCAAAGCTTTTTAACAGTCCTCTCACCTCAGGCTCTGAGCCTGAAGGTCTTGCACAAGTTGAGGAGAGCTGTTCAAAGAGTGTATCACTGAGAACTGAGATTGTTAAAGGAATCACCTCATCTGGGTTTGACATCTATGAGAACAGAGGTCTGCATCTTGATGTGTGATGCTGAACTCTAACTTAAATGGCAGTGAGAGAAATGGGCACTTCCAAATCAAGATTCACCTTATCTTATTGTGGACATGGAAAATAGCTAGGCAACATTTATACTCTACACGTTCTTTCTTTCCCCACCTGAACCCCAAGCTTGGTGACTTGACAGAGGTGCCAGTTTTTCCTTTGCTTTTGCAGATTTCCTTTTGCCTTCAAATAGGACAATGTAGGACTGGAGTTGTCCCCCTCTGAATGCAAACACAGCATGGGTTGTTTGCTATTGAGATATCAGAATTTCTTTTTATCAGCAATACTGCAGTCTACCTTGACAGTTCTCCTTGCTCTCATCTTTACAGCACACCTAAAGTTGTAGCACTTAACAGATACCTATGGAAGTGCCACCAGGTACCATGTAATGCTGATGAGTTACATCACTGGCTCTGCATGGCTGCTCTCACTGCATTACTGGTCACACCAGAATCACTATGTGGTCTGCCTGCAGAAGTGAGCTCAGGCAGACTCTGGCTCCTCTGATATGCTCCAAGTTGGCTTGAAGCAAGCCTGATCCTGTGCAAAGATGTGAAAGCACTAATATAGTTTGTGTTTAGGATATCAGCTTGAATACAGTGTCATGTTCACATGAATTACACAAGAACTAAAGCCTAGTCATGATAAGCCACCGCAGGGAAGTGAGCCTTTTTTCCTAAGTTCATATCCTGTTTGAGTCAACTCTCAATTTCTCTGGATATACTCAGTTATGAGGATGCAGCAAGAAGAGGCAGTGTTCTGATAGTGCCAGGTTATTCAAGCCACTGCTTGGGCAATCTGTTTTGTCTTTACCATCTTAGCTTTCTGAGAACTCTGCTCTGCAAATATTTATAGTCAGCCAGGCATCACCTTTGCACAGCTTACTGGGGTTTTTTTTGCTACCCTCATCATATATGCTCATATACCCTCCGCTGATATGCTCTTTAACTCATTCCTGAATACTAGCCAGGAACGTCTGGTTCTCTTCCACAGATTCTCCCATTAGTCTCCAGCTTTTAGCTAGAAGCTAATGCCAGTAAGAAAGAGGGAGGAAATAAGACAGCTTAGTCCTCTGTGTTACCACATATGATGGATATGGGTCTGGAACATTTCTGTGTCAGCAAAAAGGGTTGGGTATCAAGAATGTAAAAAAAAAAAAAAAAGACGGTTTGTAGTTTTATAGTCCTGTAGTACTCAGATCCTGAAAAACAATACAGAAACAATGTCTCCAACCAATCTCCAGCAAAGAATGCAATAAGGGACAGTCTTCTGCCATGGATACTACCTACCCCTTTCCTAAAAACCTGCAGAATTCTTCCACAGAGGTGTCCGTGATGCTGAGTCTCAGCCAAATTGTAAAACAGAGTATTGGTCCAGAGGTAATTTTGTCAGATGTGCTTTAGACCTTTTAAATCTTTAAAACCATGGCCTGGGTGTTGAAATGGGTCCTTAGGACAATTTTACTAGATCAGACAAGGAAACAGTATGGCTTTGACAGAGCACTACCCCAAGACTGTATTCCTACTTTTTCAAATCCCCAGTTTGCACGGAGCCATTGGGAGCATATTTACAACTTGCTCAATCATGTCCTGGCTCCAAGCTAAGCTTACAGGGACCTAGCTCCAGCAGAGATGCTCCCTCATGTCTCCAAGTATCTCACGATGCAAGTGCAAAGAGCCACAAGTGCAAAACAAATTTTGAAACTCTTTGTGTCCATGACTTGAATTTGTGAAAAAGAATACCAGGTTTCGCAACATGTTAGAACTAGTGTCATGTTGTTGCAGGACCTAAACAATACAATACAAGGAGTTTCTGTCATTAAGAGAGTTCAACCAGAGAGTTTAACTATTGTCCTTTACCCGTAATTACGTCAGTTAAAGCCTATGAACATTTTTGTGCAGGAATGATATTTTCTTAGAGATTCTTCCATTCATGTCAAGGCACTCTTAACTGGGCAGTAGGTAATATCACAAAATAAGAAATTCATAAAAGCAACAGCCATAAATATCTGTCTTTTTAGCACAAAAATCTTGGGTTGGTTAAGCAGCATAGTGATGTTACAACAGAAGGCTTAGGGAGAAGTGCAGGGGAAAGCCCTTGAAATCAGTCCAGTTTTAATTAAAACAGAAACCCATCAGGTTGTTTAGTCTTATATCTTTCTAGCCTTCTTGTTCAGTGGAAGATTTGAAGTGCACAGCTCTGTGTCGTCCTTGTCAGTATTATAAGCTGTCCTTGTAAATTAAACAGTGCTATTCTCCTCAGGGATAAATCTGAATTTCTTGGTTCATTTGGGTCTGAAAGGCAGCTTACTAAGCTTATTCTGCCATTGATGTCTCTCTTCTGTTGCTCTGCACAAAACAGGGTATATATTAATGATGCTGGCCCTGATCCTGAGTGTCCTTTTTGCTGATGGTGGGACCTGGGGGGCAGACCCAGTGTATGCTGAAATCACTGAACCTCTTTGATCCACTTCAAAACTCCCAAGTCTTTTTTATCTACCTGAGTGTTTGAACCAAGGAGACATAACAAGTCTATGCTCATAATTAACACAGTCCATGAGGATTTAGATGGGGAATGCAATTTATTCGCCTTTTAACTGTCCAATTTCTGACATTTTGAAAGTGAGAAAATTACTTTGAGACAACTGATATCAAGCAGTCTGTAGAGTGACAGATATCAGAAATGGATGGCACCATCCTAAAATCTAGGAGGAGTGCACTTGCATCTATGGACACCTGCTCCTACACACATTTTTCAGGAATGGTATTGCATCAATAGATAAAATTGAGATCCATACAACACTCTGCATTTCAAAACTCCCTTGCAAGTCTTCAGGAAGATTGATCCAAATTCTAAAGATCAGATTCAAGGTTAAAAAAACCTGTGTATGACAGTCAAAAACCAGCACTGATTAAAAGGAACTGAATGTTAGAAGACCAATAAGTGGGAAAACAACCCAAAAACAGCACTCAGAAATTTTAGAGCCTGTTTCATGGCCAGATGTAGCTGTGGTGGAGTTACCTGTGAGACACATGCCTTTCCATCAAAAAGTGCAAATGATGCAGGAATTCATGATCCTGATGAAGGAAAGGTTGTGTTACTCCCCCTTAGCACCACTACACTCACTCTGTTCAATGGCTGTTTTGACTATTTTTTGAAATTGTCCAGTAGATGAAAAAATTGTCGGTCTTTATTGCTTTGTTATTGCTGTTATTTTAAAGAATGCCAAAGGCTACTCTAACGAAATAAATGAAGATTAGGTTTATTTTCCTACTAGATCCTTGCAGCAATAAACAACTTTAGATTGCCTTCATTTCAGACAGCCAAGCTGAACAAATTCTAAATCAGTCTGATGGATAGAGGTCAGTTACTGAACCTCTCATGAGAATGAAGAAACCTTTGAGGCCTCATGAATTGGATACACCAAAAGTTTAAGCCTTGAAAATCATTAAGTCAGCCGTGGAAATGCAGGCCTCATTGACAATGCAAATACACGGTACAAATATGCCTGTCTTCCATTTTGCTTTCTAAATCTAGAAGCAGCAAATCAGCTGTGCTGTAATATGCTGCCACAGCCAAATCAGGGCTGATACTTAAACTGGACTCCCACCGTTATAAACACTGGTGAGCTTCTGGGCTGGCACTCTGCAACAAATCCTTCTCTGGATCTCTCTTGGTGATCTAATCAGTGGAAAATAGTCTGCAAATTATATGATTCAGAGGACAGCGTCAAGTTTATCTTTTTACTCTAATACCTTTGCAAGGAGAAGAATTCGGAGTCCTGCTGGTGCCTGGAAAGATTAAATTTAACCTTCCATTTCCTTGATTTTGTTGGTTGAGAACGAGAATAGGGATTGAGTTTAGCAAACATGAAGAGACTCTTGAGGCAAGTTTTAAGATTTGCAGGGCTGTTCTACATGCTTTATATTTTACCACCAAATGAAGCAACATGGAGTTCCACTCCCCCATAATTATATCTCGAGTATCATATAGCTGTAGAGATGACATTTTAAGTATCCAAGTAGAGACTGAAAAATGAGGAAATAGAAGATAAACTGCAAGCGCAATGAAACCAGTGGGACCATGCACGCTCATTACAGAAGCATTTACATCAACCAAAGGCCAGCCTTACAAAAGCCTTTAGGCACCTTATACATTTCTTAATGTACACTTAGTAGATATAAATAGAAACATTTTCTCCTTCTTTTAGTAAATAAACAAAGGTATTCTTCAGAAATTCTTAAACCATGTGGTTTTGCCCCATATTGAGGGGTAAGTTGACAATGTCCCAATAGCACTTTGAAGGTTGTTTCTATAGATAATCACTTTTCCAATTATGCTTAGAAAGAGCCCAGGAAATTTAGTGCCTCTGCATAAAAGTAAGAGTAGATTTCAAATACTATGCTATCATTCCAGGAAATTGTCTGAGGTGTCTTTTATTTGGCTATATCTATCTGTTCTCTTTTCATATCAGAAAATTGTAAAAATAAAAAAAATTGTTCCCGTGTTCTTAAACATGTAATAGCAATAACACTTTGTTTTAAAGGAGAGATGATTGAATGGTTGCAACAAAGAAAACAAGAGTCTATTCAGCTCATGCATGGGTATGATAGAGCTTGCTGTACTCAGCGCCAGTTTAATGAACCTTGGGCGCAATCCATCCTCACTTAACAACAGTGGTCTCAGATCTGAGTGTATTAACAAGAGATGTAAAGTCAACAAGTATAAGTCTTCCCTGAAACAGTGCTTTTGGGTTCATAAATACCTGGAGAATGAAGCTTTGTGGCTGTTACTGCGGATTTCTTGGGGGATGAGACAGCTGGTCTGCTAGCATCCTGATCTTTTTGTACTTCTTTCTTCACACCTGCTTTAGAAAAAAAAATAAAGGTAGAGAGATACCTGTTGTATAATTCTGTTTGCAATTGTGCAGATCTATGTCACTAAGATACATGCCAAAATGGGAAAATGTAAGTATTTACTCAATACACACCCTGGTCTTCGCTCAGAATGATCTTATACAGCATTTCTGTGTTGGATGCCAACCTGCCACAACTGCAAGCATGACTCTGTACGTGTGGCTGAGTTGACATGCACAGCACTAAAGAAGGATGAAAGAAGGCTCTACACACTATCTTGGTTTTTCAGTCACCTGAGCAGTGACAAACGCCACTAAGGCACAATAGCTATATAATATAATATATATATAATAGCTATATGGGTAGCCCATTCTATCTGTTCTGAGGTCTGTGTTCTATCTCTTTACCTTGCTGTGCATCCTCATTCTGGGCTGCAGGAGAAGCTGAGTAGGACTGGGCAAAGCTGACTGAAGTTACCTGCAGTCCCTGCACTATGAAATTTTTCCAAGGTTAGGAAGCTGTCTTTTCTGGTGACCAGCTTTCCCAAGGAGGGTCTCACAGAGGCAAGAGAGAGGCTTGAACCAGAAGCAGGTGGGATGTGTCAAAGCTGTGCTGGATGTGGCTGCCCAGACATAGGAGAGTGGGTTTCTGCCTGTGTTACTAAGGCACAATGGCTAGCAATTCTTCAGCTTCTCCTTCATAAGTAGAATGGCCCTGGTGGCCTCTCTGTGGCCCTCTAAGAGGAGAGGGATTTAGAAAGCACACAGCAGGCAAAAGGAAGGACGGTCTGCGGGAGCAAACTGTTATCATTCTGCTAAGCTCATCACCCACAGGGCAATTTTAGGCGAAGAGCCATCCCTGGCATCAGACCTCAAATAGGAGCTTGTGCTATTTTTCTAAAAATGGGGATTCTTCTCATGTCTTTGAAACAACAGCTGTTAGTTGGCTAAAAGAGAAACATTCAGAAAACATGTTGATTTCAAGTGAAGTTCCTGCAGGAAAGTTAATTTTTAAATTACAATTATTTGGGCTCAGAATTTGTCATTTCACAGAAATATGGAATTTCAGGTTTAAAGAAATCTGAGGGAGAGCACTGGTGTAATGATCAGCATAATATGCAGTACCACAGGCTATGGTGCAGTAGCAGGTTATGCAGTTTGATCTTTTCTAGCTCGGAGTGTCCTAGAAGTAACTCAAAGGCTAAATTGCACATAAAAAGTCTGATGCTCCACGGTAACTCAGGAAACAAGACAAACACATCAGTTGTTATTAGAGACCCAAATGCATGTAAAACCTCAAATAATACTCCAGCTGTCATATGTATTTTGAAATGTCAAAAGGTGTTCTGTGTGCAATCATAAAATAATAAAAAATACATAAAATACAATTACAAAAGGAAATAAAGCACTGTGTGGATTTCATGAACTTGCACACTGTTTTAATTTTCTTCTGATTTTGTTTTTTAAAATGTATATAATTCTGATGTGGAAGAAAATTCACTTCAAACTCTAGTGCTATTTGCCACAGACTTGGAATATGGAACTCCCATTAGCTCTGTGTTAAGTGCTTGTACATTATTTACATTATTATGTACTTTATTCCTGCTGGCTGCATAATCAGGGCTCTTAGTGCTGAGCCTCCCAGCAAAAAACTCCTGGCAGAGCAGGAACCACCACTAACTTCCAGGCCTCCTGGAACAGTTTCCAAGGGTCTGTCAATCCCCTCTGGCACAGGAGTTCATGCAGCAAGAAATTGTCTTTCTGGTAGCCACTAATCAAAGCCACAAACTACTAATTTTTTTGTGAATCTGAATTCCATTTAATGTCCAAAATCTCCCAATGGTTCCTCTCTTTTAAAAGATATACTCGTGTAAAAAAATTGCTATTTCAGGCCATAGGATAACTGTGAGCATAAATACTTGCTCCTGTCTTCTACTAGAGTGCTTAAAGCATTTGTTTCTGAAAAATACGTCCAAATGTAAAGGTATTTACATTTCCTAATTAGCACACACAGGCCGGCTCCAAACAAAACAGAAGAAGCAAACGCAAAATAATTAGAAATGCAAGGCAAAACATTCCAGAAATCACTTAGAAAAACAGCAGGCAAACAAAGCCGTTTCTCCAGTCCCCCAGCACTGTTGAATGACAGCCGAAGAACCAGAGCAAAATACACCTTATATGAGACATCTTCTCAAGAACTGCTGCAGAATCAGCACTTGTATTTGCCTGTACCTTTCTGAGTCTTCAAAAGCCAGTACAGAGGGATAGGCTTCAATTTGCTTTCACATTTCAAACTGAAAACATGCTAACTAACTGCACATTGAGTATTTCTTTCAAAACAAATCCTACCATTCTGTAGGCATCATTAACAATTCAATGGGACTGACTGCATTCAGAGAGATTCCAGCTGTTCTCAGGAGTATTTTATAAGTTAACTAATGCAGTCTGCAAGTTTAAAAAAAAACAAAACAAGGAAGGGTTTTCAGTCACTTATAGACAGAGAGAGCCACTTTGAGTTTTCTTCTTCCTTTCCCCCTGATACCCACAACTAGTCATGTCCATGGTAAGTAATGACATATCTCTGCATGTATTGTTTGAGACAAAATGAGCAAAGCTGGAAATATAATGGATTCTGTAGAATAAGAGCAGTCTAATTCTCTCTAGAGACTCTCTCCTTCCTGTGATCTATGAGACACTGAATAAATAAGTAGATGTAGAAGAAAGACTTCGTATTTGCTGAAGTAGAAGCTGCTAATGCTTGTGCTTTCCCTTTGTGTTTTTTTCAAATTTAAAGTCAATCTGATGAGAAAAAAAGGACAATTACTATTTAATTGTCTCATATGAAAGTGATTGCTTTCTTTCTGTATTAAAAAGAAAAATCTCTTTATCTAGTATTTAAACAAAAATGAAGGAAACCTTCCTCTCCCTCCCCTCAAATGAATCATTATTTGAAATGAATAGAAAATCTCAGAGTAATTCAGAACCTCCAACCTTAGCTGAAGAGTTAAAACAACTACTTCATCTCTTTCTGTCATTTTACATAGATCCTATGGCATATTATTGTCTCTTTCTCACACAGTTATGCTATGGCACATTTTAGAGTGGTTCCTAGGACAGAGGTTGGAAAACTTGCAGCTGAACATCTCACTTTCACCTGCAGCACACATATGCGTGTGTTTAGTACAGGAACAACATGAATGCAACCCACTGCATACTCCTTATTTCAGCTTTTAAGGGAAATTGTTTTCTAGAGGGAACAAAGCAGCAGAAGACTCTTCTCCCTTCATCCCTGCAAGAGCACTGGTGCTCACTTCTCCCCCCTCAGGTGACCTCAGGTGATCCCACTCCCTCCTACCAAGGATGTTCTGTCTGGATATTGCAGAAGCTGATTAAAAGAAGCCCATTTTACACTACAAGCTTGCTGATGAGAGCTGTGATAAGACTGGCCTCCTATTTTTCATCTTGACTGATTGCATTTAACAGCCTGTCTTGTTACATATGATTTACTGGTACTTGTAAAAGCACAGGAATTGACTGGGTGAGGTTTTTGAACAATGCTTTTGATCGTCTTTAATTGAATGGGACAAGTAGAAACACATTGTTCAAATTAATTACTTATTGTCATTGAACTCAAATTAGGATGTTTCTTATGGGCGGTAACAGTCACTTGTCTGTGAGATACATATTAAATAAAAACCACTTTGAAATAGGTGTGTCATAACACACATCTGCCAACCCCAAAACAAGGCATAGAAAATATAAAAATCCTTCAACTATTTAATTTCATAGTCAGTTGGGTGACAGGTCCAGTCTAGGGGACAGAATTGAGACCTGAAACAAGCAGCAACATGGTGTTCAGAAATTTGTATCAGGATCACAGGTATGAACAAGTGAGCCCAGAGCTGCATCAGTATTCTAAAGGTGAACCAAAGTTTCAAAAGACAGCAGTTTTGAGATTCCAAGCTGCAATTTCTGTGCGTTTCTATGTTCTGAGAGAAGGATGTGGCTGAACAAGACCAGACCAAGCAGGGATGAGACTACAGGGCAAGCTGTCTTACATGAAGGGAATAAAAACTATGCAGAGATGGTCAGAGGTCAGCTACTTCTCAACTTCTTACACACAATGATTGACCTGTACTTTCTTCTCCTGAATTGCATGCAGGTCTTGTTATCTTTGTGGGAGCCATGTACTCATCTTCTCAGTGCAGACCCACCCTTTAGCTCAACATTTCTGGTCTTGGGTTACTTCTTCTGAATGCACCACTGAGGAGTCTCTGACTTTCTTCTCTCTGTATCTTCTTAGTAAATAACTGAAGACTGCAATAAGATCTTTGCCTCCTCTGAACAAGCCCAGCTCTCCCAGCCTCTCCTCCTAGCCTGTCCTGTCACTTGCCTCAGTCCCTTGAACATCTTGGTTATCCTCTGCTGTTCTCATTCTAGAATGGAATACAGTTCTGCTTCTGCGATTCTCAAAGCTGGACACAGTTCTGAGTGGCAACACAAGTCTTGAATAAAGGAGTAGGACCAATGGTGCTGCACGTCACACTCTTGTTAATGTAGCCTAGAGTGCAAGCTGTCTTTATTGCTGTAAGAATACATTATAGGGTCAGGTTCAGCTTGCTGTTTAGCAGATCCCCAAACAGGGCCTGCAGAGCCTCTGCCCAGAAAGCTGGCCCCAGCCTCTCCTATTGCGTGCAGTTATTCCCCCAAGGGGCAATGCTTTGCACTTGTCCTTTTGTAACTTCATGAAGCTCCTGCAGGCCCATTTCTACAGCCTGGAGAAGTCCTTCTGAACTGCAGCCCTGTCCTCCAGCACATTAACCAACCACCCCTGATTTGCCATCATCTGCGAGCTTGTGCTCTATCCCACTTTTCTTCTTTTTTTTTTTTTTTTTTGGAAATGGCAAGCAGGATTTGCCCAGCATCAATCCCTAATGGATGCCAGTCTGGCAGCTGAACTTAATACCTCTGATCATGACACACTGATCCTGATGGTCTAGTCAGTTTTCCACCCACCTAATTGTCCATCTGAGGTTTGCAGCAAACTAAGATGCCCTATGACTTTTTCCCAGAAAATCACCTGGGTATGAGATGGGAATTGTAGGAAGTAGTTTCAGGCCAAATTCATGCTGTTCAGTGGCTACCAGGACGATTTTATCTAGAGAATACATCACTCCCAGGCATGATACAGGCTCAGTCTCAGAAGTGGAGCCTGAAGCAGATGAAGTCAAGGTCAGGACATAATCTAGGTCTGAGGCAGTTTAATTTTAATCAACAGATGGCAGAGCTGGGTGAACGAACCACCCTACTTCTGGGTCTAAGCAGGTATGCCTGCATGGTGCTGCACTTTTTGACTCTCCAAACCTGTCAGCACCAGCTCAGGAATCACTGCCTGTCTGAATACCCTTTCCATTGCACAGCACAGACATGCTCCTCTTGGATTACTAACTGCTGTGGTGTGCTATGCTGAGGTAAGTACAAGTAGTTCTTACACATCCTAAAAGGCTCATCACATACGCCACTAACTGCACCATGTCAAACTGAAGGGTTTTGCCCAAATTATGACAGAATCAGATCCTGGTGTGATGTAGGATCTGAGTTGACCGGTGCTGAACATTAATCTACGGGGTTTGTAAAAGAAACCCACTAATGAGGGTAGGCAGTTGTTAATCTGCTGTCTCTGAACACTCCTTTCTGTAGGTATTCCCACACTTTGAGGGAAGTTTAGAACAGGAAATTCATATATATGTGCTTCAAATATTACGTATTTTTATCAACATCTATGGAAAGAGGAAGTTTATATAGCCTTTCAGATCTGGATTTTAGTTGCAAAGATCTTGATGAGGAGTTGCTTTCACCCGTCACTAAACAAAATATGCAGCAATAATAGAAATTATAAGTATTCGTTAGGTTATCACTGTACTTCTCAAAGTAGCTAATGTATTTGAGTGAAATTAAAAGACCTCTCTTTTTCTAGTCAAGTACACGCTTTTTTCTCCAGGTTTCTATACATTCACAGACATATAAATATAAAAAGGGCTGTGCAACACACTGAAACCTAATTAAGTGCACTCTTTTCATAGACTAGTCGAAAGGCCATCAGTTCATGCCTGCAAAACAATTTGCATGACAACGATCTGCTGCTGCTATTCTCCCATGCCAGCATTCTTTTTTCATCATCTGAAGCACAGCAGCAGCAGCTACAGGAGTCCATTTTCGTTAATTAAATGTTTTTATTCCCTGTAGTCCAATTTATTTCACAAGCACTTTTATTGAAATATCAGGAGTATAATCTCTCTTGAGCAGTCGCCTCAATATTTTTTTTTTAGTGAAAGTTTAGAGTTCAGGTGGTCTTCTCAGGTAACTAACACATGAAACACGTGATTTTTGATGGTTACTTTTGACTCATTAATATAGATAGATATTTTCCTTCGTAAATTAATTTACTATTCACATATTCAGATAAAGCAATATTGTACTTTTTCAGAAATGTTATTTATATTTAAATTACTTCCATCCTCTTTGTGAAATGCTTTCTTTCATTTTTACTTTCATAAAATATGCTGTATCCAACACTCATAGTGCCTGTGCTCTTCAGCTGTAACTGTGGAGTGCTCTAAGAGCTTTAGTTTAGTAACTGCAGTGTCTTGCACAGGAGGTTGGACAGATGTAGAATGTGTTTATAAACACACATGCAACATCAAGCCCTAGAGATAAAAGTACTAAGTGGTTTCTAGGAGCATTTTACATACAGTATCTGTCACATCATTCCCCAAATACACAGAACACATAGAAGGAACTGTTGTAGTTTCTCTACTTTTCAGAGGCTTTATTACTATATGGCTGACTTCAGTAGGGACTGCCTGGGCTTTGGATGTTTTTTTATTAAAAACAGTTAAAGTTGATAATAAGGAATGTTACAAAACATAAGGATAAATTTGTGTTCAGTGAAGTCCTTCTGAGATGTATTGTTGGCACTCTGAGTCTTCCCTTAAATACCCCTTAATTCAGCATATACCAGGAAGGTTGAGCTCTACACTCCTCTTCAAAACTTGCATCTGGATCTCTTGCAACTGCACTACATTTGAGAACAAAGACTACCTTCAGCACAAGGACAGACAAAATGGTCACTGGATGTAAAATAATCTATTGTGTCATTAATTCATTTAAGAACATCTTAAGTAATTTGTCTTTCCTATTATTCTGTCTTCCTACACCAAGGTTGCTCCTCTGTCCCTCAGACTGTCCATGCATGCAGTTGCCATTATGGAATAGTTTGGAAGAATATAAGAAATGAATTTATTCCACTGTTTTCAAGACATCTAATCTTTCAGTTTGGAGCACTGGTGAAGGTTTCTTCATTGTTGCAGTAATGAGCCTGTTTGCTTCCCTGAGCACGACATTCATCATCTTTATAACATGGCAGTGTCAGTGACTCAAGGTGTAGAGGGTCTTAATTAATTTTACTGTATCTTCAAACATCTTTGAAACATTGATTTTACTTCTCTGCTCCATTACCGTTATCAATCTCCTGCCCTGTGATGTCCAGCAATAATGCCAGACTTGCCAGGCATAGACTGGTCTGCGCTTGTGGTTGTTTCCACTTTGCTGGGGCACTATAAGCAGATCTTTCACAGTGTTTTCCTTTACCTCCTCTGTCTGCTGCAGGACATTCTTTTGAAGACTGGCCTTTTCAGCACACCCATGCACGTTCTCTGCCATATTTAAATTATGGTATCTGACATAATTGTAAAGGGCTGTTGTTTGCCTGGGATCAGGAAGCCCAAAGCAATTTGAAACTTCACTGCCCTTTCTCTACTTGCTTCATTTGATCTGTAGTGTCTTCCTTCCAATTTAATGAAGAGTTCAATCTTAAAAAGATGACTTTGTGGTTCATCATTTAAAAGATGTGCAAAATTGTCCAAAGAATACTTAAAGAGAAGATTTTACCTTCTATAGGGTGCTGTATCACCTTGGGATCTACACCCAGTGTTCATATACTATTGCAATACAGCCAGGGTTAGACTTGCTAAAAACCCTTTGTCTTTGTCATTGCTTTGATTTATTTTAACCTCTGCTCCCATTAGATATTTAGCATTGTAAGGAACCATTACACTGTTTTAATAAAAAAGAAATAAAAAATCATGACATGTGCCATATAAATCTGCTGCTCCCTTGGCTAGGTATGTTTAATAAACAATTAAGCCAATGCATTGGACTAATATAGTTTCTTTTGCTTCTGTCTGTTGTGTAAAATAACACCTTTCTAAACTCACCAGCTGTCCTTTTCAGGAACTGTGTCTGATTGTTCGCACAACACAGACAGGTAACCCTACTTTCATGTTTAGTTTCATTCCAGAATAAAACAGGCAAGGTTATGACATGGTAATTTCTGAGTTACCTCTCTGCCCTTTTCTTAACCCACAAACCTTCTATTGTATTTATCTCCCCCTGTCCAGTGGAGAAGGGGGAGTGATAGAGCAGGTGTCCAGGCAAGGGCAAACCACCACAACAGGTTAATCTAACTTGAAAGTGGGTGACCAGTCTTGGTCTCATCTTTTGTATTATTTCCCAGCTCCATTTGCAGTGTGTTATTAAACCAAATGGAACTTACATAGATATGAAAGACTGTTGAATAAGAGCCAGGCTGGACAGGGCTGGTGACTTGCACAAAATTATTTATTCTGGAATCTAAACTGTTAGATCTAATATGAACTTGATGGAACTGGTCATTTGAAACATAACTGGACTGAGCAGAAGGAAGGTTTAGGTAAGGCAACAATTTAGAAACAAGAGTAGGGTCTTTTTTTGCTTTATTTGTTCGCCTCCTTCTCCCTTTCTGAGTGAAAACATACTGATTGCTTAAGCCTAGAGGCCAGTACTCTCATGCTTGCCAGCATAACTAGCAATGTCCTATCTGCTCAATGGTTTCTAAAGCAATGCAATGTTTTCAAAAAGCTGCTTGGTGAGAACCAATAATATATACACTAAAGCTGTGGCATGTGTAGTTAGGGACAGCAAATGTCTTCAATTTCAGACACAGCTCACAAAATGAGATTATAGCTGTGTTGTTGACCGTGTTTCAGAGACCACAGTAAAGAGAGTTCAAATCTGCACACTGGCAGTGTGCCCAAGAACAGCATGAAAATTAATTGAGCCGGCAGTAAAATATCATCATAATAAGGTTTCTGCATTTTTCACCTAACACAGGTGGCTTTTTAAGTTTGGAGCACTTACCAGCAGGTACTGTGGCAGTTTTTGGTGCTGGAAGTAAGCTCCTGCGTGGCGTTGCTGTGCTGCTCGATACCTGCGTCGTGCTCTTGCTGCTCCCCTTGGGAACATCTTTAGAAGGTGCAGATGCCTTAGGGGTGGTTTGCTCTTCATTTCCAAAGCTGGAACCTGCAGGGGACCAAAACTGCACTAATTATAAGTGCATAAAAAATGTATGTGAACTGTGGCATACAGACTGAACTTATATCAGCAATTATAATCTACAATGACATGTTCTCACTGCAACTTGGGCCAAACTACACAGACTTTCTCCAATATTAACATTTAGGTAGAAATAAAGAGTTCCCAACAACTTACTTAAATGCTAAGTGTTGACAACTGCTGGAGTCTGATACCAACAGAAACCTAAGAACCTACTTTTGATCTAGTTCCACAGAGGTATGTGGCTACAAGGCTTATAAAGAAATTAAGGAATTTCTAAATATCTGTGTGGAGGAGTTTCTTATGGCTTTGGAGCTGCTACAGGAGCCAACCTACACATTCACCCTAACATTTGGGAGCTGATGGTTGTCAGAATAAAGGAGAAGAGCAGAACTCAGTGGTGCAAGGCTCCAAATTCTCTACCCAGGTAGGATTTCTCTCAAAGAGTCCCTCAGATCACATTCAGATGTTTGAATAGTAAGATGAAAAACAAACAAAAAAATTTCTTCCTTCACTGTCATACCCATTTCAATCATATTCTCATAATGAATCTTAGGTTGCCAAGGTTTCCACTGTATATTAACCTCTTTCAAAACTTTTAATGGGTTTAGTTTCCTTCAGCATCTGCCATCTAGGAAATAAAGACATCCTACGTTCCTTGTAGACATAAGGAAAACAATCTTAATATTTGGGAAAGGCAAAGTTGGAGTGTCTTCCTTACCTATCTGTCTACAAGGTCTGAGAGGCGCAAAAGATTACAGCAGATTCCAGACTTGAACATTTGCAGAAGAATAAACATTTTGTTTGAAAAAACGAGTGGACATAGTGTCAAAAAATATGAAGGATTTTAGAAGAAGGCTTTAATTCTTATTTCAAGTGTTTTACAAAGATACAATATAATATTGTTTAGGCACTGCCTGCAGGAAAATGATAGCATGATTTTAATAAGTGGCATGTCCACGTCTCCAGTATTTTTAAGACATAGGCTTCCTGAACGTCTGCAAATAAAGAAGAGACTTCATTTTTGCCTTTCTTACTGAAAATCTACTAGAAAAAAAATGCAAGTTGGAAAAGAAAATCCTCCTTTCTGATAAAGAAAGAATATATCTTTTGGCTCTGACAAAACAGCTTTAAGTTTTGCTGTGTCTTTAAGACTTTAAGGCTCTTGCCTATAAGCCTTAATTTAAAGTGTGTATCTGCAGTATAAATGGAGGTCTACAAATATATTTGACCTTTGTCAAGCTACATTAAAAATTCAAACAAAACAGAGTAGTGTAGTCTCTGCAGAAACAGAAAGACCTGAAGCATTTGTCACCTTTACACTGCTGTGCACATAACAACCCCTCAGCACATCAGATCACTGTTTTGTATCCAAACTACATGGATTTTTCACATGTGTAACAAACTTTTAAGTTTATGTGCTGAATTATCTGCTGACAAAACACCGGTGACTTCAGTAAAGTCACATCAGCAGAAAATCTGGCTCAACCTAACCCAGTCTCCTCTGCAGCTGTGCACGAGGACATCTCTTCTGCTGGTGCTGGGGGACATTGCAGCCTGCGTGACCACTTCATGCTGTTTGCATCACACTCCTGAAGTCATTCCTGAAGTGATCTCATATATGTGCTCACCCAGCCAGTTTGGGTAGCACCACTTGTAGGAAATTTTTTTCTTTCTTCAGGTATTTGTTTAAAAGTTTCAACTGTAGAAGCACTAAGCTTGAAAACGAAATTATTCTTATTATTTGCAGAGAAATGCCATTCAAGCGCTCTTTAACTGAAGCCCTTTATTCTCAGTTGGGAAATATATTATATGAAGAACTTCAAACTCACAAATCTCACTGAACGGAAGCAATTCCTGCATTGAAGAACAATGCCCAGGGGAGTTACATAACCTCTTATTAAAAAAAAAATAAAACATTAAAAAGCTTTTCTAGGCATTGAAACTGAAGTGCTGTCAGCTACAAACACTTTTTCTGTCTAAAACGCAGCATAAGATGTCTGCTAATTACATAAATGAGTGGGTGAGAAAGGTGAAAAATGTGGTCTCATTGCATCCCTGGACCAGAAATGCCAGTGCCTGGAGAGAGCAGGCCACTCACCTTGCGCTGTGGCTGGACAAACACCTTCAGGGGAAAGAAAGGACAGAAAAAAAGTGATGCAGCTTCTGTTCTTTTATGGAGAAATGGACTCATGGAGACAAGCTGTACTGCTGTACAGGGTGTCTTGAAGCCACAGGGGCAGCCTGCGTCAGGGAAGGACATGCTGTCCTGTACATGGATGCTTCCAGCAATGGACCCACCACAGGGCAGAGCCTGGCCTGGCACCCATGAAGGAGAAACTGCTCAGACAATGTGTTTAAGAAAGGGCAAAACACCACCGTATAGTGAGGAGTGAAAGACAAAGTGCAGGAAACATCTCTGTGTAGGGCCAGGGATGGAGCAGGTGTTCCCTACAGCCCCTGGAGAAGACCACAGGGAAGCATGTATCTCCCTGCAGCTTTGTGGAGAGGAGCATGGTGGAGCAGATATCCACACTGCAGCCCACGGAGGACCCCACACTGGCACAGGATTTGCTGAGATAAGGTCAATGTTTAACATAAGAGGCAGTATCTTCCACTTTGCTCTTCACTCAAATATGGAGTTTGGAAAGAGTGGGATAAAACAACATGTGTGCAAAATATGCCACAAGAATAAATGGTTGCCACTTCCATGGATATCACTAGGACAGCTTCTAGTTCCCCAGGAGCAGGGGAAGGTTTCACCTTGCTACACACGGTGCTGGATTCCATATTTATTTTCAAACAGCATTCAAAGAATAAATTAAATTAAAGATCTAGGAGAACGCATACTTCTCATGATCTACGTGAAAAATAAAGTTTTTCATTTACTTCAAGGAGTCAACTTGGAGGGAAATCAGAATGATTATTCATCAGATGGTATTTGTCAGTCCATCATGAGATAATGCCTTCCACTATTATCCACAGCAGGTGAGTCAGTAGTATTTGTCCTCCCATAATACCATCTCTTATTTTTCAGTACAAGCCTGTACAGAAACACCAGATGTGCAGTGGGTGAACAGTTTCCAGGTGATCATTCTTTTGTATTGTACCTCTTCCTTCCTACTTCTCTACTCTGGCATTCTCTCTAAACCAGAGGGGACTCCTTGCTTGCCTTTGAAGCACCTGGCAAGTCATTTGGGGTCTCCTACATAAAAGGCCCTGTATTTTTGCAGACTCTGTGCTCTATGAGGAGCAGCACTGCTGATTTTGCAGTAGAGTCTTTAACAGACTATTAAAAATCTGCTGGAGCTAAAGGCCTTCAACCTCACTTTTATCATTTCCTCACTATGAGCCCCAAGGAATCCTACTCTTCTGCTTATGAAAAAAAATACAGAAAAAAAAAAAAGTTGTTTCAAGAGTTGCAGTTACTTTGTAGAGTCCCTCAACTCCTACACTCTTATGACAGTAGACATGCAGAATTCAGGGCTGGGAATGTATCATAGGGTGCGAGTTCAAAAAAAGTCATAACGAAAATCCCACTGGCTCCCAGATGGCTTTGAACCACCCTCTCTCCATATCTGCCACCATTCTCTTCACCATCTGACCCTGTCCTGCAACATCTTGCTTCAGGGACTCGTCACTGTCGGAAAAGGAAGGGTCTCTTGTATGTGTCACCAGGAGTTTGGGTCTCTTGTATGTGTTCCTTTTCTGATATTATTTACAAATATTTATAAAAAAGGATGGAAATGTCATATCATATATGATAGTAAAACCAGCAGGAACATGGGTGGGGAGAATTCTGCATTTGATGAGAAATGAATTAGGCCACATTGTGTGGCAGGTCTTGATCTAAGAGGAAACAGCAACAGGAACAGCTGTGCTCTGGAGCCCCACAGCTACAGATTTCCCTGTCTGCCATCAAGGGCAATAAAGACTCCTTTTGCTGCAGAACTTGCATCCTTTCTCAAAAAGTAGCTTGTCTGACAGTGCTTACAGGTCTATGTTTTGCTGGCAAACAAGCCACAGAAGAGTACTGCAGCATGAGTGCAGCTGCTTCTGCAGCTCCCTGTCTCATGGGCTGTATGTGAAGCCTATCGACATGGAGTGAGTTTCCAGCTCTGTGCAGCAGGTCAAGCGTTCACTGTACTGGCAGTAGGTTTGGAGCTGTTAGCTCCCACCACAGCTGTAATCACACCCAAGGCAGTGGGCACATGCTGGCATTGCATATGCTCACTGAAGGACAAACCAAGGGTTTACCAAGGGTTATAGGAGGGCCTTTTCTTTTAAAAGATCCTTGGACACTACTTGATGCCAAGTTAATGACAATGAAGGCATATCTAGTTGTTGCATCAGTGATCTCACTTGGCATTTGTAAAGTACTTTCCAGCCTCAGAACTCAAGAAGCTTTACAAAAGGAGTTGAGCCACTTTCCAAATTCACACAGCAAGGAAACAGCAGAGACAGAGAAGTGAGCAGGAAAACCTGATAATGAATGAGGACTTTTTTTCATCTGCAGAACACTGGGATGTATTATTCCTCTAGGTTTTACTAGGCTGCACTTTTGTGCCCCAGTTTTCTGGCACAAATACAAGGACAAAGTGAAATTTAAAATCACTGCCATGGGAAATGATCTGATAAGGAAAATACCCAAAGTGCTGTGAATAATTAGGAGATGTTTAAAACCAAAACCATCGAGACACACTTTTCACTAAGTTGGAACGCTTGCCCATCCTTCAGTTAATGTCCATTCTTAATTTCTGATTGTTACTTGTGAAGTGGTAAGTAATTTTTATACAATAATTACAAGATATGCAACATACCAGCTGAGATTTTTATTTCACTATTTTAAGAGTCACTGTTTTCAACGTAACACTTCGCAGTGCAATTTTCAAGAGACACAAATGAACATACAGCTGTGTAGCTCAAGCTGAAACAGAGCTATTGACCAAGTGGTACAGTGTGATCATTAGTCCTGAGGGCTTACCATGTTATTAAGAAGTTATGATAGTGCATAAGAATACTAGTTGGCTAATTAGTTTTTTTGTCTTTGCAGAGCGCCAGTGTCTGGTATTTCCTGATACAACAGGCCAAACGCACAGAGATCAGGGACCAGATGATGACAGATTTCCACCCAGAACAAGAAGAGGCTTAAGGATTGATGTCCACACAATACTTATGCCTAACTTACTTAGCTAGAAGTATTTTTTCCCAGTGCATTTTTTTGGCTCAGACAAAAAAGTGTTAGTGCAATAGACCCCTGTAACATATTTATTTGAGAGGAGGTTTGTGTCTGACCACATGCCTTTATAAAAGTGATTTTTCAGAAATCTAAACATTGAAAAATTAAACCTGAATTTTGAATTTTTTGGGTTAATAATTTCCACCAAAATAAGGAGCCAAATCTGCAGTGCCTGTCAGCACAGGAGCCAGCTCTCAGGGTTTTAGATAGCTTTGGGACTCTGCACTGCTAATGACCACCTCTCAGACAGCCCCTTCATTGCTAGGAAGGGAGTTTGGTGCCGTCATTGATGATTAATAATGGCCGTGTGATCATTAATGGGTTTTGTACACTACCACTTACATCTGTAAGAGATTGCTGCATGTCCATCCTTCTTCCCATGCTCTCCGGTCCTAAATCCAAGCACCTTTCTCCTATGACACCTGCTGTCAGATGGTTTTGGCTCCCCCGATCTGGCCATGCAGAAAGCTGTTGGGCACTAGAAGGGTGAGAACTCTGCAAAACCCACCATTACCAGAAGAGCTGCAAAAGCACCTCTGTGCAGATGCACTGACAGGCTCCTCCTTCAACTCCAGCTGCCTGTGACAGTTTATGCAGTCAGAGCCTGTATCCTGCACTTGCTGCTGATCCAGGCAAGCAAAAGACTGAGGTGGTGTTTCTGGAAGGGCAGAGGGAAGCACCACCTCTTCAGGCTGAGATTTCCTAACTAAAGGGCAACACTGGCAACCCTACTCACAGCAGGATGCCCATGCAGACACCTTTACTTGAGGCTTGGTCCATCAGGCTGTATCTATGCTGCTAAATAAAAGCAGGCCAAGTGCTGTAGACTGTCTCATTCTGTCACCACCTGGGCTAATCGTAACAGCTTTCCTTGAGAGTGTTAGAGCAGCCTGAAATGCAGCCACAGTGTGATGAACAGGGTGAGGGACAAGGAGACTGGGCTTAGTCTGGCTTCCAGGCTCTCCCTTGCCCACCACACTTGGACTTGTAGCCAAGCATCCACTGAGCTAAGCCATGTATGCTCCCAGCCACCGGCAAAGGAGGTCATTCAGCTTAGCCTCACCTAGAAAAAAGTGGATTTAAGAAAAGTCGAGATGTTTTGTCTCTGTTAAGTGGAACTGAAGCTCCTTCTCTTACAAGTTTTACTGGTTTTGATGACACTGAGTTTCTAGAAATCTAGATTAATTTTTGTGTCACAGACCCATCTTCAGTGTCCTTCATACATAATAGATAGTAGAAATACAGCCTGCTGATACTCCTCCTTGTGTCAACACTAACTAATTCATTTCACATCACCAATTAAAATAAACATTTTTGAATCTGGCTAAGAACATTTCTTACTTGAGCTGCTCTCTCCTGAAGTGTTAACAAGCCTCATTGGGCAAGGTGAAAATTTCACTACAAAGTAAAATTTCAATATGTGTTAGTGGGAGTTGCAGAAAACTTGCTGACTATGCCAGACTTTGGAATCACATAAACCATTTTATTTGGGTTTCTGGTGAAATGGTACATCTCTATCAGGAAAGCTGAGCATTTCATTACATCATAAAACTGCACCATATGTTAGTGGTAGCTTTGCTTACCACTGGTTCAACTGTTTGGCTTGCTGAGTGCTTTTGCATAGCTTGCTAGTTAAAGCCCCATATGGCACAGAGTGAATACAGCATAGCATTTTGCTGATCAATTGTAACATTTGTCATAAAGGATGACATAATGTTGTTGAAATCTCTCCAAAGATACCTGGATTGCACAGATACTTTAAAATGGGTGTCAGACATCACTGTGTATTCACTTTCTGAAAGGGAAATCTCCTGGCACTGTTTGGAGATGAATCATCAAAGGTCATTTATGACCAAATCTTCCCTGCAAACTTTCCTTGTTCAGTGTATGACTCTGATCACAGTGAGGAGAAACATCCCACATCATTAATACTCCACTGAAGTGTCTCGTGGTACTCTGAGGAGCTGAAGCAGAAGGACTACATGCTGGAGAAGTGTTTGCTTCTTTAATTGGGAAGAGAGAAACATATTTGCTGTAAGCTTCACCTTGGCGTATGGATTAAGATTTCTAACAGATCAGATCAGAGGAACCCCATCTTGCTGTGCCATTATTGAAGCCTATCAATTAGTTGTAGTAAGGGCTGGTTCGTAAAACCTCAGGTACACTTGAAGACTAGCAAGTACTCATAATGTTTTGGAAGCTCTACTTCCTGACACAAGCTAAGAATATATTACATATCAGTTAAACATTTAAATTTTGCTCAGCAAGTTCATTTTGAGAAAATAAATAGCCATATCCAAGCAACAGATTTTTTTTTTAGATCCCATTTTCAGTAAATTTACTGAAACGAACAGTTACTGAAGGCTGAATTTGTAAGAAAAACTGTATTTCATCCCAGTGATGGCAACCAAAGTGTAGCCTTCAATGCAAGAAAAGTTTGACTTAGGATGAATGTTTTAGGCAAAACACTACTCTCTATACTAAACAAAAAGCACACAAGGTAAAACTGGAGCAGATTTACTTTAGGTATTTGTCTGGCACCATCATGAACTATCTTACAGAGGAGGTCGATGACTACATGTCCAAGGGCCACTTCTTCCCCTTGTTGCCCAGCAGGGGAGGCCTCCACGCCACAACGATTCCCAGACACTGTAGAGTTCTCAAAGTGACACCAAGCACTGATGGCATTTTTTGCCAAAGACACATACATAATCCAATGCCCTCAGCTGCCAGAATAACCCCTGGGATCACCAGTGGTTAGGCAACAGTTAAAATAACCAGAAAGCAGACACATATAACATTCATTTTCTACTACCACTAAAGCATTATTGGCATGCATCAATCTACTTACGGGGGAATTTTCCTGGGTAGGTAGATTTTGATATTCCTGAGTAGTCCTTCAATCCCAGCAGCCACACTTCTAGAAGCACCAGCTTTGTAACGTGACTTGTGCTCATGATCATCTGCTCTAATGGCACCGAGCCTGCTTTTGAACTGGCATATCAGTTTTAACAGGGCACAGACACCCAAGAAAGACAGGATTAGAAGTGACATCTGCTCTGCAAGAGGTTTCTCCTGATGGAAAGAAGTGCCAAATTAGAGCTACCTGCCTTATTATAAGGAATGGCATCTGTTGACACTTACAACATTTTATCATCAATAAATGCCTCTTCCCTGGAATTGCTGCTTTTAATTTGCTTGAACACTGGCTTGGAGTGCCATATTTTGACGCTTAAAGGTACATATAATTTTTGGTAAAAGTGTTAATAACATTGCAATGACGATAATGAATTTCCATCAGCTTTAGCTATCCATACTGGTTGCCACAGCTCACCAGACTAGGAGAGGTTAAGTAATGCCCTAACCATTATCAATGCTTAAGGTCTGGTAGCATTCAGTCCTGCTCCTTCATTGCCAAACCACAACACATGTGCTACAGTATACATGGAATTACACTAGATCAAAGAGCTAGTAAACGTGTCTGACTCCTTCCTTGGCGTAATGATGACTTCAGAGCAGTCATGCATTAAGGAGGGAAGATGCCATACTGAAACCTCAAGGATAGGAGAGCTTTACAGAGTCCCCAGTTAGTCATTAATTAATTGCACTTTATGAGCTCAGGCACAGATCCTCAAAGCTGCTTAGAAACTTAACTCCTATTTCATATCACATTCAAATTTAACTCACATTACTTATTCTTAATCACCATCTCAGCCCTGAAGGAGTTTCAAATCCATAGATGTCTCCATTGTGGAGTATGAGGGATGCAAGCAGCTGAGTAGAACCTCCCATGAATGCTGAACAGTGCTTTGGCTGGAGAAGAAAGGTGGTGACAGGCACCAAAGCTGTGCTTTGAAGACAAATAGACTTCTCAGCTGTTCAGAGCAACCATTTTCTGTGCTCAGATCATGTTCAGCATCTCAGACAACATGCTGTTCAAGAAAAAATGCACGAGAACCTGCTTTTTCCAGTTAACTTTCACAAACTCCTGTGTAAGTAATGCACAACATGTACAGTGGGCTGACTCCTGTCTAGATATGTGTTTTGTGGATATTTTAGATGTCATACAGAAAAAAAAACAACTACAGAAAAATAAAAATGTGACAAAAATTTTCCTGTAGTCCAGAGTTTTAACAGTCAGAAAACATCTTTCAGTGGAAAGCTTTGTTTTTTTCCCCTTGCACTGGCTACATAGTATAAGGTCCCATAAGTAAGCTTGACTTATAGAATTCTGCTGATTCAGTGTTTTCCTCACAAAACATCTTAACCTGTTTGATCAAACTAAGTTTTTCATAAAAAATATTGTCAGTTATGAGGAGCCTGGCTGTAGAACTGCAATTCAAAAACACCTGGAGAGAAAAGCACACAAGCAAAACAGGCTTCTATTATAAATGGCATTATCCATGGAGAGTAAGCATGAATTTTCAATTATGTGACCTATTAAAAACTTCCCTTATCTCATATTTACTAGAAACAGTGCCTTTAGTAGATTATTTTGGGCAAAATTCAATTATTTTACAATAAGCTAATCTTACGATTAGCAACACTAAATGCTATGACCTAGTGATCCAGCTAAATAAGTTTTGCAAAAAATATTTTAGCTATGATTATATTTCTATGAACGGAAGTAATCTGTACTGGTTGACCTATAATATTTTGCAGGGAACAGATGTTTAATTGCATTTATTTCACAAAATGAAAGCTCTTAAAAGTATATAAAATTAAAATTCTATTGAAACCTACAAAGGTTTCAATAGAGGAGATAGTTTCTTTAAAAATGGCAGTGCCTTTATAGAACAAATTATTTAACCTTTGTACTTGATAAAGTATCAAAATTTCTGTTCATTTGATCCTTTTGCAGTTTTTTTTTCCACATATGTACTTGAATTTATATGACTGGCAGTAGCAGTATTCAACTCAGCAGCTTCTCCTCATTACAGTAAATGCTACTGATAAGTAATAAAATGTAAGGCCATTTAATTGGAGCATGCAGAAAAGATTTCCACATGGTTATAATGACAGAGCCAGAGCAGAACAGTGAAGCTGCACATAGAACCAGCACCTAGGGAGTGCAGCCACCAGGAGCACCATGAGCAGGACATGAAAACACCTCTCAGGTGGCTGGCATCAGACAAAACCAATGAGCAGGACTCACAGAGAGAAACTGCACCAGCACCACATGCTAAAAGCTGCCAGAAGGACAGTGAGTGCGGGCAGTGGGTGAGTGAGCTGAGAGGCACTGAGGCACCCATCTGGTGGCCTGATAGATAGTGAAGGGAAGTTTGCTGCTTGCCAGGAGCCAAGATCTGGCATGTCACAGGAAGATCGCCACAACTGGCAAAAAGCAGACTACTGTCCCCTACTTCTTTTCCATGTGGGCACCAAAGACACAGTCAAGCAAGACCTGGGCAAGATCTCACAGGACTTCAGAGCACTGGAGGCCCAAGTGAAACAGATAGTAGGGGGGGCAAGTGATCTCTGTGCTGCCAGTCCAGGATAGGGATGAAGGCAGAAGCTCAGGCAACGCGTAGATCAATAGCTGGCTTTGTGGCTGGTATTGACACCAGACCTTTGGTTTCTGTAATCAAGGGATGCTCTTAGACACATAGAGGCTATTCAGGAGAGATGGGATACACCTGCCTAGAAGAGGAGGATTTTGATAGCAGATTGGTTTACTTAGTGAATCATTCTTTAAACTTGGGGAGTAGGGTCCACAGTGGCAACATCTGCATATCCATAAGTGACAGGGTGAATGAGTGCACCTACCAAAGTAGTGAGGAATGCTCCCCAACCCTTTTCAAAGGCAAGCATACACATAGCAACAAACAGGAGGAACTGGAACTCAGTGACCAGTCTGAGAGTTATGATGCCATAGGAATTACAGAATCCTGTTGGTGGGAAAATTCACATGACTAGAAGACCACAATGGATGGCAACAAACTCTTTTGGAAAGAAAGAAAGGGAAGAAGAAAAAATGGAGTGGCACTTTCTGTAAAAGAGAAATTTGAAGTGAGCTATGGACTTCCATCTCCAGTTCTGGTCCCCACAGTTCAAAACAGAAATGGATGGACTGAAGAAGGTCCACAAGAGGTCTATGAAGATGATGAAAGGGCTGAAGAACCTGCCTATGAGGAAAGACTGAAGGAGTTAGTTGTTATCTGCCTGGAAAAGAGAAGGCTCAGGGGGGACTCAATCACAGTATTCCAGTACTTAAAAGCCTCCTACAGAGAGGACAGAGGGTCCCACTGTACAAGGAGCCACATGGAGAAGACAAGGGGCAAGGGGTACAAGCTGGACAGGGATAGACCTCATCTCAATGTAAGGAGGAAAATTTTTACAGTAAGAACCATCAGTCACTGAAACAAGCTCTCCAGGGATGTGGTAGAGTTCCCATCACTAGTTTTTAAAGATATGACTAGACAGGGTGTTAGATAATCTCATCTAGGCTCCCTTTTCCTCAGAAAGTTGACCAGATGATCTTTCCAGGTTTCTTCTGTATATATAGAGTATCTGGGCTATTCTATGATTCTGTGAAAAGAGAATAATAAACAAAGAACCCCAAATTACAGTGCCAGGCTTAAAATAAGGAACATACATCACTGCTTGGTCAGATGGTTGTAATATACATTATGGTATTATAATACCATTTATGCTCCAGATATGTATTTCTTTCTGGGTTTGTAAATGTGAAAGATACCAGCCTGATTATTCAGATGATGAAAATCTACACTTCAGAGAGCAAACACAGACTGGGCAGCCAGGCATGAAATGCCTTGTCCAACCACAGTGCTCCAGTGGTCTTGCCACATGCTCTGGCATCAAGGAGTCTTCTCTGAGCAAGTGGCTTTTGTGGGCAGGAGACATGTTATTCCATGTCAGCATGCTACAGCATGCTATCATTGAAATTAAACAAGTTATAAAAAAGTCATTAATTTGTTCCTGGACTTCTGCATCAGTGGGCAAGCTTCTGCCAGGCTGGACCCATAACTGCAACATCTATTTTGATATGATATAATACTGTGACATGCAGGTAAAAGCTTTTTTTAGGATTGTATACTGACACTGTTACTAAAATGGCTGGTGAACTTGAAAAACGAAACAATACTCTTAAAATATCGTGTACATGAAAGACCTTTCTGGTCTATTACAACAAGCATTCGGTCCTGGCACTTTTACGGTTCTTTTTTAAGGCAGCAAATCCACCCCTGTCAACATTTCTAAGTGGAGCATCGTTGTTCTTTTACATCAGAACAATACCTAAAGGCCTCTCTGAAAAATAACTTGAGTGGTCCTTTAGTCAAAACAGTGAGCTAACTTGTTAGGACATCTTTAGGCACAGACAACCAAATACCATTCACAGGCACTAGAAGATCTCTTATTTGGGTATAAACATTTTATTTTTCAAAACTGTGGATTCAGTAGAAGAGCAAGTTCATGGTTTGTAATGAAGTTAGTATGTATATCATCATCCTGTTCCAACAGCACTCAGGAAACCACTGTAAAGAAACACAGTGAGATGGTATTTCATTGGATACACCAAACTGCCCTCAAGCAAGGCCTTCCAGTGGAAGATGCCAATGGAAGATGCATGCCCCACTTAGTCTTTATGGGGCAAACAAAACTATATGAGCTGTGTATGGCTTAAAGGCTGCACATGTCCCTACAGATAATATGAAGTTTGGTTCATTTTAGATGCCCAGGAAAAATATTTGGCAGTTCAAAAGACAGATTCTGCCAGTATTTGTTTGCCCTTGATACACCACAGCTGTGTATCCTGTCAGGAAGAGAGGGGAAGGATGCGAAAGTACCACCCAGACACTTCTGAGGGCCATAACTGAAGCAAGGGCAGATCACCTTTCCACATCCTTTCCAACAGCCTCTGCTTGTTGTATCTGCTAAGAGCCTCATAAGCAGTGCATAACACAGTATCACCTCTAAAAGGATCAGAGGAAAACATGGTTGTGTGGATTGCACCTTGCCTGGTTGGGACCCCTGATAACACTGCTCTGTTGGACAAGATCCTGCTTCTAAATACATTGCTTTTTAAAAGTAAGGTCCAGATGTTACAAAGAGGCATAATTGCTTGCACCCTTGCCATTACTCTTTTTCTTAAACAGGACCTTTGAACATAAAATCACTTGCCCGTCTCTGACACATGAAACCTGAAGTGCCGGATTAACAAGAAATATCCTATTAATTTCACCTCTGTGTGATCCATTCTGTAGTTAAGACTTGTAAGAGACTACTTAAATGAAAGCTTTTTAATCGTATATTTAGTGTATGGGATATTGGAGTACAGCTTCTCATTTTGTACAATTCTAAATGCCAGGGGTTTTTTTTAAGACACCTGAAATTATTAACAGGATCAAGAATGGATTTGTCTACGTGCGGAGTGGAGTGAGGGGGTGAATGAGTGCAAATTATTCTAAAAAGGCATAACGTATAGTTAGAAGTATGATCTGTAGTATTTTATACCAACACAAATAATGTTCTTTTGTATTTCAGGCACATTTAATTAACTGTGTGTGTATAGTACAAGTGCAGAAATACTAAACCAAAGTGTTGTCTACTGGAAAATTGTAATTCAAGTGATTTCCATGGCACTTCAGTTGCAGGAAAAGGTCTGCAAAGGCCCTGCACTGTTAAGGAGAATCTGGAAGCTCTTAGCCCTGCTAATGAAAGGCAGAGGTCTCAGGAGAGTCTGTGTAGCAGATCTGCTTTTAAGACTCTCCTGTGTTGTTTTGCTGGCTCTGCAGGGTTTCCTTCTCCTCCACAGTGGCACAATCTGACAGGACCATCACATGCCCTTGGTGTTTCTCTTGTATTCCTGGGGCCTGAAGGCATGTAGTAATGTAAAAATCTCAGTTGCTATTACTGTAAAAGAAACTTCTTTATTTTTATTTTTTTCAACCTTATTCAGCACTTATAATGTAGCCTGAGAGCATCTCCAAAATCTTCCTTTTAAAGAAATATCCTGGGATTTTTTGAAAGGGCATGAACACTGATATCACATTACCCTGCTGTGATAACATGCAGGTTAAAGGTGCATTTGCTCTGAGGAGTGCTTAAAAAGCTCCTCCTTCTCTCAGTTAAACATGAACAAATATCTCAGGTCATTTGAGTCCTAGTCTCTGACATTTAAACACGTGGGTAGTAGCACAGCTTTAGAGCACCGATACTGAAGACAAGGAGGTTCTTAGAGCAGACAGAACAGCAGAGATCCTGAAGTATGATCCTGCAGTCAGTGTCCTGCCATCACTGTTACAAGGATCTTCTGCAGATTCAGACTATAGGCTATTTGCTATCAAGACTTTTTTTTTATACTGAAAAATGGAATAAAGTATGTGATGATTAGTAAGTCAGCACTTTGTCTGTGTTAGAGGCAAATCCTGGGGAATTAGCCTAGATTCTCCAGCATCATTTTGTCAATGCTCTTATTTTAGCAAGAGATCTATGAGGATGAATTAATTGCAAATTGCTTGGGATGAAAGGTAACTATTACACATTGTTAGGAAAAAAGGTTTATCTGCAGACGAGATCAGGTTTATCTGCTTCCATTTGCATCCATGCAATTCTAGTAAATGTGAAAGATCTTCGTTAAAAGCCACATTCAACCAAACTGCTGGTGCCTGCAGTGCAATATCACAGTAGTCATTCACTGACGAAACCGACCTTTATCTTAACAGCTTTCATTTTAAAAAAGTGTGGCAACCACTGCTGTTTGCCTACAGAAGGAAAGATGTTCTAAATAATGAGTAATTCATGGATGTAAATATGAAGGGAAATAACTATGTTTTAAAATATTTATAAAATGCTACTAGGGATCCATTATGAATTTTCAGAGCAAAACACCTAGCAATCTGCACTCACACTGAAAGTGGTGGAAAAATAAATTCTATTATATACGTACATATATATATATATAATGCACACACTCTGCATTTTTAAAACAATGGGAAATTTTGAAAATTAAAACTATTTGCATAGGGGATATGAGAAGAAATATTTGACACACAACAGGAGTGCTGAATCTGGTAGCAGTGTTGCTCTGTATACTTACTCCTCTAATAAGCAATTCTCAGCTTATTCCAGCATAAATATAGCAGAAGGACATTAAGATAGATAAGATGAGAGTGGCCAGAGTAGGTTTTCAGGTGGAATTTAAGATCCGAGACACCTGGCAGTGCAACAGTGAAAGCTGAACGTCTTTTGAGTGATCCATCTACAGCCTAAGCTATGAAATCCCCACTTCTTGACCTGTATTTCCCAAACCAAAGGCTGTTTCCCTAGAACTGAAGCTGCTAATGGGCTCCCAGGGTGTGTGTGGGGAACATTTACACTACATACAGAATATTTTTCACATTACAAAAAGCAGGTGCTTGACATACAAATGATCTCTGATACAGTAAGCAGAAAAATCTTGCAGCACAGCAGTTCCTTGCAAAGGGCTGGGCATAAAAGTAACTAATAGCAATCCTCCTCTGTCACGGCTGAGCTGAACTTGGGCTAGTGAGTCTGCTAGTGTCGCTAATTGGACAGTTCACTCTCTTCTCTCTTCTTTAACAGCAAAATTCATTTGGGCTTATAGCTTCTTGGAACTTTCACAGGATGAGGGATTGTGATTACAGTCCTGTAAGCATGAGGAACTTCTCTTGTCCAAATGTGAGGTGGGCTAATGTCACACACTGCCAACTGTCCAGGCTGCTGAAAAAGGACAGATTTTGTTGGCAGTGCAGGTTTCAGGCTGAACTGTGCCTGAACGCTTGTGTCTCACAGCATACACAGGAGGATGGTATCTATTCATGAAAGGACTAGAACACAAGTCTTTTGAAGAGTGGCTGAGGGAACTGTGGTTGTTTAGCCTGGAGAAAAGGAGGCTCAGAGAGGACCTTATTGCTCTCTACAACTGTCTGAAAGGAGGTTGTAGCAGAGGTCTCTTCCAGGTAACAAGCAACACATTGAGAGGAAATGGCCTCAAGTTCTGCCAGGTGAGGTTTAGATTGATTGTTAGGAAAAATTTCATCACTGAAAGGGTGATCAGGCATTGGAACAGGCTAGCCAGGGAAGTGGTCGAATCACCACTCTTGGAAATGTTACAAAAATGCGTGGATGTGGCACTTGGGGACATGGTTTAGTGGTTAACAAGGTGGTGCTGGATTAACGGCTGGACTCAATGATCTTAGAGGTCTTTTCCAACCTTAGCCATTCTACTCGCTGCTGCTTAAACCTCTCTCAAATGGTGTTGTTTCTAGCTGTGTTATAACAAACCTAATTTAATGATCCAACACCCTTCAAATGGCTCATTCTAACAAAAGTTGGGGGCAGCACACTGTCAAAGCAGTGGTCTTGTTGGGCCCTGCCAACTCCTTTCGCTTGACCTGAATTCACCAAGCACCTGGCACACACAAGATGAAGAAGGTAGACTAAAACGCACAGATCACCATACCAAACTGAGATATTTTGTGTTTAATCTAATACCATGAACAAGCATTTAAAGAGATTCAATACTTGATGGTCAGCAACATCAGATATTTATTAAATATTTTTTTTTTTGTGACTGGAAATTACAAATAATGTTGTCTGAGATCAAGAAATACTACTAGCCCCATAGGACACACACAGAAACAATATTTTGTATTACAGACCATATGTCTCCTAAGCAAAGTACAGCCATCATTGGAAATTAAGATACACTCCACCAGAATCCCAGCCTCAATAACAGTCAGTGGCTTCTCAGTAGCTGGAAAAAAAGCAAACACAGCTTCAACTTATTTATAAGTGGTAACAAATTTTTCTTCTGGTTTTACATGACAGGGTTTCATGAACTTCCTTTGGTGTTTGTTTTGGGTTTTGTTTTCTTGTTTGTACAATGAAAAGACAATAGAAAGCTTGAAAAATATACCGACTTTTTCAGATTGGTCAACACACCAGATATTGCTGGTTTCTCTGAAAGGTTTTGTGGTTTTGTTCGAATTCATATTGAAATTTTAACTGCTACACCCCAGACAGGGTTTTTATTCACTGTGTATTCTCTGAAATTTAAAAAGGAAAGTTTAAAAAAGGGTTCCTGTGAGTTTGGAAATGCAACATATTCATCTGAAAAACTTTTAAATTAGATTAATTTGGGGCATTGTGGTGGTCCTTCAAAAGAATTTCACCTGGTTCGTGTTAACAGAATGCAGGGAGTTGTAATAACTTAAAAAGCTTTCTGCTCTTTGGGTGATCTGGAAGACCATTTCTATGTAACAATGTTGGTATCATTGCCAACATCTGCCCGTCTATTTATTTTTTCAGCAAGCTGTTTCATGAATAGGAGGACTAATGAAATCTGGGCTCCTTTGAATTTGTGCTGTGTGCTTTGTACATCTCCACTGCAGTGATGATGACAGCACACCCAAGTACCAGTTATTCCCAGAACAGTGCTCCTCATCAGGTACAGCATGAGCCTCTACCATAGTACCTGCAGATCCTCCCTGTGTTTGCAGCTTCAGTGATTCTCTCCTGAAATGGCTTCAGAAATGACACAGAGAATCTTCATTGCTCTTCCAAAGCCTCTAACAGGCTCTAGTGTTGTGGCAGTTTTGGGGCCAGAAGGCCACACAGGTCCCACACCACTGAGCTCACTAGACAGGATTTTTGTCAGTGAAAAGCACCACTTTGGATCCTTGGCCTTTACCAACCTGCTAATTCCATGAAACACATAGAATCCGAATTGGCTCCTTCCCTCAGAGCAGTTAAAAATGCAGGAGAGATGGATAAACTTTAGTTTATTGATACAGGAGTAATCCCAATGAATAACACAAATTTTGTTTACTTGGAAAATCATGAAAGAAAACTTGAGGGAGAAAACCCAAACATTTGAGGCATTATGATCACATTTAAAAATGAAACATCTCCTGAAAGAACAAGGAGGAAAAGCCTGTGTTAAAATGACTGCATTGATACTAAAATGGAAGTATAGGTCTGGGCTTTCCAGCTGGTGAACTGTGGGAAGCCTCTCTAATGTTATTCAGACACTCCAGTTTAAGCAGGAGTACAGTCCTAAATTAGGAGGTTCCACAATAAATTCAGCTGTCATACGTTTGTTACTAAAAGAACTATTTTTAAGAAATATATTATTAGCTTAAACGCTACATGAATCCTTCAAAAGCTATGACTCTGAGTGGATTAGTGAAGTGGGTGTGCTTTCAGGCTATGCTTAATATATGTCTTATTAATTTAAAGCCTTATGATTGCTTTCAATGTGATTATGACCCAAAGTCAACCTCCATTGGATCTGTCAAAGTTGTTGGTAAGATTCTTTTCATGGTGGAACAATCACTTCTGAAAGCCTGACTGTTTTTCAGAAGGCAAATGCAAGTCTCTTAGTTGAGATTACTTGAGCCTTGAGGCCTGGGCTGCCCAGGGGCTCCCTCCACAAAACCAGGACCACCCAGCATCCCATACTATATGTAAACAAACACACACTTGCATTCAAGGAACTCATGCAGGGTTATGTTTTCCATTTGCTTTCCAGAAGCACCAGAAAAAAAAATCCAGTAAGAGATGAGGACAATCTGCTGACAGGTTCTCCTTCATGGGTCCTTCCAAAGTGCCAAGTGGATGGAGAACATCTGGGTCCCTTGGTATCAGGGATTTACAGCATAGCAAGGTAATATTCCGCCTGCAGCCTGAATGGCTGTAGGTGGACATCTACAGCACAAAGACTAGGCTACCCCAGGGGGTAGATAACCCCATAAGGACCCTTGTCAATTGGCAAGGGTTAAAGCTGCAAGCTGGTTACTGTGGAATGCACCAAGGCCTTGGCGAAGCAAGTAACAACATAGGCAGAGACCTGCTCACTCACAGTCACTATCCTTTCCACTGCCTGGATCAGATAACACACTATTATTTATCTATTTATCTATTTATATTCACATATTTATAATTATTGTAAGTGCTACCTGACTATATTTAACAAAAACTTGATATCTGAAAACTTCTGCTAACCTTAAAGATAAAAGTTCTCTTTATTTGTTGCTTTCCTCTCTGCAAACATTTAAACATCAAGTGATTTTGAAAATACAACAGTCTATATAAACTCTTTTAAGGACCCAGAAAGGGCCTCCTCTAGCACGGTTGGAAAATTCAGAGGCACTATATGGAACAGAGATAGAAAAGGGTCACAATTACAAAGATATCTGATCTCTAGCAACAACTACAACAACAATCCTTTGAAAACTGTGTGTAGATATATCTATGACATAGTTTTAAATAGGAGTATTCAAAGGTAGCAAACACCTTAACAAGAAACAAAGCGGAACTGTGAGAGCTCTTGAGTTTGTACAGCCCTTAGCACAATGAGGCTGAAAATGGTTGTGCTTCTCTTTCACTTAAGAAGAAAACATCAGCCCTGCTGGCAGACAACATATCCAGCTAACCCAGTTTTCTGTTTTCACTGGTGATCAGCAGCAGAGGCTGAAAAAACCCACAGAAATAGAGCAAAAGAGTGTGAAACCTCCCCTCCTTCTGTGGCTTTCCCAGCCTCAGAAGCATGGTAGTTTGAGGGCTCTCCACTCTATACTTTCTGTATACAAAGCAGCGCTCCATGTTTTTCACTTCTCTGGGCTTCTCCAGTCTTTGCTTCTGCCCCTGTAACCTTTTAGCACCCACCACCCCAGAGCCACACTTTAGTCCCTCCTTTTTTTGCTCTGTACCCACATCAGCATGCCTCTGATGAGGCAAACACAGGGGGTTGGGTTCAACAGAAGATTGGGGCAACTGAAAATGGGGACAGGCTGGCATCTGCACAAGCCCACACAGGCAGCTCAGCTGCTGGTGCCACCAATGCTCTGTCCTGGCTGTGAGCTACATGAGAGAATGGAACTTCTTCCCCTGCCATCCTGCCCACTGCTGCCCAACCCCAGAGCCTGCCCTTCCCTGGCCCTGCTGCCTCCTCACATTTCTAATTCCCACCTTTCAGCAGGGGATGTATTTTCCTGACATTAAGGTTAGCACAAGTGCCTCACTTTGGACCACGTGCTGGGGCTGATTCCTCAGAAAGTGATAAGCCATCTGTGGAAAACAAATCATTGAGCAATATCCCAAATGAGTAGCTAAACTGAGTCTAGGCATTTCCAAAGATCTCTGCCAAAGTGTGCAGTCAGTACACACATGATGCAGAAGTATTTGATTTATACAGTCAGCCCCTACTTACATTTTGATCTCCATGATCAAGAAAGATGCTTGGCTCCCAGTCAGTTGGAACAAGTCCAATATAAAGATCAAGCCTTAATGACCAGGAAAGCCTTTTGATAGAGAGAGGGTGGGTGGTCTACCCCAATTTTCTTCTTTCCTTTCTCTTTCAGCTCTCTTGGTGTGCAGGCATATGTGTGTTGTGGAGTGGTGCTGAGTGTACAAGATGAGTCATTTGCTTTCCTCACTGAGCCCTGTTACATAGAGACTTCAGTCATACAGAAGAAAAACAGACCTTTGCACTGGAAACGGTCTGAGAACCAACCAGCCTAAGCAAAACCACACAAATCATCTGGATACACAGAGCCCACTGCAGAGAAATGTATTTCTAGAGGTCCCAAGTTCCTTCTTGACTCACACACACCAACGCTCATCAGCAATGGACTCTGAGAGTTTTATTGTAAGCCTCTGCCTCGGAAAAAAACCCCAAAACTTTAAAGGCAGTTGCATTCAGGCTCAGCCTCCTATTCCTTTTTAATACATCTTTCCATTATATTGATCGATTTTCACTGTCCAACGCACACCGCACCGTTTGCAGACCGCTGGTTCCCAGGTGGACCCGGCGCGACCCGATAGCGATTTACTGCTATTGCCACTGGATGGCAGCCCCGACCCTGACAACAGCAAAACCGGGGGCGCATCCTCCGGGAATACTTCTTCCGACACACCACGTCAAGCCCAAGGGAAGGCTTGAGCTCTTAGTTTACCTGAGGTGGGGGAACAAACAAAGAACTATTTGTTTTCCTGCTGGGTAGTCAAATTCTGGTTTTACTACTTTCTTCTACCTGTGTGTAGTTCCATTCAATTAATTATTGATAATATTGGGAAAACGTTTAGATGAAAATTCAGACTACCTAGTCTGCTTACCTAGGTAATGGAATAAGAAAAGAATAAACATGGCAAAAATGTCAGAGGATAAACTGTTTTCAGTGAAGATGAATTCAGCATTTGATTAAGCAGGAGAGTTCTGCAAGCATGTGGAAAATGGTTACAAGGCACACTATAAATTTATAATTTTGCAAAGGAAACAGGAGTCAGTTAATGAGCTGATTGATAGCAGCTTTTGGATATAAACAACAGGGTTAAAAGAAAATAATTTCTCTGTAAATAAACCAGAATACTGTTCAATCAGAATGCTGTTCAACCAGAAATCTGTTCAATCTCTCTGATCCAGTGATCCAGGAAATAATCAGTGTGACTGAGCTGGTTTTGGATTCATGCTGGAAATGGTGTTGATAACATAGGGATGCTTTAGATGTTGCTGAGCAGCACTTACAGAGTAATAAGACTTTTTCTGCTGCTTGTATTGCCCTGCCAGTGAGTGGGCTGTGGGTGCACAAGGAGTTGGGAGGTAACACAGTCAGGATAGGTGACCTCAGGTGACCAAAGAGATGTGCCAGATCATATGGCATCATGCTCAGTATATAAAGCAGGGGGAAGAAGGAAAAACAGGGACACATTTGGAGTGATGGCATTTGACTTCCCAAGTCACCATTAAGCATGATGTGGTACTGCTCTCCTGGGGGTGGCTGAACACCTGGCTGCCCACAGGAAGTGGTGAATGAGATCCTTGTTTTGCTTTGCTTGTGTGTGTGGTTTTTGCTTACCCTGTTAAACTGTCTGTATCTCAATCCACACATTTTCTCACTTTTACCCTTCCAGTTCTCCTTCCTATCCTGCTGGTGGGGGAGTGAGTGAGCAGCTCTATGGGGCTTAGTTGCTGGCTGGGGTTAAACCACAACACTGTCCCAGCTTTGCTCATTTGCTCAGAGCTACTTTTCTGTATTCCAGCATGAAATGCTCCTGTAAGAACTGAGACCTCAGCCCAGAGCAGCACACTCCAGTGAAGGAAAAAGTATGTTGCCACGGGTCAGTGACTGGCTTTTATTTTTGGAAATCAATACTGCCAAGAAGTTACATGTTTTATTCTGCTGCTGCACAATGATCAAAGCCTTAGATTTGAACAACATGTGTAGTGACACCTTAAAATATAAATGTGACCTATAATGTAGTTGGTGGGAAGGGCAGCAATGCCAGGAATGAGGTTGTGATGATGATGCTGGATCTTTTCTTGCTTCATACATGCATAACTGTTTCATTGCTGCCCTTGCCTCTGGGTCGGATTTATATTCTGTGTGGGTTTGTGTGCAACTATAATAATGTAACTGTAATAAGTGCATTTCAGGGTAACAAAAATTAGGAGAATTGTGATGTGACAGCACATAAAGAACCCATTTACATGAAGAACCCATTTATTCTGGGTGATTTTTGGCAACTTTTGCATTGTAGATCTATTAACTTTTATTCATGAATGTGTACTGGAATTCAGATAAAATGTCACATCTTCAGAGGATATCGGCATAATGTAACTTAATGTAAGAAATTTACAGGAATTTACTGTCTGTAAAAATAAAAATCTTTCATCAGCTATTCTGTCTGACAAAAGAAGGTCTGCTTGTTCCATGTCAGAAAGCTTCAGAACCAGAAGTTTTATTGAGACTTCTAAGTCCCTGATGTTATCAAATGCAATTCATGAGAGTTGAGCTTTACCCTAAAGAGACAATCTTCCCTAAATCTAAAATATTTCATGGATTAATTCTTCTAAAGTATGAAGCCATTAGGTGAAATCACAGCAGGCAATTTCCTTTAACAAGTCTGTTCTGTTAAATATAAATATTTAATACCTAAAATGAAGCTATGAAAGAAACTGTGAATTAAAGCCTATAAAAGTTGGCACAAAGTATGGAACAGGCCACTTGTGACTGATCAGTTTGACTTAACTGGGAGATATACAGTATTTGATCAACAGCATCAGATATTTTTTAGGACAAAAAAGGGTAGAATGAAATGACCAGCTACTTATTTTCATATTTTGGTAAAGCACAAATTACTCTTCAGCCGTGAGGAAGATACATTGTATGATTAGACTTAAGAGATTAAACTTAAATTAATTGGATGTCATGGGATTAAAAAATAAACAAAAAAGCATGCATTTGCAATAATCTGATTGATTGAGGGGATCTAATTTTTGAAAGATGAAATAAACAATTTGCCCTCATATAGCAATCTTACTGAAATTCATATGTATTTTCTGTTCCCAAACTGAGAAATACATATATAAGTATTAATAAAAAACAAAGCTGATAGCTTATGAGAAGAAAGCTTCTCTATATAAGACGAAACTACAGCTATATCACAACTGTGATTACAGTTACAACACAGGCTATTCTGTGAGCAAAGAGGGTTTTTTTTCTGCAGCTTTATTTCTATGAAATGATGGACTAAAGCAGAACATTTTTTCACAGCTGGGATATTTATTACAAGCCCTGTCCCATGCAGATCCTCTGGTGCTTAACAGCATGTGAGCTCATACTTTTGCCTTTCTCTGTCCAAACACTTACAGGGTAGCTCTCCGTCTACACAGATGTTTACTTTCACAAAACTTGTACGGATTTAATAGTTCTTAACCTCCTGTCAAATTCAGAGTTCAAAGGACCTAGGAGATCTGCTGACACACATGACTGCCTGAGCTACATTTCCACAGGAAGCCAGGCCAAGGTGAATATACATGGCCTCAGGTATTCCTTCTGTCAGTACCTCTGCCATCTCAGATAGATGCGCTCTTTCAAGCCACAGAAACAGTGTGGGAGTGGACTTAGAGTATCAGGAATGGAAGAAGTCATGCCAGAAATGGATTTGTGAAGAAGATGAAGAAGACAGCCAAGATGCCCCAATAACTGAAGTTTTCACTGTATTGTAATATGGATTCTCTGTCTTTTTTCCCTGAATCACCTTTCTTCTTCCCAAAACCCCTTGGGAAAATTCTTATCTCCCTGCCTTAGTATGCAGGAATCCTTTCTTGTAGAGCTAGGTGAAGTTCCCTTATTGGCCCTTAGTTAACCCTTTCCCCATTGGTTGTTAAACCTATAAATACCCCGGACCATGTTGAATAAACTCTCTCTCTGCACTCTCTCCCATGGGACGTCTTGGGGACCGCGTGGGCGGTGAAGGGGGAGCATCACCAAATCAAAACAGTAACTGTCTCTCCTCTCTAGCTGCATGGAGGACTTATACAAATGAGAAAAAAAAAATTGTTAAATACATAGCATGAACTATGGACTTAACTGTGAACAAAGATACTGTTAGCCACACACAAACCCCTGAGCCAACAATTGACTAGTTTGCTTTTTATTTCACTGGGGTTGATGTACTCTCATGAACTGTGGATTATTTTTTAATAGAAGTAATTCAAGGTCATCTAAGTTCTATTTGTTCATGATCAAGCACTGATTAAGAATATGATTTAAAAATATAAATTGCTAAAAGGTCCAGGACATCTGGTATGACCCTTTGGGTTTGTTTGAGAGCATAGGCTTATGCTTATATTGTACCAAATACTGGCAAGTAGCTAATGTTGCAGTAAGAATGTGGCAAGAAAGAATATTCAGATCACTATATGCTGAACTCATGAATCGTGTAACATTTTCTGAAGCACAGGAACCTAAACAAATCTTTAAAAACTTACAGTGAAAGGCACGCATTTTGTGCAAAGGGAAAAAAAAAAAAGCACTTCATTTAATAAACTAGGTCATTTAGTAAACAAAATAAAGTTTCCAAAAAGTGAACGTTCTTTGCAAAATGATAATATTAATGATGGTATTCTCACTAGCATGAAACTCAGCCAGTACGTTTTCAATTTAACAAAAAAGCAGCAACCTCCCTATTTTCAGCAAAAAGGCAATCCTTGTTAGAAAGTGGCAACTGAAGTGAGTGGTGATTATCTTAAAATAAGGACCATTCATTGTCTACCATTAAGGTAGACAATATGCAAGCCATGATCTGAGAAAAACTACTTTATTAGGGAAGCCAAGATGATTTAAAAGGCTAGTTAAGGCAAATGATTGACTTTCAGTTTTCATGCAATCGGAAATCAATTGTTCTGAAAAAATTACCATCAAGTGCTTTGTGAATTAGAGTTGAAGAAAGTAAAGACTGTTCCAAACTTGCAGTTTAAGACTTTAAAATGTCTCTGATAAAGGTTGATATAGACATCTTGACTAGAAAGTCCAGCAGGACAAGCAATGAAAGTCAATGTCGCATCTAGTTTTAAAACCTAAAAGTGACAGAATGACAAACAGAAGAAAAATTAACTGGAGATGCTGCTTTGCAGTTCAGTTCTATGGCCTCTAACACACCATTTTTCTTAGAGCTAATTTGCTGAATAAATGTTTAAGATCAGAAGGGACCCCTAGCCCACCTAAACTGACTCCAGCCATGTCAGAGATTCTATATATGGCACCCAGAGACCTTAACACTGAGCCCCAATACTTGAGGCAGCATCCACATTTCTTCTTTAAGCCAAATGACTGCTTGTCAACAGAGCAGGAAACTCCACAGTGCCATCAAAAGTCTGCAGCCACAGCAAGGGGCTGCAATCTGCCTGTAGTTCCCAGGGTCTTTTCCAATTGGACCTACAGGAAAATTCTCACATCTAATTATCACTTGGACCTGGGGGACTGATCAGTCACCTATAGCAGCTGTGCCACTTCAGGGCCACCATTCACAGTGAATTAAGCTGCACTGACACCTTTAACGCTTCAGAGGAATGAGGTTTGGGTACGTGCCCAGAGAGCACACAATTTTCTGTGCGGTGAAGGCAGTGATAGCTGGCAGGGTGCATGGAGGAATCCTTGCTAACTGCTTCACTGCTGCAGGCAACGGGCTAAACCCTTGTGTATCATGGGGCTAATGCAGTGTGGGGTTAATTGGGGCTTAATTAATTAATTACTCAATTATTGGAATTCCTTTTGATCCTATGAATGCCTGCCTACAGCCATAGCATCATCTTACATCTCCTCACACTCCTTTGGCCTACCAGGCACAACTATGTTTCTTCCTCACGCTCAGGTAGATATGCCTCATGCTTGCCTCTGGTCCTGCCACAATTCCCTGACTCATAAGCGTTTAACTCCCTCATCCTCTTTTCCAAAAGTAGCAGAGACCACAGCTGTGAAAAGCTGTAAGATCAAATCCTGTGGTGGAAAGTTCAACACCAACTTCTGCTGAAACAGAGATTCACTTTGTCACAACCTTTGGGCCCTTATGGACTTAATTACATATGGGTTTTATTTGCATATATTAGCTCAGTTTGATTATCTATTTTGTCTTTGTCATATATTTTACTGCCTTTGATTTCCTCCATTGCCCCAAACAATTCTCAGAGCTAAGACTTTTGTTGTTACTTGTTTCCCTCTTCTGGCATGTATAGTATCTAATATATTTGTTGGTTTGAATAATTTACACATCTGCACAGCCAGGATCTAAGAGTGAGGTGCTTATGTAAGGTCACAGGCAGGAAAGTAGATGAGACATCCTCTTTGATCCAAACACTTTTGTGTCTAGTGACTCACTGCCACAACTCTTTCAGTCTTATTTGATTTCTTAAATTGTGTGCAAGGTTCAAAGCAGTGACAATCTTTCCAGAGCAGGGAGTCAGGAGCTCAGAGGCTTCCAAATGCTGTAAACATCTCTGTAGACATCATCAATATTTAGCAACCTAAAACCTTGGAACAAGCAGGTTTCTGACAAAAGCTAATGTTGTGACAACAGAGAAACAAAGGAAGCAAATCTTGGGAGTTACTGCCAGCACTCCTGAACCCAGCACCCCATTTGTTTCCTGCCATAGCACTGCAGCATCACTCAAACAGCAGGAGGGGAACATAAAAGTAGCATCCATTTATTTTTCAAGGAAGTTGGAAAGCTCATAGTAAATACAAGGTAAGAGCTAAACTTCCAAAAGGGTCTTAGGATATAATCTCATCTGAGTCACCATCTGGCAGTGTAACCTCACATTGAGTCAGCCCCACAGTTCCCTCAGCTGTAGACTGTGGGGCTGTATGTGTACATGAACAGGGATATGCAACACATTTCTGCAAAAAACGGTGCAACGGCTGCTTAGACAAACACCCCTAAAATCCCATTCTGTCTCTTGACTCCTGGGGTTCAAGTGCAAGGTTGCAGGCTTAAATGCACCCACTTTTTTCCACCATCTGGTATGTCTTGCTGAAGCAACAGCTGACGGGGAATAAGGAGGGCACGCCGAGGGCCCCACTGTAGTGGCCAGTGGTGTGATGACCTGAGAACACCAACACTGCTGCAGAGCCACCATCGGCTGCCCTGGAGCTGCAAGCTCATGCAATCGCCTGTCTCTTGCACGGATGTTTGAGCTCCGCAGCTACTTGTAGGGAACAGGGAGGGTGGCTGTGGCAGAACCTATGCCTCCTTGGCAGGGTAGCATGCTTCTGGCTGCTCAAGCTGGACTTTCAGCATTTCCCTGTCTGTTTCCCTTCCTAGGTACACGTCCTCCTAGGTACATGCCAGACAGCCACCTCTGTGACAGCACTGACTATCCTGGTGCTGCTGCCTATATTGCTAGTGGTGAACATCCCTTGGTCCTGGTAAGTACCCCTCCATTTTCCCTTTGGCCCATGTACTGTATCTGGCTGAGACTGAGTTCATTTCCCCAGAGCAGCCCTCACAGTGCTGTGCTTTGCTCTTCCCTGGCTGCAATTTACATCTGCACCATAACTTTCTTTCCCTTCTTAAATATGTTATCACGGAGCTGTTACTATCACTCCTGATTGGCTCGCCTTGGCCAGCAGCATGTCCATCCTGGAGCCGGCTGGCATTGGCTCTGCAGGACATGGGGGAAGCTTCTAGCAGCTTCTAACAGAAGCCACCCCTGTAGTCCCCTCACTACCAAGACCTGGCTACAGAAACCCAATACAGCCCATCTGAGGATTCGGCTGTGACTTCTTTGCTCACAGTGAGCAGTGACAATGGCGTCAATGAATGGGTAAGCGTGGGAAGCAGCACAGTGAGGGAACCATGAACAAATCCCTAATATGCTGTGGACTCTGTCAAAGTCAAATTGCTGCCCTGCACCTAATGTTAATAGGTTGGATTGCACCTTCACAGTGCAATAATGCTTCTGCAGAAAGTGATAAAATATTCAGATACTGTGTTCGATTCACACCAGCACTGTAATCCTCAGTGTGCCTGCTATGCATGTTTGTAATTAAAGCATGGGTATTATTAGGAAGATGGTCTATCTATGAAACAGCATTTTATAAAGAGACAGTAAAGAATACAGGCCAAATAAGTGTATTTATCTATGAACCAAGTCCTTGGAATTAAAATGAGGCTCAAGTCATAACTCTTCATCAAACCAGGCACCTGAGCAATGAGCACAGGGAAGGTGTTCAGTCCCAAAGAGAGCTGTATTCTTCTTGAGGATACAAAATTAAAAATTTGACTGTACTCCACTCCTAAAATTATAAGACAATGATTCATCTTCTGCTAAGAGAAGGGGCCTGAGGCTTAGAAAGGGTGTTTTTTTGTTTGATTAGTCTAGAATGGGTTAAAAAGTCATAGCTTTGATGACAGTGAGTGAACCAGAGTTGACTGCAGGCTGGAGTCAACACCCACATCTCAAAGCTAAAACTCCACCTTTCAGCTTTTTAAACAGCATTTATGATCAAAGCACATGCAATGCAAAACTTGTCTGTGGAAGCAGAGTGCCGGGGACAATAAATAGCTGCCAGGTCTGCACCACGGCTAAGGAAAGGACAAGAGCGATGCTGAGCAGGATGGAAAGGGCTCCTTGTGCCTCCTACTTCCTCTAACCAGGTTCAATGAGGCTATTCCCTGACTGTGCCTAGACTGGTCCAATTCCACTCTCTGTCTCTCCCCTGCAGCTAGTCCTGGCCCTTGGGGCAGCAAAACCTTCTTGCTGCTGAAGTACCTTGAGGTGTCTCTTTCCCCAGAATTTTCCTGCCTTAGTCAGGACAAGCTAACACTGCCCAAATTGTGCAGCCAGATGGCAAATAAAACCTTCCAACTGTGAGGTTAAATGCTCAACCCTCATATTCTCCTAGGGCTTTCCTTCAAAGGCACTGATGCTCTGAGGCTGACCTGCGTTGCTGGCCCCCCTGGAGCCAGGTTATTCCTCTTTGCAGCTTGCAATGAAACCTGGCAGCAGCCTCCCTTCACAGGGGCTCAGTCCTGGTTTTCTTCAGGAAACATTTGCAGCTATGGGTATAACATGATCTACAATTGCATTAGAGTAACACCGAATCTAAATGTTCCAATGCACAGGGTGTTATTTTTCCTTTCAGTGCAGTTTTTATCTGAAGTTGTTCCTCCTCTTGGGCTACTCAGTGCAATTATTAACATGGAAATCCCTGAGGACTCTCATCCCATTCTGCAGCACTTCTTCAGTTTCTCTCTCACTAATCAAGTACACAAGCGTGAAGGAAACTTGTACTGGTGCCTGGCCTCATCTTTTTCTGTCTTAGGCTATACTGAGAATAAACAACACTTTCACTGATCACAACCTAGTATTTGTTTAGCTAACCCATTCCCTCCCACCTGCATTATTATAAAAAAAAAGTAAACATCCTTTACTGTCTTCATAAACTTATAACCACACCATGATCCTCCCCACAGTCACTCTCCTAGGAGTGCATTTAAACGAGTTGATTTTAACTGCATTAGTAAACTATGAAAGACCTCAGAAAATGTATTTAAATTCACATGCTTCAGAAGAAATAATCACAACCCTTGCAGAGGTGAAAAGAAAAATTAAACAGAAGTTCATAACATATTCACGGGACGCATATGAACCACATGGATCTTGTAGACTTTTAAATATATTTGTTAAAATAATAGATAGTGAACAGTGCATCTACACAAAAACAGGGTCTCAAAGAGGTAAAAGGATCTGAGTATAAGGCAGAAGGTAGGACTTCACAGAGTAAAATAAATGATTTGCAAAATACATATTTTTTTTTTTTTAAATAGAGAAATTTTGGCAATACCACTGCTTTTAATTCCTCCCATGTATACCATGCAGTCTGTGACCAGTAACACAGCTTCAGCCAGCAGCACTTGCCCAGGGTGTGATCAGCTTCTGTATTTTTATTGTTCTTGCCATAATTTAAAGTACATCTGTAGGACTGAGTAGGCAAATTAAAAAAAAAAAAAAGGTGAAAATGAGACCTATTACTGAAGTGGAACACTGACACTGAATTTAAATTGTATCCAAAGTGTCTCATCAAGTAATAGGCAATTCATCATATCAAAATTCCCTCAACTGAAAATACGAGCAATTAGACAAAGGCTGTTAGCAAACCATAGCAAAAAGTATATTGGTTTTATAAATACCAGCTCTGCTTATGCTACCAATAATGCCAGTAGCTATATTTAGTATGGCTGCTGACACGTATTTAAATTTCAGGGCATGCTATACAGGGAGAATTTGGCTCATTTCAGTCAGAGGTTTTCCACAGCAATAAATCTTTCCCAATTATGGTGCATTTACCTTGTCCTCAAATGGTGTACCGCAGGCCTACTGAGAGTCCATCAATTGATACTTCAAGTAATATCATGTCTTATTTTTCAGTTATTATCTCCAAGCTTAAATGAATTGTTGTTAGAAGAAATTTTCATTTGTACACCACTGGTTTTGGGTAACCTCCATATAGAAACAGGACCTGAGGTCTCTCTTGTGAGCTGCTGCAGATTCATGCAGCAGACAGTGAGTGGTTGGGAAAAGCAAGAAACAAACATATTAAAAAAAAAAAAAAAGAACAAAAAAACCCCAACAAACAAAAAGCAAAAAAAACACACCAGTGGGAATGCTTCTTTCTGAGACATCAGAGGCTGTGCTGCAAGTAAGGGGGTAGACAGACACCAGTGGGAAAAATCACTGAAGATCCACTGCAGTCTTAAATCACTGAAGAGCTATTGCAGTCTTTGACGGGACAGCACCAGTGGAATGTCTGGTCTCATATCATGGCAGACAAGAAATTGCTGAAATCCAGAACATGCTCTTTTTCCAGCATTTATCCTTAAATGTGACCCTGCCAAAATAGGTCCCTCAGTTCCACCTTCAGACATTTTTAACTTCAGTTTTGTTCTTCTTTGTGCAACCTCATAGGCAGAGTTGAGATTTATAATCCGAAGTGACACCTACACTGATCTCAACTTTATCCACTTCACTTCTGGTTTTCACTTAATGAAGAGTTCTCATGGAGAATGAAGTTGTCCACAAGATGACAAAGAAAAAGGGACTGAACTGTAAGAATGGGTTAAATCCAAGCACAGCTTTTTATAAAGGAGACCACAAAGTGTGGGATTTAAGAAAATCTTCAGGTATGATTTGACCAATATAACTCAACTTGTTTTTTGTCTCCGCTAATATACAGTAGATACAGGCTCTTTTCCAACTCTTTCTCAGACTTTCTTACACTGCTACTTACAAATACTGTAGATGAGGCAGTTGTTCCAAATTCACTTTCTGCTCCTTTCTAATACAGCTTTGGATATGGTTTTGCATCTGTGCCAGTTTTACAACAGCATCAAATGTTTAAACATTTTCAACCACTATACATCTGCAGTCCAACCTCCACAAATCCAACAGGCATTGAAAATACACAGAAAAGGTCATGGTTATATCAACCTTGATGTGCCCTGAGGACACTGGCAACATCCACCTCATCAATCTAAATTTTCTTAAAGAGAACTACTCCTACCCCCAACAAGGACTTGTGTTTAGGGGCCTGGAAAGTATATATACTTAACAGAATACAAAATGAAAACCCCAATGGTTATGTACTTCTATTCACTGCGAAACATCCTATATGGAAACAGAGAGGGTGTGTGTGGGGAAATCAATAAACAATTCAGATGATCAAGTAACATCAAGTAACTTTTTGTATTACTGCATTTCTTGGTGAGCAGGCAACCCCCTCAGTTTGTCAGAAACAAATGCCTTGCAGATCAAAATCCAGCACCATATAAGAGACCCCTAAACCCCAAATCTGTCAACATGTCATTAGCATGATGCAGACTCATTCAGTAACTGCTTCTCACACCAGAAATATCACAGTCTGGGCATCCTACAGCCCTGGATTTGCATCCTTCTACCAAGTGCACTGGATATACTCCCAAAAACAAACCACTCTACACCAGAATGAGGCTGCTTTAGATAATGAACAGAGGACAGAAATACCCAGTTGTCAGTGGGAAATCTGTTTTCACAGAATAGCCACTCCACCTCTGACTTCTCAATCCCTGGCCCCACGAAAGTCTTAAAAATATCTTCAAAAGCCGAGTCTGGGAACTGAAATTCATAACTCAAGTGGACACTTAAAATTACGGACTCAGAGGGGAAGGTGACTTTATGGCACATAACAATTTTGCTCACTCTGTGCTAGACCCTTGCTGTTTCACAGCTGGTTATTACTTTTCCTTCTTTGTCCTAGAAGAACTAATACTTTTGTCAACTCTCACTTATCTAATATCCAGCACTAGTTTTCAAGTACCTAAGACTTTTTTCCTTTACATCATCGAACTATTAACGTAATCAACTTAAGCTCAAAGTAGTTTAAATATAGTTCAAAGCTTATGACATCTCTATCAAACCTGAGGAAGATCTCATGTGTCTGAAACCTTGCTTATTTTTTTGCCACAATTCTGCCAGATATCCTAATAAAAAATATTACATTTCCCTGTAAATATTTTGCCTTTTTTATAACCTTTTACTACCCTGGCTGTAAGACCACAGCTACACAAATATTTCACCTTACAAAACACCAAATCATTCATTTCCAAAACAATATTCGCTCAGATTTTAAGAAACACCAAAACATAGAATCATGCATATAAGAATGATTATAGATCTTCTTGTATTTGGCAAAGCTGGGGAATACATACTATGGCTATTTAAAGTTGAGAACCTATAAAACCCCTCTGCATGCTGGATTCAAAGATGGATTTGTTTTTCAAGTTTACTTATCTGAAGGAAAACATATTCCCAGATGAAGCTAAAAGTAAGAGCACTTTGTTTCCATGCAAACACTGGGGAAGTCTTACAGGAGACTGGACTAAAAGGTCTGGGGCTATCCAAGTCTATCCTTGTCTTTCCAGCCCAAACTGTCACCTGTCACAAGTCTCTCCCCTGTCAGTTTTGTCTTGCAGGAATTTCATGCTCCGAGCACAGGACCTGCTTTTCGAGGTGCCATGTAGAAACATTTCAGTGACAACTCAGGCACTGGGCACGCTTTATATATTTCACAAAATTATGTGTCTGGTGGCTTAAAACCCCAAACCCTAGCAGTTCAACCTGCCCCATGCAGGGCTACCCCACTCCCTAGGGTTACAATCTATTCCCTCCCAGTGCATCACTACAAAACACCCACAAACCAGTTAAGAAGCAGCAGCTGGGGAAAATACCCTTGGAGGAGTCCAACACACTCTCCCAGTCTGTTGGGACAGGCCCTCATTACCATTAGCTTGGTGACCCACATTGATCCATGGGTCCTGGCACCTGCATAGTTCTTCATATTCACTTGAAATCTCCAGGGATTATTTTTGCTTTTATACTGCTGTCATCACTGCCAGGGGCTCAGATCACCCTGCACAAGCACAGCTGTAGGAGTAGGTACCACCCAAGCATCTCCCAAAAAACTCATCCTCTTTTGCGATATAACTAGATTGCATAGCCAGGAGATATTTCCAGGATTTCCCTTTTCTGCCATTAAATCATATTTCTTGCCTCAGCCTGTCAGCCCTCTGACTAAATAGCATTTGATAGCTTTCAGGACACAGCGTGAGAACTTGTCATTTCCCAAGTTTTGAGAGCAGAGAAGGGGAGGGAGAGGGAGCTGTCTATGGAGCCATGAGGAGCGCTGAGGACACAGGGAAGCTCTGGCAGTTGCTGATACCAGGTAGGAATATCAGTATAAAACAGAGCAATATAGCTAGGGCAGTAAATAAATAAATAAATAATGTAATTGCTCTTTCTGGATTGAATCACACAGATGTTAGAGATCAGAAGACAGATTCTTACTCCATCATTTTTCATGCTGCATCTGTATCATCTTTTACACCAAGTGAAAATAGATAATGGAGACTGAAAATGGTTTTACAAAATGATGTTGGCAGAGGCATTAAAGCCTATGAGTCAAAAATAAACTCTTGCCCATTTTGTCAAAGATAATGTTATTTTATGTCTTAGCTTTGACGATTATTTTTCCTCACCTTAATACAATTCCTTCTATTTATTGTGTTTGCCACCTTGTGTAAGAAGACTCCATTTACATTGCTTTTCCTGTATGTCTAAATATGCTAGTTATTTTGTGAAAAAATTATTAAATCTCCCTTGAACAAACCACAGGGATTGAACAGATTTGTCCCTTTCCTGTGGCATTGTGCACACTGGGCGTGTTCAAGGGAGGTCCCTGCTAGCAGCTGCCTCAGGGGATTCTCCCAAGAATACATAATTGTAATTAAACAATCTTTTCCTATAAGCAATGCAATTAGAAAAAATGCATAATTAATTCTGATATTGGTATATTGCTAAGAAAGCCTCATTTAGTTTTCTGAAATTAATGTAATTCAAGAAGATACCACAATTTAACGACAGCAAATCCCTAGCTCTGACCCTTCAATATTTAAAGAGCTAATTCAATCTTCTCAGTCTCTGCCAGGCTCTGGAAACCTCTTGAAACCTCACCGTTCAAGACTAGTTGTGTTATGTAGGCATATATCTGGCATGGCACAATAATATTCAGAAATCTTTCCACCTCACATAGCCGCTCTTGTACATTTTATACATACAGACTGAAAAGGACTGTGTGTCATGTTGCCACTGTTCTTCCAGTTATACTTTCAATTTTTTACAGTTTTGCTAAAAAAAACCCAAACCAAACCAACACTGTAGTGATCTGTAGATGTTTGCAGTGAGGTCACCTACCCTCACGTGCATCAGCCACAGGCATCAAATTAATCTCATGGAGATTTTGAAACCTAACAAGTACACGACTATTCAAGCTGCGTATATTGGAAATGCTTGCAGTCACAGGTACCAGTTGTCAGAGCAGAGCAGTCTGTCCCATCAGACAGTCTGCCCTAAGATTTTAAAGCATTTCCTTAATTATCAATTCCAAATGAATTGCTTCTTGCAACTAAGCAGACATGCACTAGTGAATCCAAAGCCATGAACAAGAGAGGGAGTAATTGCTTAGATCTTAGATCAGATGACCGTTGATTCAACAATGCAGTTATTTTTCAGCCAAAAGCTGTGCTTACAGAATAGAGGAAAAAGAATGTACACTAGGTTGAATAATATTCTCTGAAATTTAAATATGCTTGAATCTTCCAGAAAATAGTATTCAATTTGTTCAGGCTTTTGATCACTTACAGAAAAATCCAGTGTAGGCCCCATTTTACTATTATGCTTTTAAAAAACATTACCTGCTTATCTAAATCAAAACAGCACAATCATTTTGAGCCTATTTCACTAAGATTCCAGAAAGTAAAGACAATTTATTTTTTATATAAATAAATCCTATCAGCGATGTCCACGGCTCATATAAATTATTCAAGATCCTTCTGTCCTAATCATCTTTCCTGAAATAATCTTTCGTCTGGTGGCTTGCGATATGATTCAGGGGAAGAATATCAGTGGCAATTTCATAAACACATGATGACAGAGAAGAAGGTAACACTGAAAGATCACATTGTGTCAGAGGACTGTTGTTATGCAGAAGTTAACAAAACGCATATGCCACTTCACTTAATATCAATAACAGTCTGTGGATATTACTAGAGATTTTGAGCCCTTACTGTTCAATAAACTTCATATAACCCCTCTGATTTTCACAGCACTGCCTATAGTCCAGAACTGAATTTGGAGATTACATGTTGTCCTTATGGATTTTTTAAATAGAAGTCACCGGTTTTGTGTTGACACGCGGTATTTGCTTTAAAGTAGGTTAACGTGAGAAGCACTCGGGGAGCATTAGAAATACAGCAAACGCAGATCATGCACTCACGCATTCCCCGAGGATGCACACAGCCTGGTTGCAAGCTGGGAGGATGCACATAAAGCTGGTGAAGGCACACAAACAAGACACGATGCCAGCTATGCAAATGCATGGATTGCAGCAGTATCCCATACTGCAGGATATTCCTGGACAGAAAAAAAGTGGTACCAGTGAGCATGTATACTCCACAGCTCTGACACAAATGAACTTTGGCCACTGGGATGAAAGGGAGATGTCAGGAATCATCGTGAAACTTTAGAAAAATTTGGAGGTCTGCGAATCTCTGTCAAAGAGGGTGTCAGAGACTGTTCCCTTTGGATGTTGATGTCCCAGGCCACCCGTAGCAGCTCTTTCCAAAGTCATGCAAAGCAGGGGCAGGGGAGGGATGATAACACCAGAGTACACGAACCCATTACACTTGCATGTAGATATCATTATGCTCATAGTGCTAGAGAATAGTGGTTATCAAGGGCTGAAACTTCTCATTCTCAACGTATTGCATTGCAGGAGGAGTTCATTTTTTTGCAAACCTCCATTGAATATATTTCTGATGGTGACATGGCCTTCCAGACCAGTGTGTTCAATCACATCCATGACAGTCTTGCAAAGCCACTTTGTGCTGACATGGTTCATGCCCTTTAGTCATGCATTGAACAGAGGTTTGAGTGTCCACACATAATTAACCTTATAAACAACTTTGTGACTCTGGTTTCCATCTCTCACACCTCTTAGCCGTGTTCCCCTTTTCCATGCAGACATAATATTTCTCCTCCATGATTTTTTCTGATTCCTGTTTTTTTCTGTTTCTAAGGAAGGTGAGTATTGCTAGATGGGTGGGTATCACCTAAATGAGTGGTATGGGAGATATGCATGAAGCCTCTTATGAATTACAAACTGTTGATATTTAAGAAGTCAGTCTTACTTTTTACGGATGTTGAGTTCTTGTTTGTTGCCCCTGTCAAGCTGCACAGATGAAACTCAGCTTTCATAAAAAAGCCTTGGGATCTAAAAGAATTAGTTTTTACTACTTGTCCTTTGAATTTAAAGTAGAACTTTGTGTCTCTTCAGGTCTGATCTTTGCATTTCCAAAATCCCACAGTCACTTTCTTACTGGGATTCTCAATGACTTGTAGATGGGTCATGCTGCTACCATACAAAGTATTACACTGAGAAATTACCAAAAGTCACAGTTTTGTACAGTTTTGTTGAGACTGTGCAAAAAAATATCTCATTTAGGCCTTGTGGCTGAGAAACTATAAACCTGCTTGATTTTCAAAATAGGTTCTGTAACAAATATAAAATAGATCACAGGCTAAATTCTCTACAGTTTTATTGTTCACATCCCAACAAGCTACAAGTCATAGTATCCATATGCATATCCCTGAGGGATAACATCAATCCGAAGGAAAATTCATGAGTGTCCACCGAGTAATGAATATACATAGAGTAACCAAGATGCAGCCCTGCAAACTATCAAGAGTAAAGAAGTATAGAGCTCACTTTTATAGTTTGCCTTTAATTGTTACTCCTAGCTGCATGAAGCCCTAACTCTAAATTAGATTCCCACAAAGTTCACTTTGAACTGTTCAAACACTGCAAAAGAAGTACATTTAAATAAATAACTACACTTTGAAAAATTAATGCAATTATAAAGATGTAAATCTTAACCAGCAAACAAGCTGCTAAAGTCAAAATCAAGGTCTCCACAGCAGCCTAAGGTACCACTGAGGGAGGGAAGTCCTTCTAGAAGAAGGACGCAGCAATGCAAAGATGGAAAGTCAAGACAAGATAAAAGCTGTGTCCCATGCTTGAGCCCCCAACACATTGGCATAGATCACAAGCTCTGTGACTTATAGACATGCAAAAATTAGAAACTTTACATAGATGTTATGGAATACTAAATAATTAAAGATGAGAGATTTAATTTATCATTGGGATTTTGCCCATTCCCTTCCATTCTTTCAAATCAGAGCAATAATTCTTCTGGTTAAAAGATTAACTGCTTTAGTAGTTTAATTAAAGCAAAGACAGGTTTATAGCTTTAGCATTATGTGAAGTCCTATATTATTTCCATGTATTATACTATTGGGTCTACTTTGCTTTCTCTGCTTGAAAGAGAAAATATTTTTATTTAAAAAAAAACAGGCAAAAGTTTTTCATTTTGTTTGGTTGGTTGGTTGTTTTTTTTTTAAATCAGGCTGTTTCATCTTTCTCCTCACAGTTTCTTAAAAGGGTATCATCAATAAACTCTAATTTCTTCTGTTGTTACCAGCAAAGGATCTGTAGAGTATCCCCTAACAAATATCAGCAAGTAGGAAACTCGTAGGCAACAATAACAAAACCCAGCCCAAAACTCCAGGGACAGCCAAGCCTTAAAGAACTGAAGAGAAATACAAGAGGCCTGTGGGCAAGTGAGAGTGACTGGATGTATCATTCCCAGTCTTTGGGATGAAAACCTGATTTCTGTTGCCTTTGACTTTTCCTCTGAAATGCCTTGCAGAAGACTGTTCATTATGTGAATATGTTCATATGTGAATGTAACACTGTGTTGTTTTGAAAATAGTGAAAACACAGTTCACAAAAATGCAAGATTCATTCTGCTTTCAGCAGTAGGTTAAAATGATTGCTGCTTTTTCAAAGCTTTTATTTTGTGTGATCCAAACACAGCTAGATGAAAAACACAGTTTCAGGGACAAATCAATTATTTACTACATAATCTTGAACAAATCTCTTCAAAATTTTTGAGCACAAAAATAACTCATGTGTGAAAAAAATCAAACTGGGGCCTCTAGGATGTACAGATAGCGAATATATGACAAGAGAAATCAAATTTTCCAAGTAGGGATTTCAAACTTGTCAGTACTCATAGTCCAGGGACTGCTAGGAAAAGGTGTTCTTTTAACAGATGTGTTTTTTTCAGCTCTCAGATGTTTCATTATGCTCTGAAAACTCTCTTCTATCTTCCACGGGGAGAAGAACAGCCCGATTCAACACATGGGACTCTTGGTAGGGTACTTACTATACTGCTTTTGCACTGCCAGGCTTTGAAAGCTTACTTGTCCCAGATGCCACATGTAAACTACACCCAGAAATCGAACCAGGTCCCCTCTGGGATGTTCTTCTGAGCTTAACAGCATGGAAACAGAAACAGAGAGAAGCAATCAAGATTGAATTTTGCGTATTTGTGAATCGCAAAGCAAAGCTAATGAAATGTGTGTTACAGGCGGGGCTGCATTCTCAAGGCAGCGTACAGTGCATTGCAAAGCAGGCAGGCCCTCTTCAATCGCTGAAATGAGAGAGGAAAGTTGTCACGCTCAAAGCCCAGTTTGGGGACAAAGCATGTTTTCTCAACAGTTATTTTCTTTTTATCACTGTAGTCATTTGGAGTTCTCCAGAGGATGTGATGCTAGTGTAACTCCCACATATCTTGGATTGATGGCCAAGAGGTTATGAGACACCACCATAGCCTAATTGTGCGTGTCTAGGCATGGCTATATCCACCCTGGGGGCAGCCTCTCAGAGGGATAGACATCTCCACCCCAACTGCTCCTCAACTAGAAAAGTGTATAATAGGCCAAAAGGGCAGTGCTGCTGAGGATGAACCGACACTTTCTAATGAAAATCTGATTTTCAAAAATCTACCATTTAAATACATCATAATAACTTGGAATATTTTTCCCCACCACTTTATTATACTTCTTTGTTTATTTTTAGCTGAAAGGATTCATTTATCTCAGCAGCACTGCCTCCCCCAGCCTACAGGATGGATTTTGCTTCGGGGAATAAATCCAGGCTGAGCAGTGCGAAACAACTCTCTGCAGGATATTGTTCTTGTGCAGAATCCCAAGGTTTTGCTGCAGATTCTGGAAAACCACACTTCTACTGGCACTCAGCCGGATGAGAGGGTTGACCAATGCTACTAGGAGACTGGCAGTCAGCATGGTGGGAGATTAGAGAGTGAGAAAGAACAGTGGTTTTATGGTTAAGGCAACTGACCATCACACTGGAGAGGGGCTTGGACTCCAAAACCTAATACCTATGGGAGAGTGGTACATCACCCGAACCAAATGTTTTACAGGTGGTTGCAATTTCCATGTTCAACTTCCTGTGAGCATCCTACACAAGATCTTCAGATTTGATTTCTGAAAGGGGTGTCCCTGTGAAGAGGTCAGTGAGAAATGTCCTTCCAGCAAATAATGAACTGATCAGTGATAAAGACAAATTCTCCTGTATTTGTGTTTGGAGCTCACTACGGCTATTTATTATGTATTCATAACAAAATTGGAAAGGAGACAGTGGATAAGGACTGAAGCCACACTTTACACAAGGAAACTGCCATAAAATGGTGAAGACCTCTTTTGCATTTGAAGCTTAAAGTTGTTATTACTGAAGAGTTGGATTTTTTGTGCACAGCTGTAAGTATTCTTATATCTATAATTCGTGTGCTCATATACAGTCACACATCTGAACAAGCAGGCATGTAGGCTGCATAAAAACTGAAGAAAGATATGCATCTTTTAAAAATTGCCTCTTCTCCAAACTGTTTTCATCTCTTGAAATGAGATTTTCATTAATAGATGGTGGCTGGATTAAAAACTGCTCTCAGCTTTTCTTCTAGAGTTCCAAATATGAAGCATATTTAATGTGACAAAAAATTCACATCTCTATCAATATTTTATTAGTAGTGGAATGTGTCTTCCTCAGTGCCTTTTGGCAATATTAATTTACTGTACCCTTCATAGTTAAAGGAAATCACCTGCTGTTTCATATCAATGCAAAGACAAAAAGAGAAGTCTTCAAGCACTCATTATCATCTTCACTTTAAAAAGGACATCTTGTTTGTTTGATTCCCTTATTAGATTGCTCTTTTCTTTGTTATCAGGGAAAAAAGTACCCAACAACAACAATAAATCTAGTTAATTGTGTGAAAGGCTTTCATGTACTTTCTGTGTATACAGGAACAGACACATTTTGTACCTTTCAGTGTTTTCCTCATTTAAGTACATTAATATTTTCAAAGGCAACAAATAAAATCTTGATTTCAAAGTCTTATAGTTAAAATACTACTTTAATTTGGAAGATTAAAAAAAAGATTGAGAGGGAATTGAAGAGCTAAAGATGCAGAATACAAAATGTGTCTCATGTTGGAACTCCTTATAGTGTGGCAGCAGGAATATAACACATATCCTGTGACCTTGCTTTACAACAAGTTCCTGCAATTTGGTAGAGGATATCATTGTAGTAATTACATATGGGTTCCCTGCTGCCATAGTTATCCACGGTGTTGTGGGGCTGAGAGGAGCAGTGCTTCAGTGTGATGGATTGCTATGTAAAATTGACCAGGCTAGAAAGCAAGCTGTCTGATAAAGAGAGGCTATCAGACAATAGCTTCCACAGCCACAAGCCAAGGGATGGGGTTCACACATACAAAATGCATTTTAGTGACTGGACAATGATGTTTTGCAGAATATTGTTTCACTCTTGATTCTCATCAGCCGCTTTGTTTTATTTGAATACCAAGTTCCCCAAAACTGAAGATGCAAATAATACCATTTTACACAGTCGGGGCATCTTTCTCCAGTCTATTGAGAATATCAGACATGACCCTGGAGGTCAGCTAATCTTTGGTGCCTGCAGCAGAATAGGATACTAAACACGACCTGTCCTCTGCAGTCACCTCAGCACTTCTCATGCTTCTCACGTACAGAAAAAAAGACTTTCTAACAATGAGAAAACAGATGACTGCCTGATATTTCAGCTTATTACAGACTGATGTGCAGCTAATCCACTACATTAAGTATATTTTAATTTTATAGCATGAATTGCCTAGGAAATGCTATGATTATTCTTTCATAACAATGGACTGCAAGCAGTGAGCTACATTTTTTTTTCTTCCTTATTTAGTTTTTATCTGTGAGCTTGGCTTCTTTCTACCTTGCAAGGGCACAGCCCATTTACAGCCAGGTTTCTGAAACTTCAACATGAATCTTAACTAAATTAATTCTGGAAAAAAAACCCATTTCTCTATTTTCCACCAGAAATATTTTGTTGAAGACAGATATTTATTTCCCTTCCTATTCCAATAGTTTGCAAATGTCATGAAAGTATTGTTCAAAATCCCATTTTTGGACCAAGATAATTAAAGAAAGGTTCATTCTAAATTAAAATGTTTATACACTTTTTAAGTACCAAAAAATATATAAAAGGACTTTAGAAAAAGGAATGTATTTGAACCAAGTAACTGGAACATGAGAGTCAACAAACTGTTTAGATTTGCAAAATGAAGAACACTGCAGAAAAGTTTGGCAAGGAAATATTAACTCTATCCTCCTGTGCAAACGGATTACAGCACTATCTTTAATTACAGTGCCCTACCCTGGTTTTCCAGGATATCCTTTCTGATCCCAGGTTCAACAGTGTGCCAGGACCAATCCTGGAGGGATGCTCATTGAGCAGTGAGGGCTCAGTACCAATTCATCTCCTGCCTCCCATGGTGGTTGTCATGAAGGCTGTCCACAAAATGATAACAAGCATAAAGCATTATGGAGATATCCATTTATATGCTGATGATCTAGAAATACTATGCCTTGTTACAATCAGGCTGTTCATGGAACCACCTGTAGGCCACCAACCAAATGACCAGGAATGCCTATAAAGGTTTCTGGAACAGCCAGCCTATTAGTTCATACTGGCAGGCACTGATGCTGGCGAGTTCATGATTTAATGTTTTAGCTCTTAAAGTTGAACCTGAAGAACATATCCAAAGCTGGTGAAGAAAGAAAACTGGAGTGTCCAAATCTCAGAAATTTGCTTTCCAATTTTTCTAAGCTGGACTGATCAGAAATGGGTTATCCAGAGTACTGTGCAGGGAGACTGCTGCACAAGTGTATGGAGTTTGGAACCCTTAATCCAGCAATTCACAGAGAATTAAGAAAACACACAGAGGGAAACTGCAAATTGTGAATTTATAGGAGTGTTTGTAGAAGAAGAAGGCAATATCTCATTAGGGACTGGGAATCTGCACAAGAAAGACTAGGAATAGCTAGAAGGGACAAGTTTAATATGTAATTTCTTTGGGAAGTAACTAGAGTACGTTCAATGGAAATAATTAAATTGAAGATCAATGGCAAGGATAAACAAGGAAATACCCAGAGCAGATATCAGATAATTTATTTGTTTTATGAATGAAGCCAGCTAGCGCTTTCTCTAAAAAGTCTACAAGCACAGCCAATGCTTGTCCAACATGTAAGTACTTCTATAGGAAAGCCATTAGCAGGAAGGTAAAAGGAGGCTTTGCTAAGGCTCTCAGCCAAACAAGTCATTAATAATTCAGGGGCAGTCAGGTACATATATCTGATGCTGATAATAGAATTTTAAACAGTTACCAATATAGAAGAGTTTGCAGACAAGTAGCACATTTTGACAGTCCCTCTTAGCAAGTCTTTTCAGGATGCACGTTTCTGCAGAACAATTTCTGCATTTCTATGTGTGCAGGCACTGAGTTGTGTGTGCATGTGTGTGCACCCAGTATTTAGCAGATCAGAGACATGGGCACATAAACAAGGACCACGAGTTACATTCTTCCAGAAGGTAAGTTACAACTAAGAGCCAATAGGGAAAACTATTTCAAAAAGAAATAGTAGAAAAAAGAGAAAAATCGTCAAGCAAATAGAGATTCACAGAACTATGAAAATTTCTGAAATCAAGGAAATTTGTAAAACAATATGTCATGGCCAATTAGTCGTAACAGAAAAATCTCCAGCCAATAGAAGTATTCATGTGCAATTTTTTGTTGAATGAATCCACTCATTCCTTTGTGCATTTACTACTTTTCTACAGCCAATGAAAATTACACTCAGGGGAAATTAGACACTAATATTGCTACATTAAGATGGTGCAGACCAAAACATATTCTCTGTATATCAGGACTATGCCTACTTTAAAGATGTACAGCAAGAGTTTCCTAACCATTCTACAGAATGGTTTGTCATATAAAACTATCCATTTTACCAAGCCAGAACATTCAAAAATCATAAACACCAGCTTGGGGCAGCTCAAAGGGCCATCATAGGGATGTAATCTTTTTTTTCCTTGGGCCATTTAAGATATGCTTTCATGTCTCCATTGCTTCATATAGACACACATGTGCCTTAGTTGGTGGCTGTGTATTGAAAATTTGATGGACATAACACAATACAATTTAGGTTCTTTATAGCTCTTCATCAGATTCATATTTATGATCCAAACGATGTGCCAAACATTCTCAGTAGTTCTTCATGAACGTATTGAAAGTTATTTGTTAATAACAGTCACAGATACAGTGAGTGGAAGAATTATTTCTATTTTCAAAGAACTGTAGAAAGGTTTGGGTTGGAAGGCTCCTTAAAGACCATCTCGTTCCAACCCCACTGCCATGGGCAGGAACACTTTTCACTAGACCAGGCTGCTCAGAGATCCACCCAGCCTGGACTTGAACACTGCAAGAGACGGGGCATGCACAGTTTTTCTGGGCAACCCTTTCCAGTGCATCACAATCCTCACAGCAAAGAATTTCAATCTAATCCTGCCCTCTTTCAGCTTACAGCCATTAACCATGGTCCTATCACTACATGCCCTTGGAAAAAGTCCCTCTCCATGTCTCTTGAAGGCACCCTAAAGGTACTGGAAGGCTGATATAAGCTTTCCCTGGAGCCTTCTTCTCCAGGATGAACAATCACAGCTCTCTCAGCCTGTCTTCACAGAAGAGGTGCTCCAGACCTCTGAGCATCTTTACGGTCCTCTAGACTTGCTCCAACAGGTCCACATGCTACTTATGTTGGGAGCCCCAGAACTGACGACAACTGAACATTCCAGGTGGGGTCTCACAAGAGTTATCATAAGGGTTGAAAACAACTGAAAGAGCTTTTCTGATAAGACTGCCATATGACGATCCCTTCACACTGAATCAACAAAATGAAATAATAAAACATCTAATAGAAATTAGTAATTATGTTTTGGAGTAAAACCACTTGGGAAGCAATAGGAAGTCCAACACTGCTTTCTGCCTATTTTAGAGTGTGATTCATAAGCAAAAGTGATAAATAGTGTGACCAGTTACTACTGTATTTATGAATGAGAAAGAAAGAGAAGAGTGAGGAAATGTGTGCTGAGGTTGTGGGAAAGATTTATGTCTCTGTTATTTTAAAACGCACACAAGCTAAGTGAGACTACTGATTGCGTGCTTCATGAAGGCTTCTCAGTGTGTGCAGAGGAACCCATTCAAGCATAAAAAAGAAGCCAGGAAATGCTGGCCTTGAGGGAATAACTCCGTAATTCAATATTAAACATGTATAAATTATTTAGCCTGCTCTTTACAAAGATTTTCAGTTGAGGAGAAAGCAGTGAAAAATCACTAGCAACTATTAAGTCACTATCTTGTGTCTTTGCCTCAGAAGGTGCGAATGTGTTGAACTCTGCCAATCTCCCTTCCTAAATCAGTCCATATAAACCTCTTTGTATTTCTATTTTCACTGCTTTGAATTCTACACTTACCTTTTAAGAGAGAGAGAGACACAGACAAGAACAACTACCACCAAAGTGAGCTCAGAATCGTATGATCTGCTTTGTACATTGCTTTAAAGGTGTTGTTTTGAAAGGGGATGCTTGTTTCCCTTGTATTCTGTAGCGATAACTTGCTCTTCAGATGCAGAGAGGAGCAGTCCTTTCTTTTTCAAAGATCCTAACACAATCAGTTTATGCCTAATGTGTTGCGGCTAATATTATTTACAACATTATAACATCTACCAGAGCTTTTACAGGCCAATATGACCAGAAGACAATGTTTATTATGAATTACCCCTAAAATCTATCTCCAGAAACATTAACTTCAGCAGAAATCAATGCATTTCTCTGCATTAAAGAAAAAAATATCTTCTCTATTATTTGTTTCAGCCAGAGGTCTTGTGGAAAGTTTTGTTGCCGAAGTCTTCAAGGCACTATTAAATATCTCTGCCCATAAAATAGGACAGGTTCATAACTTCAGATCTCCCTTTAGACTTTGGAGCCATACAGCTAGAGAATTTGGCAAGAGATGTTTCTGGGGTGCTTAAGGCGAATTGCATACCAACTTACGGATATCATAAAATAAATAAATCATAAACAGAAAAAAAATCTTGCCATTACAAATAAGTGACCAAAGTACATAAATGAGATTAAATCAGAAAAAGAAAGGATGCTGAAGTAAGGGGGTTTGGTTTTGTTTTGGTTTTTTTTTCCTATCTCTCCAGTTGAATAGTATTTATTGAGAAAACACATTTCAGCAGCTGACAGTGCTAGTTCCTTCCTCCAGACACCCTGATAGTCAGCAGGAGCCTGCAGGAAATGCTCAGTGCTCCTGTGCAACCCATTGGTGCACATGGCATACACATCACTTCTCAGGACCTACCTTGGATGACAGCGCTTCCACAGCTTCCCACATGACCTTCGTTGCCTACAACACCTGTTATTTAAAAAGAGGTTTTATAATGCCTCACCTCAGTGATTCTGTAATTTTCACCCATTAATTACTTGTTTTATCCACTCTGGGCATTGAGAACAGCCTACTGCTTTTTTGCAACACTTTTTCATGATTTGAAGACTTACTGTATCTAACCAGACTTTTCTTCCTTGGACTGAAGGGCCCCATTCAAGTAAAATTGACAGCAATATTTTATTATCAGGAATAGTTTTTTTTTGCCTTCCCAGTTTTCTGCAGAGTACAATTTGTGCTATTCCAGCTATTGCACCAATCTCTTGGAGGTTTTTTCGCCCCTCTTTCTGCCTTTCTCCGTTTTCCTTTTACCTGTTCTTTCAGTGAAAACAAATACTGACTACAAAACCCAATCCAAAAGTCAAAAGCCTGAAAGGAAAAGGCTGAAAGCTTCTGCCAAAGATAATTCATTTTTTCCTTTTAAAATATGAAAATACAATCATTTTCACATTTTCTGGAAAAAAACAGCAGTAGTTTTCTGCCACCTTCACATACAAGTTGGACATACGCGGCAGCATCTTAAAAATTGTTATGAATGTGCTATTTCTACTCAGTGCAAAAATAAGACAGGGAAGAGAGTTACAATTATGATGACACATTTGTAATTCTGAAAAGGAGATTGTCTAAGTGTAGGCTGCTTCCATTATATTTGAGCAAGTTAAGATGAATGAAAGCACTGATGAAATCATCTTGACTATTATATCTGTGTAAAAATCAAAGTAGGAGAATCTCTGTTCATTCAATGCTGCTGAGATGTTCCTGTAATGCTTAAAAATATCCTGGCCTGACTATGTGTCTTGTACCTTAGCAGGAACAAACAGAAAAATACAGGGACTGAATGGAGAATCTGTGTGCTGAAATTCACTGTCCTCATACAGTGAGCAACCATATCATATAGTTCTGTTCACAGGCTTAAAAATTGTGGGGCTTCTTTAGCTACTTCTACTTAGAAGTGCTTCCTGAGTAATTTTTCTCCTCTATTAAGAATCTTCTGATTTCTAAATTTATTAATATTTCAGGTCTGAATTTCTACACAGCCAAACGTGCCCAGATGTTTTCATGCCAGCATAGTCCTTACATTTTCATGCCAACATGGTCCTTTCATTTAAGTTTTTCTTTATCCTCACTTGTATTCCTCCATCACAATACTTATACACAGCACTTTGTAATACTAAACAAGAGAAATCTTTTATGTATTATCTTCTATATCAGACTGTTCATTCCCCTTATCTCTTTAGTAGCCCTTTTCCTGCATCTTTGGGGTGAAAAGACACATTCATGCTGAAAACACAGGGGGAAAAAAAAGCAAATCCAGAGAGGACTGGTGGACACTTCTCTCCAGCCACCAGCTCATATGATCAGATGTAACTGAAATATTCCTTTACAGTATTTTCTAAGAGTCCTCACACAAATGATGGTGAAATGAAACACATGCACCATAATGAAGAAACCATCACTGGTCACTAAATGGCCACAAATACGTATTTATAGGCTACATTGCCTCTGGGCTTTCAGTTTGCCAAACTATTTGAGACATGGGAATTTCACCTCACTTACGGCTATGGACAGTTCCTTCCCACTTCCTGCCCGTGTCCCAACTGGAGTTAATCTCTTTTGAATAAAATGCAATTCCAAAGGAGGTCCTTCCAAAGTCTTATGAGATGAAACTCGTATTCCTCTGCTGAAATAGTCCTTTCTAGTAATCTCTAGGATTGTTTCTGATATTTTCAGGGTCATGTGCCATTGATTATATTAACGTTCACAGGGTCGGAAATACAACCAGATCTCCCCATTGAGGTTTTTCCAGCTGACGATCTCTTAGCTTGTAGCAAAATTTTCTCCTATTAGTTTCAGAGTGTAGGAACTTGTATTTTTGTACAATTGAATTTCATCCCACTTCTATTATTAGAGACTTCAAGGTCATCTGACTCTATTTGTATGGTAACCAAATCTCTTATTTATTGATGCAGCTTTCACGCTTGAGATTGCCAGCAGATTTCATTAACAAACTCCCAGCAAGGTCAGATATTAAAATACTAAATAAGATTAGCCCCCAAATCAGTTTTGGAGGGACTCTTCACCTTAGCCTAACAATTCCATTTTCAATGACACCTGAGCTTGTCTTTCCTCTGGCCAATTCCTCACCAATAAGGCAATTTGTATACTAATCCTGTTTTCTCCAGATGAAGCAGCACTTTTCTCAAGTACATTGTATCAGCAACTTAGGGAGCTGGCATCTCCTGTGCCTATAGACCCTGTTGTCTTACCAAAGAGTAAACTGACCCCTTCAAAAGGAAGTGCCAGGAACCAGAACCTGACTCTCACAGATATTCAACTGTTCCTGTCCCAGAAACATATGGAAAAATATTACCATATCTTAGTCAGTGTGGAAGCAAGAGGAATAACTTTTCCCAGATGTCTAAGAAAGCAATCAGAGCAGTGTCCCTTGCAGATCGTTGCATTTCATCCTGCTCCCATCACAAAAACAACTGCAAGAATGGAGGTCAGAGCGGCTCTTTGCTTGGGAGACAGGGCCTTGAGAAGGAGATGGGAATATAATTCCTACCCTTCATTTGCTGTGCCTAAATGACTCCCTTAGGGATGTTTCTCTGCCCACCCTTGTAAAAAACCCTGATCCCTTGATCCTTCTCTGTTTTTTTATCTTGCCAGTGAGACAGAGTACTCTGTCACCACACGCACACTCGCTCATCCTGGCTCTTTCATCTTTAATTCATGACTATTTTTTTTTCTGACAGAGAAGATTTATTCAAACAAGAATCACTTCAGTACTAGCTGATAGCCTTTTTTATACAACCAACCAGACTAGAGGTTCACAACCATCCCTACATGCTAGCATTAGCTTAACCTAAATGATGCTTCCTCAGAAAGCCCAGAGTGCCTTCACCTTTTATATTACACACTAAAGACCATATGGAAACTCATTTAAAACAAATGAAGTGCACTGACCTTCTGTCTTATTGCAATGCTTCCAAAGATCATCAAAGCCAGTACAAAGTCATTCTGACAGATATATGGAGCATGCTGTATTCTTTCATTGTTACCAACCAAAAGCAATTTTTATCAATTACACAAACATCAAGCACAGATTACACATTGGCTACAAGTCATTGCTGTCCTTATAGTTCTTGTCAGGATTCTGCTGTGTTAGAACAGACAATATTTTTGAACAGAAATAAATGTTTTCATTTAAGCAGTGGGGTATAACAACCACAAGCTACTCCACACAACCACTTAGTCCATACAAGCAATTACATTAATTAAGCCTGCATTCTGTAGAGCTGCTCATTCATATATTTTATTTAAATTTTACTTCTTTCCACGTGAAAGATGTAGGCAGACTCCAACCCTGCTGACATTGCACAGCAACTGCAATGTGTGTCAAAAGAACAGCACAAAGGGGTAAACAGTTTCACTATGATAGCTAATAACCAGAGTGTGAGCTGAGGAAAACAGAGACAATGACAAAGATCAACAGGAATCAACTTTGATGGACATTCCTGAGTACCACAGAAAGGTATCATGCAGCCCCCAAGATGTATTTTTTTTAAAATAATAGCTTTTAAGATAACAATTTAGTTTCACAAAACATTCAATAGTTTGCTTACTTGCAAAGAGAAAGCACTCTCAAACACATGTAACATTTTACTGATGTGAGAGAGTGGGAAAGAAAGAATAGGAACAGGTTTGTCAGTGACTTGGATCACATACTGGAAATTTCAGAGTATTGTGGATTCTTTGCTTGAAACAGTTATTAAATTATTTCCTCAAGATTGAGTTAATTTAATGACAAGGAAGTTCAAAACAATGTCAAATTCTGCATTTTTAAACAACTCTGAGTGTTTATGCATCACCAAATAGTATACAAGTTTGATTTATCTTTTGTTAGTACTGTCAAGATTTAGCATCAAGCACAGAATTCATCCTTTGACTCCTCAGTTTAAAATATTTAATGTTTCTTAATCCAACTTGGAGAGCTGGGAGACAAAAATAAATGGAGCGCACTACTTGCTGCTCTATTTTTGATAGCTCGCTGATTTTTTTGAACACTACTGCTTAAAGTGTGTGAAAGATTTCTCAGGGATAGAAATATACAAACTGCAATCTGTCCCTTCTCCTTTTGTTCTCAGTAAATCAGTTTCCAATAATCTCAGAGATAAAAGAAAATGGAAGAGAAGCATGTACCCCAACCTGCCGAGTGGGAAAACCAAAATACATTATGCGAAGTAAATGGTGCATGTCTCTTGTGTAATTAAAAGGGTGCAGGAAAACATCTGGACTCTTCTAAAAAATCGAGTCAAGAAATTGACTGCTGGGGAACAAAACAAAGAAAAGAAGGATGTGTGTGCCCCGATTTCCCTCAAAATTAACAAGCAAGTGCACTGACAGCAGCAGCAGCTGACGCTCCCCAGCCCAGACCTGAGCCAGTAGACCAGCACCTGAGAACAAAAGCTGTTACACTAAGCCTGAGAGTGACTTGATGGAAGAGAGCTCATTTCAATAATACCCCAGTTAAACCCCCATGTTCTACCTCCAGGCTCTTGTGGATGGATATATGTCTGGGCTGCAGCTGGGAAATGCGGTTGATCTGCATGTCCAAGAGAGATTTAATCCAACAGCGGTTGCTGGTGTGATGATTATCCAGCTAGCTTAAGCACATCAGGCTGCGTGACAACCACGCAACCAAGGGTAGTATTGCTGGAATCACAGGCAAGAAATATGACCTTCGTAAATGAAAATCCCAGTGCCCTTGACCAGCAATTGGAAGTGAATGCAAAAATACACAGGACTTGATCTTCAAAGATTTACTCTGCAAGAGAGGGAAGGGTGGAATTCAGCTCCAGATGAGGCATCTTACCACAGCTAGTGGTAAGCCATGGTCTGTGGTGTTCAGTCTATGAAAGCTTTTGCTTTTAAGATGAAGTAATCATTGCTTAATTATGTTCAAATGCTGCATCATCCCTTCATTCACTGTAGTATATTATCAGCATTTTCTTTCTCCTCTGAAAGAAAACATGGGCTGTCACTCTCTGTAAATTCTGTAAATTCTCCCATGAAAAGGGAGAGAAATGCATTATATATACTGTGATATATCACCCAGACTGCTTGTCTTTCTCATTTACAAAACAGTTTTAAAGAACTGCTAAGACAAAGTAAGAATGATCTATCTGTCAATTACATTCTCAGTTAAATCATGAAGGACAAGGAAAATTATTAAGGCTGAATAAACATTTAAAGCTTCCAGGATTAAATTTTGCCTGTTTCACTTTACCTTAGAAGCAACAGCTATGAAGTCTCAGCAGGGAGGGAGATGAAAATTTTCCTAATTATGATTTTATTAGGAATACCTACTAATTAGCTTACTCATTTGCTTGGAAAATAACAGGTGCAGACGCAAAATACACAGTAGGGGCAAAGTGACAAGACAGATGCCTAAAGTAATTCATAGAAAATGTCTGCAAGTATGAGTGCACGGTTGCCTAATGTCACCTCTGGAACTGTCTCTGAAGGGAAGGAGAAGAACCATTCAAAACAATCTCTGCAGATTTCCACCAGAGTTTACATTTGTGTCAATATAAATAACCTGGATCAGCAGTGTCAGCCGAGTCAGGCAGATGTAAAATGGTCATCACAGACACTTGAACTTATGTCTAAGTTCAAGCAAGATACCCCAACCAATGCAATCAGTGCAGTTTTATTTCTTTGGTCTGACTTTGAACTACATAGCTCCAATACTGGAGTCTTTACACAGAAATTTGAACTCAAGATGGGAAAACATAGTGTTTAGCATAGTGTTTTGTCTCCACCACAGCAGAAAGATCAGTCACACGTGAGAGATTTTTATCCCCAAAGGAGCATAGCAATTATTCACAGTCAGAGGCTAGTGTAGCAGTGAGAACAACTTCCCTGGACAATACTGTGACAATAAGTGAAGAATCCTTCCTCTTCTTTCTGTGCAGTGACAGTTCAAAACATTTTTGCCAAAACACCCATGTTTTCTCATTGAAAGCATTCTCAACAGAGCAAAGATACACCACTAATTATGCTCTGCACATGAGAAATAGGAGCACAAAAACTTTATTTTCACCTACTCACAAAATAAGCCATGAGGTGCTTTGATTCCCAGTGTATTTGCTACCCAGTGCACCTCACTGTTTGTATCTTACCACAAGAAGTATCATCAGGCAATAAAGAGTCCTTCTGCACCAGCAGGAGGAAGGTCACAATATCTATGTGACTGCTGCTCAGATGCAAAGGCCAAAGTCACTTGGTGTGTTTAGTCTGGAGAAGAGGAGGTTGACGGGAGACCTCACTGCAGTTACAACTTCCTTGTGAGGGGAAGAGGAGGGGCAGACACCGATCTCTTCTCTGTGGTGACCAGTGACAGGACTTGAGGGAATGGCATGAAGCTGTCAGGAGAGATTTAGGTTGGATATTAGGAAAAGGTTTTTCACCCAGAGGGTGACTGGACACTGGAACAGGCTCCCCAGGGAAGCGGTCATGGCACCAAGCCTGACAAAGTTCAAGGAATGTTTGGACGAGGCACTCAGGCATAAGGTGTGATGTGCAAGCCCAGGACCCTGTGGATTCCTTCCAACTCAGGATATTCTATGGTTCTATAAAGCTTAAAAATAGCTAACACTTACATTGGCAATGCGAAAGGGGAAAAAATGGAAGAGTTGAACTGCAAACACAGTATTTGTCCTACCAGCACATTGCCACCAGACTGCATCTTTTATTAAGACAGAGTTATACAAAACCTAATGTTTAATCATGCACCAACACTTGCCTTTGAGATTTGGGAGCAATAATAATAATTGATGTTAATTAGCTTCACTCAGTGACTCTTCTACACAAGTTTCAAGTTGGATTCAATTGCAGGATCTCTTTATACCGATGTGAAATTTATTAAGAGCAGTCATCCATATGCCTGTAGGCTCATTTAACTAAGTAAGGCTTTCTATTGTCACTGTCTTATCTTTGGAATTTATGGCTGCACATGTAACAAAATACAAGAAATGATGTTACTAAATTTGATGTAACTGGAAGAAGAAGAAGAGATAAAAATATCTATTCACAGATGTTCTCAAATAGCAGACATAAGAATGATTCCTGCTTTCAGTTGGCTTCCATTAGTTACTGAGTCTGGAAACTAATAGGAGGCTGTACACAGCGGAAACATTTTTCAAACCCCAGCAATATTTCATAAGGATCTTTCTCACAGGGCTTCAGTGCTAAAAAAAGTTTTGAGTTGTCTGACAAAAAATCAGAAATCGTTGTCCAGAGCTCTAACAAAGGAGCTAATGATGAGGGGCTACAGTCAGTCACAGATTTATCCTTAGAAGAGGAGGTAGAAAGCTTCAGTCAGGCCATTTAAAAAATATTCTGAGCCACAGACTTTGACCACCTCCTTCATAGACAGCTACATGGCTGTATATATGTCACACTTGCATTTTTTATCTCCTCTGACTGCCACTTTTATTTTTCTTTCCATAATGTTACATCCCTCAGAGTAGTTATGTATCTTTTGTCCTGTCCTGGCACAATATGTCATTCTTCCTTGTACTTGTGGACAATAATTATTGGCCTCTTGTCCTTTTTACTTTGTTTTCGCATCATCCAACTACAAACATTTTATTTAATCCACTGATATACTGCAAATTCACTTTCCCAGTCCTCTTTTTTTTTTTTTTCTGTTTGTTTCTCTGAATTTACAGCTGGTGAGGGATGCTGGGAAGAAAGGGCTGGAGGAAGCCTGCACAAGGGCTGTGCTCCGCCTCTTGGAGCTGTCTTCGTGTTCTTGCCCTTGGTTCCCACCTGAGCTATATCACAATGGCATCACAGCTGTGCCCATCCCTGATCCTGGACGTAGCTTGCTCAGACTTGGACCCCAGCCAATGGGCTAACTTGGGCCTTGACCCAGACCTGCCTCATCACTATGAGCTTGCCTGGTGACCACTGAGTGGGATTGTCCTTGGTTATGGTTTCCAAACCTGACCCTGACCCTGAATCACTGATTTGTGTTCCTGCCTTAAGTGTAGACCTGCTTCATCACCACAGACTTTGGACTTTCCCAGTTGCATACACTGCACAGTAAGAAGGGATGGTTGGAAAGACAGAGCAGCGTTATATGTCAGAATTTTGTGAAGTTTTGCTTAATATTTTGATTTACATCTAGACTGAGTACTTTAAAAGCAAACTATTAGCATTGTTTCTGCATATCTGTGACCTCCTCAGTTTTTTTAGCTCTGAAGTGAAGCTGATAGTTATAGCACTCCTGTGGTTTCTACAATTGCTACAGGAAGTCCAAAAGAACATTTGTTTGGAAATTAATCCCTTCAGAAAAAGAATGTAAATTAAAATAATTGCAGTGGACATGGCAGACTTTCAAAAACAATGCATTAATTATTAATCAACTGAGATACATCATGTAGAGTTCTTTAATGGGTGAAAGCTGTATCTAGGAGGAGCTGGCAGAAAAGGATCCAGCTTGGACTTAATTTTGTTTCTTTGTTTCTTTTTTACCCATCTTGAGCTACTGGACATCTTGCAAAGAATACTCTTTGGTTGTTTGGCAGATTGGAGAACTATAAATCTTCTGGTCTTTATAAAAAATGGTCCAGACATTACAGCTTCTGCAATCTCGAGCTGCTCCATCTTTATGAAGACAAATGTATCCAGGTCTAAATACTCTAGCTAGCCCATTATGTGTGCAAGCTACAGCATCTTCTTCTTCCTCATAATACAAAGCCACTCCATTTGGTTCCAATAATGCATGTAGTACAACTTACCTAAATAAGGAGACACAAATTTTTCAAGTTAAGACTACAACATTTCCAATGGCTTCTCACTGTGACAACTACAAGGAAATTAAAACTCTTTTTTTCCATACCCTGCTTTATTGAGAATTTATCTACGACCACTTTTGAAGAGTGTCTGTTTATAATTTGATATTAATGTTTGTAGATGAACATACAGAGTACCAGGTGATTCTCAACAATAATGTTGATTCATAACTGTAAGCATACAAGATACAGAATAATCAGAAAGAGTTCTAAAATACCAAGAATAATTAAAAGTACTACAGTAAACAGCTCCTGCAATATACAAAGAAGGCATGGATGTGCAAAGGGGATGTTCAGATAACGAGAGAAAAATCAGTGGAAAATACCTTGCAGAATTTCCTTACTTCTATTAATCCAGAGATTATAGAAAAAAGAAATTAAAGACAGGAAGGTAATTAGCTGCTTGCCTCACAAGACATTAAGAAAATTGAAGTAATTCTTACCTTCAGATTATTAAAGATAGCACATGATCCTGCTGACATGTAAAATAAGAATTCTTAGATTTACAGCTCCAAGCATAGAGACCTCAGGGATATCTGTTTTCCCCTTTCTTTTGTACATGTATATGTACCACAGATACCTGCACTTGTCTGATTAGTGTGATGTGCTGAGAGATGAGACAGCAGGGAGAGCTTGGAAGATAGAAGGCACATTGCTTCACCTCCCCCTTTCACAGCTCTTATCAAGTCTGCTTGTTCCCATCCTCTGGCTGTAGAAGGTGTTTACACCTGCCTGACTTCCAAAAGATAGGATCCTATTTTGGGGGTGCAACAGGTAGAGGGTTGGCTGGTGGAAAAATCTGTGTTAAATCGGATTTGTCTGGTAAGGCCGATGGGCCTTAACCTTTTTCTCTGGAATTTCTCTACTCATAATGTAAACAAACACCACTCATTTAAAAAGCTGTTCTGAGTGTAGTTTCCAAGAAAAAGCCTACAGGTCACAGAATCACAATGACTGAAAAATCAATACACTACAGTAAGGCTGAGGGCTTACAAGAGTGAACATGCCAGGAGGAAGGACAATCCAAAAAGAAATCAAAGAAATCACCATATGCCCCAGAAGGGACAAGGCTTAGGTGCTAATAGTGATGTGCCAAAGGCAACAATGAAGGACCAGGAGTGCAGAAGCCCAAAAGACCTGAAGAATACACCAGCTTTCAGACCTTAATATACATGCAGACCAACACACTGCTGTTCTCCAGCATACATTGTATAATTCATGGGACAACATTATGCTTCTATTGTTTCTATTTGCCAGTATGCTGGAGGAGTTGTTGGGAAGCTTTTTTATTGTAATAGTTGCTTGAAAGCTGTGAGATGCTCTGCTGAGAGCTGATGAGTAGAAAGCAACACTAGAGTTTCTCTTATATGAGATGTGCCTCAGTCTTAGGATCAGAAGTCCTAACATAAAGCAGTACTTTCAAAGCCCAACTTTCTTAAGAAATTCCATCATGGAGGTCCATACATGTCTCCCATTAATTTTTCAACAGCTTGACCTTATTAGCATTAGAAGCATGGGTTGATAAGTGTTTAAATTTGTTTGTTCACTTATTGTGATTTCTAAGACACATTCAGTTTCTGGTGCGGAAACAGGTAGAAATATTGTCGATTTAATTTAAACCAACCCTGACAGCACTGATAAACCATTCCAAATGATGCATAATTTATCATAATCAGTTAGCAAATTAGAACTTGCTTCAGTCAGAAATGAAAAATTATGTTTAATCTATTAAGACATCAGGGCAATGTTAAACCCTGTTGCAATTTACCCCACAAAATACTGCACAGAGAAAGGGGGGATAGCAGTGTCAACTCTAAACAATTTTTTAGTTATTTTTTTCTTAAGAAGTGTGAGGCCTTTCATATTTAAATATTACATACAAGCACCCATCAATAAACAAAAACTCTCCCTTTCTTAGCTAGTACAGATACATTTTCTGGGTTCTTTTGCAGGTGTAAAATCCTTAGTCTACAAGCGGAATAGGTAGCAATATTTCAGATTGTGATTCTTTTTTTCATGACTGTTAAGATGTTATTTGCCATCACATTTAAATGGGAGCTGCTTGAGCCACTGTGAACATGAACTGCACTGAAGTGGCATATTTCTAAGCCAGCATGGAATCATTTGGGGCTAAACCTCAAAAAGAGCCCAGGAAAAAAATTTCAAGAGGTAACTTTCTCAGAGGTGAACATACAGATGAAAAAAAAAATATTACAGTGCTCACTCACACATGTAACAGCAGAAAAACCAAAACCAAAGAAAACAAAACCTAAAAAAATTGTTGGAACCATCTGAAGTATTGGTATTCCTACGGCTTTTGACCAAGAGGCTGGGAGGCAGTGTTTTCTCAATCAAACTTTCTGAGTTGTGATATTTTTAAAGACTGCCAGGGAAAGGATGCTTTATGCTGGTTGAACACTTCACTCACAAACACACAACCTAGCAGGGTGACTCAGTTCACCAGGCATTTATTTCTGGCAGCTGAAATGCACAGAACTAAGAAAATAAAGAAACTTATCCTAAAGTGGCTTTCTGAACTCTCAGATTTGGATTTGAAGATTTCTTTCTCGTGTGGAACAGCTGGCACAACACTGCTCTGACAGCTCCATCGTTAGAAGACCAAGACTATTTTCTTTTGCATTTTGCACACCCAAAATGTGCCTTTGATGACTTTCATGAGACAATACAAATGTACCCACAGCACAACAGGTCACACCAACAGCTTTGAAAGCAAGCAGGACAAACCCAGCTGTATTAATCTGCCTTTTATGCCACTGGCTTCTGCATCTCTTCCACCTAAAATGATGGCTATCTTCTATCGCTACAGAAGAAGGAAAATAATTTTATTTTCTAATTGTAAAGTACTTGTACACAATCTAAAATAACAACATATGTGGAAAGAAAATCATATCCAACCATTGTTGGGTATCCTCAGACAGTTTTGTCCCAGTTTCATTTCATAGCATGTAAGCTAAACTTGCACTCCCCTAATACTCAGTAATCAAGACACAAAGAAGACAACCAAATAAATGCTAAGCAACAAACTACAAATACTCTTTGAAAAGAGGGAAGACACAAAGACAGCATTGTAAATGAGAGTATCTGAGACTTCTACTAATTGGATTTTCAGTAATGCATGGATATGCCCCATTCATTTACAGAAATAATGGTGAGGATCATCAACACTGTGGTTCTGTCTTTTTAATATTTCTATTACAAGCTACAAGCTACAGGAATCTGTTCTTTGTTTTGCAACATGCCTTTTCTCACTCTACACTGTAAAATACAGTCATCTAAACAGAAAAAAGACCATTGAAGACAAAAATAGCTCAGATGGTTAAACATAAACAGAGAAATAGCAGCAAAATTTCTCTCAAGATACCTTATCTTCAGTAAATCTGGCAGAGCTCTGTGAAGTTACTAAGCCACACATTTGCTTAGTTTTACCGAAGTCTGTTGGGAAAGTCCCCAATGGGAAAGTATTAATGGAAGTTTGCAACTGTACGGGGAAATGCAAAAGTTTTTAAAAAGAGAAAAGAAGTGATGAGGAAGAGGAAACAATTTTCTTGCCAAGCTGAAGATGTAGATGCTTTCAATATCTCTGCAACTCAACAACTTTTTTTATAATCTTGAGAAGGAAAGCAAGGTGGTGAATCTGCTGAGGAAACAGAATTATTTAAGTTACACAAAATGACTGGGAATGAAGAGGAATTCCAGGAGGATCTAATCAAAGGGAATGATTGGGCAACATGACAGTAGATACATTTTAATGAAGGTAGGCACAAGGCAATGCTTACTAAGTAAAACTGTTCGCTTCAATTTTATACTTACTGATTAGCCAGCATATCTGGGGGAAATACACTAGCAACAATGACATTATTGTCTGTGTTTTTCCCAGTGAGCTAAGGAAAGGTCAGTGATGAAAAATTTTTCTCTATGAGTATTGTTTATTTTTCTCTCCTCTCAGTGTCTGCTGTCAATTTGTTCAGTGTCTCTGATGTATGTGAAGCAGCAGTTCATCTTTTCAGAAGGAGAGCAAGGAAGAACAAAACTCCTAAGGCTGTAAAAAGTTTAAGAGATGTCTCTTTTTCTTTCAACTTTCTAAAATGTGTGGAAGGAACAAGCTTGTGGAGAATAGAGCATTAGCTTGTGGCAACCAGGTGATTCCAAATTCAAGCAAAAGAAAAAAGTCTCATCAGCATTGGAGCTAATGGAGTTGGTGCCTTGTGTCTTATGGCTGGACTCTCTGGTGTGTAAGAGCATTATTGTTTTCAATGAAGGCTTCTGCTGATTCAGAGGCTTCTACTGCCATTGTCCCATGAGGACTTCCTGCTGTTAAAGATTATGAGCTCATTTTGATGGCTTTCCATCACTAAGAGAATCGATAAGATCTTGCCTCCCAGATACGGTAAATTCCTCAAAACTTCTGACTGTTTATATTTGACATTTCTGTGTCTCTGATAAACTTGGCTGGATCTGCCCAACAGTAGTGCCACTGTTCTTGGAAATAAGACACACAGGGGCAAGGTGAGACTGCAGGGTCAGAGCTGATCCTCCCCAGACCTGAGCAAGGCAGCTTCCTCAAGACCAGCCCAGAATATGTTATCCACCAAAACACTGGCCAGTCTTGTCAGCAAGCAATAGCTCCTTTCTATGGGGAGACTGGCCACCAGAATCACCCAGGGCCGCTTGTAGTGTCAAGATTGACTGATTTACCTGAACAGCAATAAGCAACAATGTCACCCTTGCTGAGGACAGACATGGGTAGCTGTAAATCAGAGAATGCATGACTGCCATGGAAGAGGAAGTCCCACAGACAATCCTGCTGGCAGAGGTAATAGATACCAGAAAACCTGCTGGAGCTCATCCTGCTTTTGCTCTCCAAACCCAGCAATTTAGCCACTGGTATACTGATTTCAGCTGCACAAAGCACATGCTTCTGCTCCAGCTGGATACACCACAGTTCATGTATGGAAGAGAAATCCCTGCTTCAGGAAATTGGAAGTGGCCTTTGGATGTGCATCATTAGCCGTGCCACGGGTGAAGGGGCAAGGGCCGTGCTCTGCTGCTCCCACACTGCAGAGGACAGCAGCTGCAGTGAGCGACAGCACCTGAGCGTGCCTGTGCTGTGTGTAGGGGGAAGAGCAAGGCATGTGGTAAGGCCATCGGTTAGTCTATGGAGAACTGGAAGAAATCTGGCCACCAGGAACATCCCAGATCCCATGGTATCGTCATCCTGAAGAAAGCAAGGAGGAAACTGTGCCGTGGCTCTGCCTGCCTCACAAGTGTCCTTTTGCTGGGGTGAGATTCACAGAGGATGACAAGAGGTGCAGATAGGAATTCAACATGTCTGGTACCCTTCCCAGCAGATTGTCCTTCAAGGACAACCAAGATATTATCAGTCCCTGTAAACAAGGGGCCTTGCTGGGGTCTAGTGTGTTCATTGAGAAGCTCCTCATTTTTAGAAGTGCAGCTTGAAAAATGTGTGTTTATTCAAAACTTGTCTGGTGATATACATGGTTCTGCGGGTACTAGGCTAGAACTCCCAGTGTGCTGAAAAAAGTTTCTGCCCTTGACAACTTGTAATACAGAAGAAAAGACTGAGAAGCAGAATAAGAAAGGGATACAAGAAAAGATACATAATCAAATACTAAATGTTTACATTGACCAGAGCTTAGGCATATTAAAAAGTATAAAGCACTCAGAATGATTTGGTCTTAATGTAATATTCTTTCTCAGGTAGAGCTTCACACTAATTTCAACAGCAAGATTAACCTGAGGATACTGTTCAGCTGATTTCCTCTTGTCCCAGGATATGTATCTTATAGGAGCTCTGGACTATGAAGCCGTAATCAGTATAATCACATTTTTACACTAAAATGTTATAAATGGGAAATGAGAAGATCAGTAATCACTTTGTTTAGAGAACATGGTAACTTCTCAATAGAGCAACCCACACCTGAAGGTATTCATAAAGAAAGTGTTACACAAGGAGTGGAAATACAGCGGCACTAGAGCCAATAGGATTTTGCCAAAAAGATTTTGGAGGTAAATAGTAAAGCTTTAAAAAGCATCTATTTTATAACAAATATTACATTACTTACATTTCCTCAGATGAAATTTCTTGGTGCCTGTGCAAACATTTTCAGCCATTAATGGAAGTAAAGACATCGCATGAAATACAGTAAATATCAGAATCTCAAGGATTTCATGCATAAAAAATCCATCCTGGGAAGCAGTAGCTATCATTATTTTAGTCCCTTATTTACTGTTTCCTAACTCAAGAAAAACCATGCTTCTATCCAGCACCTCCGAACCCTGTGCTACTATTCTCATTCTTGTTAAATATGCAGCTAGAAGGTAATCTGCTTAGCAACCAGCACAAACATATTGCACCAGAAGAAAATAAAGGTTCCTTGACAAGCAAACTTGGCTAGAAGCCAGCTGAAAGACCCAAAGGCACCTCAGTCAAATGTCTGTGTTTTCTGAATAAACTATAAATTAATAACAGAACAGCTGGGACAAAATAAGTCAACAGTGATTTCAGGGCATACCCAAGCAGGTGAGCCATTGCTCGTGCACCCCGTTACTATGGCAAATAGACAGAATAAATGAGAAATAGTTGGTTCTTAGTGCAGATTTTCCCCTGTGTAATCTATATGGCTGAAACAAATAGTTTGGCCTCCTGGTCCCACAAAATCACCATAGCACTGTCCCTGCAGCAGCAGGGGTGGGTGCTGAGTGCCCTCAACAAAAAGGGACCAGGTTGCCCTGGCATGGCCTGATGCATGTGGCACGTGCTAATGAGATGGATCATTTTTTGCTTTAAAAAACATTTCCATGGCTGTGTGAGCAATCAAAAGGCATTGCACATGGGGCATTCTCAAAAAAAAACCACCACAAAAGAAGTGAATGGCCAGATTTAGGCATCTTTTATAGAACTGGACAACAAAAGGAAGAGGAGAACTGATACTAAGTCTTTGAGGATGTGGCAACATCCTCCAGTTGCTCCTCAAGTCAGTCACTGACAACATACTCTCAGGATTTTATTCACACAGTGTCAAGAAGACCTGAGCTTGTGTGGCACCATTCTGGGGCACAAATACATGAAAATTCTCCTGAGAATTGACAAGATTCGCACTCACTCTGCAACATATGGCTGAAAACTTAAAAGAGATTGGGATACCTCTGACTCAAAAATAATTGGCAATGATGCAGCATACTCAGAATAAAAAAAAGAGAAGTCTTTCAGATTCCGTTTTGACAAAAGACCAGGACAATAATGGCTCTAATGAGGCAGAAACATCTAGGAAGCCAATGAGCTAGGCTTCAAATAGTATGTAAGGCAGACCAAAGACAGACCATATGTTCTGCTAGAACAAAAACATATGCTTTAAAGGACAAATCACTCATAAAGAATTGCTTAAGTGGGATACATCATGTGCAGGTACAGAAATGCAGGATGCTGCTACTACAAGCAACTGTCTGGGGAGAGAGCCCAGCCCTGTACATCATGTCTAAATGGGGGAAAAGAGAGGACAAAAAATAGCAGAGTTGGGGGTGGTAATATCATGATCCAGTTTCTGAATATATTAACATGGAAAATACCATATTCCAGGAACTCTTGATATTCACAGAAGCAATCTTTCCATTAATCTTCCTTTGATTACAGTTACTGTTTTCATAACAAGAATAGCTGTATGTCTGATATGCGATGTATAAGAAAAAAGAGATTCAGCCTTAAAGCATACACAGCTAAAGACCAAGGACAAATTTTGGAGACAAGTATGCATCATCCATGATGACAAACAGAAAGTTAACAGTGGTAGAGTGGAAAGCAGGCAGCTCAAAAGCAACCGATGTCAGGAGCTCATCTTTAAAGATAAGACATAGCATCAGATTTTAAGGTATAAATGAATCAGAGTTGAGTCAATATAGAGTAATAGTTCAGTAAATATATCTGTACCATTCACTTGCTTTCCTTGTACAAGATTAAAGAAAAAGGGAATCAAACCCTTCAAATTACAGAAACAATTTCCTGGCCAAAATTTATTTCTTTCTGTTCTAAGCAGAGACAACCCCCAGGAAATCAAGCTCTTCACAGACACGTACTATTTTGGATGCACTTAATTTTTCAGATGATCCTTGCGAAGATTCCACAATCATTATATGAAATCCTGGGCATGAGGGATGGTAAATCCTACCTGTTGTATCAGAGAGCTGGAAGACAGAAACTGAGCAGCCTGACGTGGCTCTTCTGGGTTTTGTGTGCATGGACCCATGGCACATATAGCAAGGCTCTGTAGGCTCCCACACTGCCACTGCCCTGGGAGGTGAGGGTGGCTGGGAGGCCTAAAATCCACAGTGACTTCAGAGAGAGGCATGTAGCTCTGAAGGCTTCTCTGACCACACTGAGGCAGGTCTCATGTTGCTAGAGCCGTGAGCAGCTCACGTCTAGGGAACATTAAAAGCACCAGAGTCTGGATATCTGAATTTCTGAAACCCTGAGATGAGATTCATCCAGATGTCTGAATCTCCAGCTCCCAGCATCTTCCTTGTGCACTCAACCAGGCACTATCCTTCATTATGTGTTCAGTACCACGCATCTATCTCATTTGTGATAGGAATCTTTCTGTTGCCCCAAAAAAAGCTCTGCAAAATCTTCCAAAATGAAAAGGTTTTTATTCCCAGAGGATAATAAATTGCCCCTCAGTCAAGGCCACTCTATCCAAACAAGTCCTTTCCCAACCCGGCTTTGTCAAACAATACTTAGGCAAACCTGAGCAGGTAGCTGTGAGAGCTGAACCTTTCAAGGGCATTTTATAGGATTAATGTGTCATTTAAATGCCTCTGATGTGCCAATGTCTCATCCAGTGCATGAGCAGCATCTTGTCCCTGGCACTCACAGGCAGACCTCCTAGGTAACATAGGTTCACAGCCCTGATTTTTGTTTATGGTACCTTTAAAGACAGAGCTTTGTAGCGAGGAAGCCCGGCTTATATATCAGCTGGTTTAAAGACCAAGATGTAATATGGAGGTTTTCAATGTCCCTTATGCTCGAGCCAGCCGTCCAAGGCTCTCGAAAGGGAGGGCCTGCAGTTGCATTTATTCTGACCATACTGTGACTGACTTCAGAGGGTGTTGCAAGGGAATGGCTTCCTCTGATAAAGAATACCCTCCTCTACCTGTGATTTCTGAATTAGACCCTAGGAAAAAGTGATTGTTTATCTGTACGCTCACAGTTTCACTCCCCTTTTCTCTCCATAAGAATTCTCTATCTTATAGTGCAGTTATTTGCAAACTAGCTTAAAGAGCTCATTCACTGCCAAAGCCTACTTATGTGAGAAGACAGCATGTTTATTTGCCCTTGACAAAAGAAATATGTTTAAGTCTGAATGACAAAGCATGACTCTTGTGATATGCAAGGTGACTCAGTGCCCTCTGAAAAGGCTTTCAGCTCCAGATGGTGCAACTGCTCAGTGACAGCAAGGCCTGCTGGTCTCAGGTGTACCCAAAGAACCTCAAGTGACATAGTTACAGTGGGATAGAAGGATGATGGGATGTGTCTTCAGAGAAGGAAGTATCTGAGGGCAATATTCAGGGCAGGTGTACCCTTAATACAACTGTACCCTACAGCAGCTCACAATACGCAAGCACAGATCAAGGTGGGCTTTCCAAGGTCTACCTGAAGTGCCATGACCCAGTCCAGCATGGTCAGCTGCAGTGGGGACCTGGGAAAAAAAACCATTTTGCTTCTCTAGAGATCATTCTTGTTCCCCGTGCAAAGTCTTCAGTATATGATAATTAGCAGCCATCATCTGTTATGCAGCTTCTAGGAAGGACCACCTTCCACCTGCTGATGAGGATGGGCTGAGCTGAGCTGAGCTGAAAATGCCTATCACCTTGTAAAGCCAGTGCTCCTTCAGCTTTTTAGGCAACGATTATCACATTACTGCCAAGGCTGCTCCTTTTATCTGCCCCAGCAGCAGTTCGGGATGCTTCCTTGTCACACAAGCATCAGTGCTAAGAGGACCCAGGGACAGGGGTGGGTGACATGTTGGGTCTCAAAGTGTGCATGAAGCAGGTAAAAGGGGCAATGATGTAAAAAATGGAATAGATTTTTAAGCAAACAGCAATGGGTTTGAGGAGGGACAGAAATCCTTAAAGTGCTGCTGCAGGCATGCAGGGCTGTTGTGCAAGGCACCCCTCAGAAATTATTTGATAGTAAGTCTGAAATTAAATTGCTGAGATGGCAACTACTCAATGCACATGGCCGGACTGCTGCAAATAAAACCAAACAGTAAGTTCAAGTTCATTTTTTTCAATTGCATGCTTTGATTTTAACTATCAAAGGTACCTTTTGAAACATAGAAAAGAAACATTTAATTTGACAGTATCTCTCTAAACACAAGTAGTTTAGAGGCTAGACATTAAAATATTGAAAGCTCCTAATAAATATATACATAGTATTACCAGTAACAAATTGCTTTTAACAGCTTAATACAGGGGGGTTTATGATGACTGAGACTGGTACATTCATACCAGTAAATATTCCTCGATGGCTTCAGGAGAGATAATTACTAGGCATTATATTATTTCATACTAAATAATTTTTTTCCTCCCTTCCTAGAACAGAAATAATTCATAGGTAAGGGGTCATACAAAGGGGTTGTAGCTAGTGTTACCAATAAAGCATTCAGAGATGGCAAGTACTCTGAAATGCAGTTTCAATCACGTTAAGATCACCACTGTACTTCAAAGGAAGGAAAAGCATGTACTTTCTTCACTACTATTAGAGAAGGCTCACATTTAAAGAAACTATTACTTGAGTTCAAAACTTCAGGCAATCTCCATTCTATTTCATTGACACAGTATCTGATGTCACTGAAAGTTTCAGCACACACATTTTCTAGTAACTACACTATATTAAAAGATCTTTTAAGGGCAGAGCTCACCGCTGCAGTGTGCAACACAGGGCTGTGCACCCGTCGCAGAGCTTCTGGCTAGAGTACACCATTTGCTTAGCCTGCAAGCAATGCTCATTAGCACTCACAAAGTCCTGAGTATGTTTACAGAGTTCAAAAATTATTTGGATTAATAAAATCCAAACCACCTCCCACAAATGGGAGCACAGAGCACAACTGGGTCACTAGATCTCCCGTGTGTGGATTCTTAAGTCATTATAAGAGCTTGTTTAAGAGATTAAGTAGCACTATCTAAGGATTCGGAAGGATTTCAAATGCTGAGATATTTATCAGGTCAAATATATATATAACTCTGAATTGTTTTCAGTGATGGATTAAACACAAAAAATCTTTCCCTAATGTGGCTTCAGCTACTGTTCAAAATGAGGAATTCTAACAAATGTATTTAGGACAATGAAAAAAAAATCTACATGTGGAAATGGGTCCAAAGGCTTTATTCAGAATCCTTTGAAGAAATGTCTCCTGTGTTTTCTAATCAGCAGAGTGCTGGTGTGAGTGCTGCATGTTCATAAAGCTGTATTAGTACACCCTTTCTTGCACTGGGGTCCCTCTGGCATTGGGTAAGTTAAGAAATTGCTGGTATTAAATTAGTACATTGATTTCCACTGGTAACAAAGTTCTGGCATCCTAAATTAGAGATAAACTATTGCAATAGAGAAGAGGAGAAAACTAATTAATATACTCATTAAAAACAAACAAACAAAAATCAAAACAAAAAACCAAATCCCAAACAACAAAGAAGTAAACATTCCCAAGCAATTGCAAAGATAAGATGCATAGATCAACTGAATAATGATTAGAATATTCTTAAACCAGATAGATATAAAGTATGTGTTTATTCAATGTGGCTGAGCTGTGCTGTGTTTCAGCCAACATCATACAGCTAAGGATAGAAGGCTGAACATTTTAATGTACTCACCACTGCACAATAGTTAAGAATAAATACATTTGCTGCAATTGCAGCTCATGCTGGGCAACTCCTGAAGCCTCATTTTAGAGCTACTTGTAGTTTTACTTTATTGAATTGGTAAAATGAGAAAGCAGAATATAACAGCCCTTCTTCTTCAAAATGCTCTGATTTTCTTCATTAATTCATCACTAAAGGGCACAAATACATCTGCTCTGAACAGAGTTTAAACCTGGGTGCCTATCTTCATTTATGGAAAGTTTTGAAGGTGACAGGGAGGAGGATAAAGCACATTTTAAACCTGCAAGAGACTGGAGCCTGTAGGAGTTCAGATGGGTTAATGGCATACCAAGAGCAGTCAACACATAAATATGAGAAACATTGCTACATCTCCCATTTTGCAAGTAAAAGGATCACTTTCTGGGGTTAGTCCAGATATTTTGGTTAATCCACATGGTACATTTCACCAATGAAAGGCTTGCAGGTAGTACATTCCTCAAGGGAAACCAGTCTTCACAGAGACTGGACAGGGAGTTGTGGTCATCTTCCTGGCTCTGCCCATTCTCTGATGGGTATCCTTGGGCAAGTCATGTCAACAGTGAAAAGTTTAATTTCTCTGTCCTTGTAAGGGATCGATGATTGATTTCCATTATGAAAAGTTTTACAAAGTGGGATTTATATTAGCTTTCTATATCTAGTCCAGGGCTGGGAACCATACTCAGACAAACTAGAAGTCCAAAGATAAGGAATAGAAGATTATCAGAGGTCTTTGAAAGTATGACATGGGAAAAAGCTGAAGCACTTGGATTGATACATTTCTACAGAAGGGAAATGAGACATGACAAGTCTTCAAATATGTATTAGGCAGAAACAATTCTTTGCTTCTGTATTGGGCAAAACCAATTCTCTGCATTCTCTGCAGACAGACAAGAGAAACAGGTATAAACTTGCAAGAGAAATACAGGTTAGACATCATGAATTATTTGCAAACAGTAAAAAAGAAATAAGCTTCCTAGTCAAGGTCCATCCTTTAAACAGGTGATAAACAACAGCAGAGAAAAATCTGCTGCAAATATTGCTGATCATTCTTCAAGAACAAGGATTTCTTGCCATGCTGCCCTGTTTTCAGTGACCCTATGTCTCTGATCTCCCTGAAAAAGCTTTGTGAAATGCCTAACATACATTACCATTTCTTAATGGAAAAGGTATCTCTTATCAAATATGGTCTTTTCTGGCTGCATTCTGGCTACACTTTTACATGTGCACTAGAGTACAATAGAGATTAGGACCATGTTTCTAGTTCCATGTTTTGTGGTCTATATGAAAGCGCCTTTAATGTCTAACTTCCCTCTTTGCTATTCTTTGATTAGCTTGTTCTAATTTCTCTGCAGTTTGCATGACACAGTTCTCTCTTTTCCCTGCACAATGTTAACAAGGGAGGCAGTTCTGCTGCTGGTTCTGTAAAAAAGTCACCCACGGGACTAACTGAGCTCCAAGAAACTGCTTTATAAATTTGAATACTTTGATATGAAAAATGCCAAAGCCAGCTTTACAGAGATGAAGGACTATATCTACTGCACTACAAACAGGCCCATGGAAGGTCTCCCTCAGCTAAGGAAGACTGGAGGGGACATCATTGCACCACATAAAAGCATAAATGTTCCTAAAACTTTCCCCAAGGAAGCAGAGCTTTTTTCCACTGGAGATGAGAACATGTGGCTAAATGTGACACTTGTGTCAGAACATTTCAAACACAGTCTTGAAGCATTATGATGCTCCCTCTGACATGACTTAGGAAAAACATTTTTTCCAGTGCATTGTTCCCACAGCCAGCGGTTATTTTCCACCGAAAATGTATTGGTTGTGCTCCCAGAAAGCTCATGTCTTGGTCGCTCAGACCAACTATCCTGGGACAGAGAAGGTTCAGAGAGCTGGAGAAACCTGGGCTTCAACCCTTCCAACATGCTCCAAGATGGCTCATGTGAGGAATATGGCACATATACATGTTCTACACGTCTCCTTTCCACAAGGCAGTGATAACACTTGCCTGCCTCCCAACAGTTTTCCGAAAGAAAACCAATTGTTATTTACAAATACCTTTCAGTAGAAACCTCTTTAGAAGTATCAACGTATTAAATTTCACTTGACTGAACAGGTTTGTCCACCAAAAAAAAAAAAGGTTTCTGTGTCTAGCCATATCATGCAACGCAATAATGCTGAAATCTGTCACCACATTCCATCCCTTCAGACAAAAACAGTGGAACTGGAACCATGTGGAGAAGCTCTCCATATTCCAGCTAACTAGAGTGCTTTATGCTGCTGTATATAGATCAACCTTCAACTGGCTAATAATCTGTTGAGTTTTGTTTTTTTTAAACAGAAGTGAGGTACTTGCAAATGTAGGTTGTTTATTATCTGCTATTGTTGGAGTTCCCTCTTGCAGTCACAGTGGAAACACTTTGCTCCTGAGTCCCCTGAATGATATGTATTCCCAGAGGTGGTGCAGCAGAGTCTGCTGGAGACTTCTTCCAAGGCGTATGGCACTGAATAGACCCCATGAAGCCAATGAAAACAATTACTGAAGTTAGTATGAGTGCAAGTGATCTTCAAGCCCTTAACTGCTCCCTGTATTTGTACTGTTTAATTCCTATGCATCACTCTGAGATCTTGGAGAGTTTGTCTTGAAATCCTGTGCTGCAAACCACCATGGCTCTGTTTAGGATTCCTCATGAAGGGTGTGTGCCAGGTCCCCAGTTAAGCCATCCCTTCCCATCTCTCAGCATTTGCAGGTTTCTCTTAAACTTTTTATACCCTTTATCCATTTCCTTCCAATCACTACCAGAAAAATTGCTTTATCTCCAGCACAATACTGCAAAAATAGAAGGGAAGTATAAAACCTAAAGCTCCCCAGCCCTTAGCAGATGAACTGTAATTCATATAAGGTGATTTGTTACTGTATCATTGTGAAAATGTTGCCAGAATTGAATAGTTAGAAATCTGCTAAGCAGAATTTAGACTGCAACGAAAGTCCAGTGTCAACTGTGGCTTATTTATCTCCAGGTCTGCAAGCTAATGCTAAAGAGAAGTTAAATTTAAATGCATTTATTCTGATCATAACCAAAATGCTGAAAGTATCATAAGTGAATGACTGCTGAAAGTATCAGTTCATATGCAGGAATATACACTACATATTGGGGGACATAAAACACACCAAGTGCTGTACTGGCCTAGTTTATTTTACAGCACTAGGCTTCCACATCTCGTCTCTCACTCTCGAGACACATTTGTATTAAAATTATCAGTTCCAATATACCAAGCCTAGGACAGGGAGTGAGAAAGTTGAGTGTTCAGTCCACTGCTGCGCTCCTGCGTGAGATGGGACCCCCAAATTCAGCGGCTGTGTGAGATGAAACATCAGAAGATACCAGGAGCCGGCAGGCACAGCTCCTTGTCCCCACAACCACAGGCAGGGGCAGCCCATTGGCAGCATCAGCATCTTGTTAGTCATGGGCAGAAATCATGCACACTCAGAGACCACAGGCTAATTTGATTCAGCACATTATTCACTACAATCCCTTCGTTCAGCCCTAGCTGCCAACGTGAGATGCCAGCAGACCTAGCCTGGCTCCAAGTGACCAGGGCATTACATCAAGCAGTGGGAGGACCTTGTAATGGAGATGGAAGCTGCAAAAAATTCAGATAGCCAAGTATGACAAAAAGTCCAACTCCTTTACAATCCACTCAGTGGAAAATATCTAAAACTCCAGTGGAGCTTCCTTCCCCAACAAACTTCCCTCTAAAATATCTATACAGTGAGGTAAACTTTCAAGCAAGCCTGCAGGAGTTTCCTGGAAGCATTATCAAAGCTAATTAAATATACATTTCATTAGTTAATTACAAGCTGCAAAAGGGTAGGGTGAAGCTTTGTATCTGGTGTAATGGAGGTAAATCTTATCACAATTCTTACTTAGTACCAGTCTTCCAAATCACATGCATCACTGGGAAGGTGCACAGTGCCATGCAAGTGAGGGACAGCACCAATAATAGAGGGAGTCCCTTGTGTAAAGCCATGAGAGAAAACAGCAAAACAGAGATAGTGCACAGACATGTTGGAATCAAACACTAACAGAATGACCACGTTTTAAAAACTGTTAAAATAGGGAATAAAGTGTATTTTAGCAGGATGATTACTCCAAATGCTTGGCCATATGGGAAGGGGAGAAGTCATAAGTGAATGACTGCAGATCAGAGGGTCATCACTGACAATCACAGAGAAAAAGTGGATGCAGAGACTATGAGCAGGCAGGTGTCAACATTAAGAAGTGAAGCTAGTGTCTAACCATTCCTTTAATACAGAAATATTTCTCACATGTGAACAGTAATAGTATTTAGAAAACCAGCACCTTCATCAACAGTGATTAAATCTCAGTTGCCTAAAACAGAGGTGTGCAAATACAGACAGGTGGCACTTACCCTCTAATGAAGCACAGTTCCTGTTATGTCAGGCTGCTAAAGAAAATTGTCCTCCCATGGGCCAAGGATCTGCAATGTTTAGTCCTCCCCTACACCATCGCTGGGCATGACTTTGCTCCTTTGGCTTCACCCCTGCCAAGATGTTTCCTGCCATCCTGGCTAATTCTATGACAGCTACTGAGATACCACTTAGGGAAAGGTTTCCCATCTATCCAACCCAATTAAAAACAAAAACAAAATAAAAAATTACATGGTTATCAAACTATGGGCTCCGTGAAAAAGCCAGTGTGTTTTAAAATGTACCAATCTTTGATATTTTAGACAACTTTTACTAATTGAGGGGTTTTTTTAACATGATAGCTGGTATGCTCTAAAGTGGGCAATACCAAATGAATCCTAGCTGCAAATTGTTCACCGTGACCGTCCACAGTTGAATCTTCTGACTGTGACTGATAGCAAGCTTCTATCACTTACTGAGCTACTTAGGGGCTTTCTTCAATTAATCTGAGTTTTTTATCTGCAGATACTTTTGATTTGCTCAGTAGGTAGACAGATGACAGTTCAGGAGTGCACACGTTCCCCGAAGCCATCACAACTGAGCTCCAGTGAAGGACTGTTGGTAGGCCATGCATAATTCAGTACATTTCTTAGAGCAACTATCACTTTGCCAAAGGAGTGAGACTGACTTTTGTGCACAAGAGACAGTTTCTTAGGATCAGCTTTTTTCTTTTACATTTTCTTACATCTTACTTTCAGGTTTAAGCTTTTTAAAACTACATCTTTTTAAATTACATCTTACACATTTTTAGAACATACTTCCAAACTATTGTTTGGAAGGCATACAGAGACCATGACGCTACCTCTTATTCTTACTTTCCCACACAGCTTGACAGTGTACAGGCCTGTTCTGTATCTAAATTTACAAGCTGTGACAAGTGATAAATATCCTAATTCTAAAAAGCTATTGTGTACCTCTAAGACAATTAAAATTCCTTAGATACCTAGATGCAGTACATAATACATTTAGTCAACATTAGAACATGTCAGAGAAAGAATGTTTTATCCCAGGACACATCCAAGCATCTAAAAATAGCCCTACAGTTTAAATAAAAGTACTGTAATAACATTCACTGGGAAACCCCCTATCCTCAGATTACAAAAGTGTTATTAATTCCTAGATTGTCTGGTGATGTGTGGTAAGAACTGAGCAGAAGAGTTTATAGAAAGTGTGAAATAAATTATATATTCTCTCTTTTTTTTAGGAGAAAAATAGGTTAAAAGTAGTGCATTTTAAATTCTTTCATCTAGACAAAAAAATTATACTGTGCACCTTCAGGGCATAGCCTGAGCTCCAGCCTGCACTATTCCACATAGTTTAGCAGCAGGGGAAGACAATACAATGGTTTCCCAGGTTTGGTCATAAGATGTTTTGATCAAGACATGCCATTTTATTCAAAACATACCATTCCTCACTCAGTTTTGCTTAGTTTCTCTGGAGGTTGCACATACCTTTCAAAGAATGGCTGGCAGGAACTGTAATGTGTGATAGAAAGGAAGTTAACTACTGACTAAACATAAATATTACGTTATCACGGTGCCAGAAATGTACACTATTTCTGAGATGCACAGCAGTGGTAAGAAACAACTCATCCCTTCATTTACTGTATTGCTTCTCTGCTTTTAGTGGTGAGGTAGAAGGGTGTTCCCCCAATTCTTTGGACAATTAGAAGCTATTTTTTTCTTTGTGGTAGTTCAATTAAGTACTATAATGGAATTCACCGTCTTTGGGAGGGTTGCTTTAAAAAAATAAAACAAATAGAGAAGACCAACGTCATTGTCATCTGGAGATAGGTTTATGACATCAAGAATTAACTGATGTGGCCTCATTTTGTGTCACCAAGTTCCAGCATTAGTGTTGCTGGTGGTTGCCGCTGGCTTCACTCCACCAGCTGGCCAGTGTATGCATCATCTTCATTGGATTCTGGTTAGCAATTTTTACCTTTTTACATAGAAATACACACTGTTCAATTACTAATAGCCCTATTAGCACACTATTTTAGTGCATTATAGCAGACTATTTTGGTGCAGCAATAGTGTGCACTAAAATAACACAGTAACCTTATGACTACTTGGTGAACTGACACACAGTGAGTGATACGCCCCTTTTTGAGTTGAACCTCTCCAACGCAGGATCAGATGCTGAGGTTTGTATGGGAATGCTGCCAGCTACTCTGAAAAGGTACAGTTCCTATCTGTGAATCAGAGCACTTTATTCTCTCATCCTAAATGTTCATATTTCTGCATAAGCATTTCTGAGTGCACAGCCTTCTATGCAAGTAGCAATGGTAACTTAGACTGCATCAAACTGTATCAGCAGATCATGAAGTTGTGAAAAGCATAAATTAAAGATTTACACCATGTAGCCCAGCTTAGTTGATTTTTTGCCACAAGGAAGGGTCAGTCAAAGGCTTGTTTGTAAACCACAGTTCAACCCAAACAGCAGCAGCTTTCTCCTCCAACCACACCAACGCCACAGGAAGATCCTTAAAGATGCCACATGGGAAGCACGCTGCCATTTCTCAGGCTCGTCTCCAAGGGACTGAGCGTTTGCTACTGCTGATGGTAGTATCACTGATGTCTAGTGTGCCAACAGCCTACAGTTTCTGGTAACTCCCATCCTGAAGGAAAATACTGTGCAACTGTTTTCATTTTATTTGGCATAGTGTTCTTGGTTGGAGGGTCTCAGTCTGTCATTTTCCTGCCAGTGGTGGTTTTACTAATTTCAGACCTCAGTCAGCTTTCTTCTATGGTTTAAATTAACTTTGGAAATCCCAAGTTGAAAGCCTGTGGTCTCACACCTGTCACAAGACAAAGAACCAGAACATTTGGTTGGAGCTGTTTACAGCCTCATGTAATCTTGTCCGGGCCTCCAGAGATTGTCAAGCATCAAGCCGGAAGGAAAGGCTGTTTAAACTGCAATTTTCAAGTTCTTGGATCACAGCTAACAGACTCGTGGCAATACTGAAAGCTGCAAAAGATGCTGTTCCTTCTTTTGTTGCAGATATTCTCAAGAGCACCTGGAAGACTTACATAAATGACCTCAATTTTAACCCGTTTGGACTAGATTAGTGCGATGGAAAAAATGTCATGGGTGATATTCCAGCCCAACCTCAACATGGAAAAAAGTTTTTCCTCTATAAATAGTGCTGCAGTCTTTTGGCTGTAACACTTCTCGCACAACTAAATTAGAATTCACAAGTCTTCTGCAGGATTCCTAATGGGATCAAAGATTAGAAACATCTTTGAAGTTTGTCTTCCTTTGCTCCACTGTTAATACATACCTGCACTAATCCACCATGGTTCTCCTCAACTAATCAGTCACTCTCCCTCCCAAAAGGGACAGCTTACAGGTTTTTCCCAAATCCCCGTTTATTTGTGTTCATTATCCACACTTCATTTTGCAACAGCATACCATTTTGTTAATTGATTTTTCATGTACTATAACGAGGCCAGCTCAGTTTTCTGAAACCTTCTGGTCTAAATGCGATTTGCCGGTAATATTTACAGTACTTATAACTTTGGTCCTGTTTACTGCTGGTATGGCAATTGGATTGAACTGTGCGTGTGACAAATTTTACTTTTGATAGCAGCTATTAATAATACGATTGCAATGAGATCATCTCAGTCTCACTTTTTAAATTTGGTCCTTCTTGAAAGAGATCAAAGAAATACTGAACCTCAAGCTTATTTGCTTCTTTTTTAGGAAAACAAGCTAACAGCCTCACTTACCCTAAGCAGAAATCTCACAAGGGAAAACATAATTTCAAAAATCCTTTCAAAATTTCCATAATTCAAAACTGCAACAAAGGTACTTCTTGGCCTCACTGTGACTCAAAGTTGGCTTGTAACTACCATATCAAACTTTCTGTATTTTTAAATTAATACTTATTTTTTGGAAAAAAAAAAAAGAAGAGGTAAGAAAAAGGTATATTTGGAAGGAAGCCTATTATCATAGAGTTTGTAATGATTTTTGTCATTGACAGTAATTGGTTCAGTCAGGCAATTGTTTGATTTAGTTACAGATTTCAAAGCCAGAGTGCCTCACTGTGCTCACTGGCTCCAGCCTCAAAGACAATACAAAATGCAAAACTGAATCAAAAGCAATATGGTGCTTTTTGGAGACGTAACTTTATGGAGTTGAATGCATTCAGATTATCACAAGCTTGAATTTCAGAAAGCACAAAAAACTGCAGGTGAAGTCAATGAAATACCCCAGTTATGAGTCCCATAGCTAGACATCCAGAACTAATCCTTTTTAAATACTGATTTGTAAACTGAAATGAAATGGATGAGAGGGACATGGTGAAGAAGAAATTCTCAAAAGTCCTGTAAGGTCGTACTTCATTAGTGGGAGACTACAAAGATTTTAATTGTGATTCCACTAGAAAGTAGATTCATCCAGAATGGAGGAAACGGAGGATATTAAAAAAAAAAAAGAGTAGAAGAAGAAAAAAAAAATTTTAAAAAGAAGAAAAAAAGAAATGGATGAGCTCTCACTTCTTCAAAGCTTTATTTCTTAATTTTTCTCTGGGCTAAATTAAAAGATTAATCCATTGCAATGAATACCCACAAGGTTCAATCCTAAATGAGTATTTCCCCCCTCAACAGATAGAACAGGAAGATTAGAGTATGAAGAGGAGACAATTTATAGCAAGCTTTCTGGTCTTCAGAAGGGTTTTAATTTGGATGTGACAGACATGTTCCAGCTGCTTCTTGCCTTTTTATTTTCAAAAGGACATTTTAAGTGCCACTGTTCCAAGTGCTGTGTGTCCCCAGAAAGATACGTGTTCTGCTTGTCCCTGTTACTGGCTCTGGACTGACCAAGGCTTTCCCCCAGATTGTAAAATCCACACTGCACCAGCAGCTCTCTTCTTCCTCTTGACCCCCCACATCTCTACAAGATGGGATACCCTTCAGTATCCCTGAAGACCAGGTGTTTTAGAAAATGTGATTTAAAGATTGAAAAAACCTGTAATTTTATTAACGGCTTCACTGCTTTCTTTGTACCCCGCTAAGAAATGAAGTTCATTATACTGCAATAAATAATCATGATCTCCTACAGACCGCGGCAGCACAAAAACAGCCACAGGACACTTTTTATTTTAAATAAAGAAGGTGCTGATGAAACCACCCATTATAGGGGTTCCTAAGCTGGCTGCCACAGTAGCTACATTCATGAGACTCATCACTGAATCAATATCTCGCCACAGAGTTAAAGGGCAGAGAGACTTTGTGTGTCTGTAATGGGAATAATCTAATCATGGGGCGATGCGCTGCCTTCTCCAGTGAAATTGGTGTCTGGCAGCCTGGTATGCGAGTGGTTTGAACTACTTTTTACCCTCTGTAGATTAAACACTAAGAGTCACAGTGACTAAATTAGGTGCTCATAATCAGTCAAATAATCCTGCGTGGAAATGGGCCAGGAAAGAGGATTTGCCATTATCCATCTCTTCCTTCTTGCCCTACTACCCAATACCTGCACAAACATTTGTACTCTCCCACCCTATTTTATGGGCAGGAAAGTGAGGTGGGTACTTTAAGCCACTTTCAAAAAGCCAGACAGATATAAATGCCAAAAACTGGAACTGGAGCTGCCAGGTCTGAGCCACGACAATTTTAGAACACAAACACACAATCTCCCAGACCGGCCTTCTTACACCTAAAAATGCAGATTTTATATGGCATTTTATAACAATAACAAACATGATGATTAAGCACTCTGTTGAGTTGAGCTGGCATGAGAGCTTGGCAAAATTCTTTCAACAGTTCTTTGCTCATAAAAAAGCAAGATTTGCAGAATTCAGAATTCAGTTTCGTGGATTTCTTCAGTTTTGAAAAACTTAAGTTCAGCAACTTTGAAACCCTTTAAATATTTCAGGTTGGCATCTTCATATAAAACTAGTTCTGCATTCCAAACCAGCTTGATCTTCCTGCTTCTACTTAATCATTGCAAGGGGTGGTACAGATCCTCCCAGTGTGGAACTGCTTCCGTCTGCTGTGTGTTCTGATGGGCAGGGGCAGAGGTAACAGTGTAGATAGCACAAACATTATCTAAGCTATTAAAATATTATCACATTTAAAATACTATCACAAGCACCATATCTAAACCCCACTGAAATTAATGGACAACTTATACTTCAGCACTGCGGGTTCAAAGTGATTCTTCCATCAAAATATTAATATCAGAACAAGATCAGAAGGGAGAAAAACTTGAATTTGTTATGTAGAAAACTGAACAGAAAATCGTCATAGAAATGTGACTGGATGTATTTTACTGCAGGAAATTTTTTTTATTTAAATAATACTTATGTATTTAAGAACAATTAGTATACCTTGTCTACCACATGACAGTTTTGAATGTTGTACCCATTTCCAAGGCAATTAGGCATCTATTCAAGGCTTCTGTGTTCACTTTAATTTCTTCATTTCTCCACCCACCTGAATCTGACACTTTGACATTTTTGCTTATTAGAATGGAAATTCAACATTTAGCAAGCCAGGCAATACAAGGTCAAAAACTAGTGAGAAATTCTCTATATTGAAGAAGGGATCATGGAAGTTTACATATAACATGCAGTTTCATATTTATATAATTTTTTACAAAGCAATAGCTGTCATGAGAAACTAAAACAAGTTTTGAAATATTCACTATGATTTTCTTGTTCAGTCTGAAAAGAAATTGCTTCAGCACTCAGAGCTGTGGGTAGATATGGAATAGCATTATGTCTTTTAGTCTAGCACCTCACCAGAGAAGAATTGCCTCTAACACTGTGCTATTGTTCTATATTAAGAATCTTTAGCAACAGGGATTGCATCACCTGAGTTGGAAGATTATTTAGCAGACTAGTAGACCTTATGACCATGAAGCATTTCCTGATATTATACCTACATTCCTCCATTTTTGAAACTAATAGCAGTTACCATATTTTAACTCATTCTGAACAATCCATCCTTCCAATCCTCCACACATCAAACTCTTCCACAGTGCTTAACAAACTGTTTCCCACGTGGTACTTAGACGCATTAGAGTCTATTCTGATGAAGTACATAAAGTTAATTAAGTGAGCAGGATATTCAGCTGATCACTCAAAATGCAGATACAAGCAAGTGAGAGAATTCTAAGCCCCCTCAAAATAGTAATATAGAAGTTACAGTCTGAGATCATGCTACCTCACTGCAGAATCACAAGACAATACTAGGAACCACATCCCACAACTGTGGGCCCTTGGTGTATGATGTGAACCTATAAGGCAAATTTTACTGGGGCAGACACAAGGAAAGCTTCCACACAGTGTATTTAAAATTCCAAGGGCAAATACACAAAGGTAGATATTTTGTTATAAGTTAGCTATTTAGGAGTTTTTCTTTATGTTTACACAATTGTTTCACTCCCTTCTAAATCATACTTGTTTCAACCTTAAAAAGATTTCCCAGTAATTTACTTTTTCTCATATTTTGCAGAATACATTCACACTGCTCTTCGACTGAACTATCTCTGTTTTTCAATTCTAGTCAATTTAAGTTGTAAACAGGCAACAAGATTTTTGACATACAAAAAACCCTTTGTCTAAATAAAGAATAATGGTTTAAAGTATCATGCATTCTTGAAAACCTCAAAAGTAATAGGCCAGAGCTAACTTGAATTTTTCAGGTAATATTGAACAAAAATATTAGTGGACACACCCATCTGTGGCACAAAACAAATCTGGGGAGGGCTGATAGCAGCACCTGCAGCTGAACCTCAGCCTGGGGTTTCCCAGGTGTCCCACAGGTGTCAGGCTGCCTGGCTTTGCCCAAGCAGAAGACATCACGTGAGCCTTGCTGCACTACGGTACAGGGTTGCTCTGATGTGGGAAGCCATGGGACGGAAGCTATGAAAGGGGCAGGAGGAGCTGCAGGCTTGACACTGAGAGCAGAGAAACATTAGTAGCAATAAGGGACGGACACACCGCACTCCTCCACCTCCACTGGTACAGCAAGCTCTCACTGCCTCCTCTTCTCCGAGTTGTTTTATTTAAACACAACTGCTCTTGTCCTCCATATAAGAAAAAAAGAGCTCACCCTGAACCATTTTAAGCATTTAATTTTCAACAGGGCAGGACAGCCAGTGGTGATCTGTGGTGAGCTCCCCTGATCCATCCTAGAACCCAGCTTTGAAATGGAAAGGTCTTTGGCTTCTGACATTATATCCCACCTCCTTCAGCAAGGTGAGAAGCTGCCTTACATGCCACCATCACCATGAATGAGCTTCACAGACTCTAGTTTCCCTGTGTGCAAACCACATCTCACACATAGATACCAAAAAGTGGGTTTTAAATGGCCGAAACGGATTAGTGACCCTGGCCTGAAGGTCAGTTCCCTGCCACAGAAGCTGGTGAGATGTTGAACAGTTTGGATACCAGAGCTGTCCCTGCAGCCTCAACACAAAATTGGGCAGGACCTCACAGGAGCAGATCCCTGTTATGACTGATCTTGATTAGCAGCTGGTGGCATGACTATCACAGTTGGCATGTTAATGATGAATAGCAGCCTGACTTATACCCACAATCCTGGGACAGAACTCCAAGAAAGACCAGAGGACAAACAGGCAAGTGCTGCACAGTCTTCCCAGTTCTACCATGGAAAAAGACCAAAGTCCCACTGTTTTGAATCCATTTAATTGAGTCAATCTGAAAATGCAAGGTATTGCCAGAAAGTCAACCAAGGCGCGTAACACGGGCTTTGTGCACATCCAGGCTCACTGCTTTTAGAGGGGTCAGAGGAAGGGGAGAAACCTGTTGAAGAATAAAGCTGCCACCTTGTAGCTCCATTAACAAACTTCCCCACAACACAAACATCATGTCTCCTTACTCTAAACAAGTGGGGTTTTACTCTCTAGACAGGGACACTAGCTAGGACTTCTGAAATGTGTTTGGGTAGTGCTAACACTTGAAGACATCTGGAGGAGATGAAAGGAGGAAAGGAGAGAAAAGCATGAAAAGGATCCCACTAGGGCCCCTTAAAGAATCACTGTTTACCCTAAAACAAACCAGTGTTTTCCTCTCACCTAGCTACAGTCATCGGTTTTTTAGTACCTTAAAATAGGTCATGATTTTGAGATGAACCCCTTGATTTGCAACAGTAGCAGCTCTTCTATTTATAATATATGCACACTTGTAAGATGTTATCAACTACTTCTGTCTCCCTGACACACAGAGATGCTACTTAAATAGGAAATTGTGTTATGTTCGTTTGAAGATTTCTAAAGCTAGATCATTTCGCATTTTCTACCCTACTGAGCTAGGAAATTAACAGTAAAATTTTATCCCACCCTCCATGAAAACTGATTTAGTCCAAGACATGATCTCAGGTAGTAGCTACAGAATCAGCTATTTATTTAATTTAAATAAAATCAGTCTTCCAACAGACAGTGAAGGGAAGAAATAATATGTCATGCTAAGATTACTGAGCCAATACTTGTCCCCTACCTCCTTTCTGTGCATGTTGAAGTGCATGCTGCTCTGTGTTAAATAAGATGAGGTAGAATGGAAAGCAACTAATTTGTGCTCCCTGGGTGTTGAGCAACTAATTTAACTCTTGCTGGCACACGGACTATAAATAGAAAAAGATGGTACAATTTCACATTGATAGCATTTCTATGAAAGTTAATAAATCAACACTGAGGAAACAGTTTTTCCTTCATACGTATCTACCCTATTAGGAATGATGAATAGGAGTTGTGTTGCCTTTAATCCAAAGCAAGTAAGAGATGTTATGTGTCATCTTGTGTGATGACTTAACAGAGGGCTGGAACCCTAAACATAAGGTGCGTCCTAACTGCTTGGCAACACGCCTTCTCCTTCTCTCACCCTTGTCCAACTAAAGGCAAATAAAAGACTTCTGGGCTGGACAGCTGTGCATGGCACAGGAACCACATGAGAAAGAAGACCATTGGGAGGGACTCATTCCCTTGCTCTCACATGGAGGTGGAGGGAAACGGACAGCAGCTTAGATGAGTTATCTAACTTGGCAGCAAGAGCAGAGTTTTAGGTGCTATTTTTCATCAGTTGACAGGCTGTGCTCATCTCTACATGAATTTGTACAAGCAGAACACTTCCCCTGGGTAATTTTCATATCCATCAAAACCATTGTTGTAATATGCATAAATTGATCACAACATCCTCAACCCAACATTAAAGAGGGTTATCATCTTCAACCAAGTCAGCTGAAACCAAATACTTCCTCATCCTTCCAGTGGCTGGAGTATGGTTTTGGTTTTTACAGGCTTAATGTACCAATATAACATAAAAATACACCATGGTGTATTTTTATATTATATTGAGTCAGATGTAATTTCCTACATCTGAGATTACTAAACAAACCACAGGTTTTTTGGTTTGTTTTTTTTTTTGTTTTTTTTTTTTTTAAATGGAAATGAATTGACTCAAAATCAACACCTTGGAGTATTTTCTTTTAGAGAATTCTCAGCTGTATAACCTGTATGGATCCACTGGGTTCATGGATAGTTCTGTACACACAGATGTCAATTTTTTCAGATTCATGTCTGAAGTTGCTAGACAATAACATTCCTAGCAGAGATGTGGGTTATATCTAATCAGAGATCAGGTAGTTCTGTCTCTAACACAGGTTTTAATTAATCAAAGACTAGAAGATTACAACTCCAGATAAAAGGAAAAGTTTTCCAAAGGCATAAATGTAGGGCAAAAGCACAAAGTAAAGGAGATTGACTACCCTCAAAGTAAAGTTTATTACGAAATAAAGAGAAATGAGTGATCAGTCCAACAGTAAAATAAGATACAAGCATGTTTGGGAGCATTGGAAAAGTTAGAAGTTCCTGCTCACATTAGTCTTTGGCATTTTAATCACCCCATATAAAGGAGAAACAGAAAATCCTTAGGGTTTTTAACTATTTTCATTGTATTTATTTCAATTAATTTCAAATTAATACAAACAGTGAAAGATTTAGGAGCCTGCAGCATCTTGTCTCCTCTGCTGCTTCACATCACCTGGTGGCCCTGTCTGCACCCCTCCCGGGCTGATACCACTTGCTTTGATATTGACACAGTTCAGACTCAATCCAGCCTTCAAAGAAAAATGGGCATGAAAATCCCTCAATCCCCCTTTACGCTCTGAGCCCAGGGCATGCGCACACTTCCAAAGGACTGCACAATCCAATGGGTGTTATTTTGTACTTCATAAAATTAACAGTCTTTACAGAAAATAGGATTTGGAGTGACATTTCTGCCATGGGATCATTCAAAGTCTGGTAGATGAAACAACGGCTACAATATCAGTTCTGAACCCTCTCATATCAGTGGCATTATTTGCTCAATTTTCTACACTAAGTTTATTATACTCAATATTAAGAAGCAAAAGAAAAGAAGGTGAGAAAGACTATATTGCTTATTTTATATAATCTTTGTCCTAAACTGTTCTGCATTGGCTGCCATTTACTTACCACACAGTTTACTCTGTTTATTTTCTATTTCAGCTTGTAAGAAGGGATGCTCCAGGTAAAAACAAAATACAGAAATGCCTCAGGTTCACTCTTAATGGGATTTTCTCTGTAGCAGTGAAACCAGCCCCTTCTTTATGCAATGTATAGTCAGCCCCTATTCACCTATTATTGATAATATTTTAAATATTTAATAATATTTACTAAATATCTATTAATATTTAATAATAATTATTAGCAATTTTTAAAAACAAATCACACGGGGAAATCAAGACAGCAAACCAAAGTCAGTGGCACAAAAGAGAGTAGCAAGTGGCGCACAGATTTCATTAGTCCTCAATTAGATAGAAACTCCAGTCTGGACAATCCTGGAATGCATCTATTTAACATCCCTCCAGAAAGAAGGGCAATTTTTGAACTTACGGTTAGTTGTCTTGCTTTGATCACTCTGAGCACTGTCATTCGACTGGTTGCTGGAGACAGAGGATACACTTGAGCTCCTGACAAAACCAAATGCAGCCAGCTTAGCTGCCGGCAACCGTGAGTAACCTGGAGGACGAAGTCCAGACTGGCAGGGCTTGGGGAGACTTGATTTTGCAGCGCTTGGACATGATCCTTTCTTAAGATCAACTGAAAGAAGGAAAAAGAAAGAAAATTTTTTAAAAATAAACTGGGAGATACTGACCATTATTTGTACCACCCAGCTACAAAACGGCAGCATTAAGATCAAATACAAGTTTTAATGCCTGATCAAACTGCAGTGATGTCTTATTCTTTGCTGCACTAAAAGGATGTTTGGTAGAAAAATTACAGGTCACACTAATTTTTAAAATGTGAAATGTGTCAAATACTCATGGGGCATAACTCAAACTTCCAACAAAGTGATATAGTTCAGTGCTGCTATGAATTTCTTTCAATGTTATCTTTAATGCTGTATCACTTTCTAATTTTACATTTGCTATGTGCCAATTAAAAAACCCTCAAACACAGAGACAAACACTCTACGCATAACCTCCAATTTCGGAAACTATTGTAGACTGCCAACAATCCTCTTCAAGGACACAGGACATCTTTGTATTCCATCAAAGAAAACACCTCTTTGAAGTTTGTCTTTCAAATTTTGCTAAAAGAAAATTTTCTTTTCTTGCACCAAGCCTGGGAACAAGGATGTGACCTGTGAAGTTATACTTTTTTAACATATCACCAGCCATTTGCAGGGATGGACTTCTCTCCACTAAGCCATCATCCTGTGTCAGTGACATCAACCAAGTCTCAGGCAACTGCCAATGACAGGTTTATAACACATGAAGTTAGGCAACAACAGCAGTTCAGCTGCCGTGTCTGCCAGTGGTAACTACTAACTGGTCATCTGTCTTCAGCTTTTGTCCTAACCTGTATTTTCTGCTCTTGCTTAGGCACACTTTCCTAGGCAAATCCAGAATGTGCGTTCATAAATGTTCTACACTGTCCTCACGGGCCAAAGGTCCATGAACATGGCAGGACTGTCTTCAAGGCCAAGGACCAAAGATTAGAGTTTGCTTTTGATTGGAAGGTCTGGATACCAAGTGAACCTAGACCTCAACTGTACATAAGTTTGGACAGAGTTTTTCTTTGTAGATTTGATAATATAAGATTCCTGTTCCTTGTGGAATCCAGAGCAGAAAAAAATACACATATTTATTTAAAATACATTAACAACATTCTCTAAAAACTAATGCTTGGGTATTTAATCAGTCATCAGGACCAGTGGGATAGGAGACAAGGTACCATCAAAAACTATCAACATATTCTGCCAGAAAAGGCCACAAAGTCACCCTCTTTCCATTCTTATTCAGTGAACACTATTTGTACACTAGCCTGACACATACTTCAAAGGAAGAAATGAACATTCATAATATAAAGAAAAATACAAATTAACTTCACAGTAAGAATACGGTCTTCATATTATTACAGTATTTAATGCTTTTGTAAACTATGTAGGTCACAGCCTTATTAATTTTAATGAAGCATTACACTTTGCAGAGACTTTAGAGAAAACAAGACTAACTCCTTTGAGCAGAAAAGTGTTACAGGGATTTTGAAAGATAGTTGTGTACCTCATCACAATATTAACGCTAAGCTTTGTTTAACAAAACTAAGCCTTTTCTTTTGAAATAGAAATATGTGTAACACCAAGCTAAAAAGAGTTTTGTTATCCTATAAAACACATTCCTATAAAGACATCAAAAAAAGCTCCTTGCTCAACAAACAAAGCAATTTATGTACTCTACGCCCTTAAAAATGCATTTTTCTGCACACTTTTCCCAAGCTGAGCCTTTTATTGAGACTGGGATGGAAGTCAGACTGCAGCACCTTTACCAGCCCAGAGGAGTACATGCTGTGCAGACAACCCAAAGGAAAATAACAAATACCTACAGTGTGTAATAAAAGACTGCTAAAATCCCCATTCACTTTTCTGGCACCAACAGAGGCAATTTTGGACTCTGATCCTGAATCTGGCTCCATTCAGATGATGTGAAGATGGGCTCAGAGGTAGGTGTGGGTTCCAGACACAGGTCAAGGGCAGTGCAGGCACATTACCACCAAGAAGAAATAAGCAGTGATGGTCACTATCCGTTTACTGCCAGGCTTGTACAGCATTGCTTTGACAGTGGTTGATTACAACTGGTTTGTGGCTATCTGCAAAGCACCCTCAAGCCAGACTTCTTCCTTCCCCACTGCAAAATATCCCATGTGTCACATTGGTGACAGGACCAAGCCCAGGTAGCCTCCAGATCTGAAGCCAAGTACTCATGGCAAGCAGCTGTAGGGGCAAGGAACCTGCCCACATCAGTGGCAGCAGGGAGAAGGTACGGGACTGTCTCTTTTGGGTTTTACAGGTTTTTATAAAATGCACTAACATGCCTACACTACATAAGAATCTCTGAAACTTAAGGTGGAGGGAGAGATTTTTCCATTTTAGAGCAAAAAACTACAGATATCACAGATTTCCTGCAGCAAAATAGGGGAAATTCCACTGGTGTAGTGGGGTAAAGTGGTTAGAAATGGCTTTATTCAAGAAGCATTTCAAATGTGCTTGCCCTAGAATGGTGATGTTCACCTGAGTATTCCACACCCCCAGCTCAACCACAGAGATGCCCCCACCAAGTCCCCAGACTGCCTGTTCTCTGCACCACCATGAGACCTGTAGTCCACAACACACCAAGCACCATGAGTGTCACTAAAGAAGAATAACTTCCTTAAAACCAAAAGGTTTTCAGTGACAAGTTGCTCAGGTATCATCTTTACCTTTTCTTCAAAGTCATTCTCCCAGACTCAGGCAGAGGATTCTGCGGTTTTTTCCTCACACTTTCCTGTGTGTTTCTAGTTTATTACTTCAACTCAAATTCCCCCTGAACTAACAATATTTTGCATCGTGAACTCATCATGATCCTTACATTATTTTTCACTTCTCTTCTTTGTAATCCAGTTCTTCTGTACCATGAAGACCTGAGGGCAGGACATTATCCTCATTAGGGATGCATTCAAATCCTTAAAGCTAAGTAATTTTGTGTCTTCTTTCTCATCAAAATACATGAGACATCAGCCTGTTGTATATATTTTTTGTTCTAAATATCATCAAGTTTTATCACAGATGTTCTTTATTTCTCTTTTTTTAAAAGCATAGAAGTACTCTTGTAAGCAAGGTCTGGGAGTTCAAAACAGAAGTTATTTTAATGAGCAGCTTCCATTTTAATAAAAATCTGCCAAAATAAGCTTAAAAATTGGCAAAAAAAAAATCTTTTGATTGTCTCACTGCCTGAAGCTAGTTATAGAATTAAGTACTGTTGTCTGTACGCACACAAGTGATTTTCTATGACACTTCAAGCTGTTACCATCCAGAAACATGAAAACATTTTGAGGTAAGGACTGATTGACACAAACTAGATGTGCCTGGGGAGACTTCAGAAAAGTCTGAGCTACACTTCTTATGCATCCCCACTGCACATGAATTGCACCTTCATGCACATAAAAGAAGCAACGTTCATGTGACTTCTCTGTGAAATTTGAAATACATTTTAGCTGAAATGAATGAAAAATTAGATATAGGACTTACAGAGATATGTTCTTATGAAAAAGAGTAGTGGTTCAAGACTGCAACTCCATAATTCAGGAATCCTTGGCAAGCCTTTGTTATATTGTGGTAAGGTTTTGGGGTTTGCTTTGCCTTGCCTTTTTTTTTTTCTTTATTTTTTTTAGCAGCATTTCTGTTAAAACCTGAATCATTAGATACTATTTTCTCTCACTTTCTGATGCTCTGAACATCACTATTCTCATTTCATATTGGGGAATTGGAGCAAAGAACTTACCTGCAAGATCAATTCATTAACCAGAGATAACCCACCTCAGAATTAACCCAATCATTGGTATCTTTGCATATTAAAACCAAATTGCAAAAGTGAGAAATCTGTTCTGTTGCCACTACCTTGGTGGTTTCCCTGTACAGACATAATGATTTCTCTCTAAACAAGAACTGAGGAAAGGAGCTTTAAAATAGAGGCTTCAACAAATTTAGAAGCTCCAAAAAGCTGCTCTGCACTTTACCAACTCCCAGGCAAAGCAAGGCTGGTTAGCACATTCTCAACACCCCAAGAATTTGTCATCTCACAATTCATTCAAACTGCAAATGTCTGTGTTTGCTTTGCAGCTAATGTGCAAAGCAGGAACATCGCTCAGAAACTTCCAGCACAGGAACTGTCAGTGCCTGAAACTCACTCACTGAATTTTCCACTGGAAGCCCAGAGAAACAAGAACACCTCTCTGCACCGGAGCCACATCTCATCTGCCCAGCTGCTGCTTATCTGCTGCTCAGAAGTGCTGTGGATATTCAGCCAGCAACAATGCTTGGGAGGAGGTAGGGTACAAAGTATTTGTCTGCTGTTACACCCAGACTGTTAGATACTGCTCTTACGAATGACAGGTTGGTACAACAGTCGTACAGACAACCCTTGCCATATGACGTGTTTTAGTTCTCTGAAGACACAGTAATTGCTGGGAGCAGAGAGGTGGCAGGTGGCTGTGTCTCAAGTAAGATGACGATGCCCTTAAAAAAACTCACGAGGAAGTGTGCGTGTGCCTTTGAAACACTTAATTTGTCTTTGTGAAATACAGTCAGATTGCTCTCTCAAAGAAAGCAGAGAGTGCCAACTGAAAACTCTGTAGATTAGTGGAGGACAGAGAATATTTTCCTCTATGAATTCACTCCTTGTGAGCTCTTTCCTTAGACAATTAACCAGGTTGCCAGTTCAAATTCAAGTACCTCAGACTGCAAACCTATAAACTAAGAAGACAGCTGGAGTATCAGTGAGGCAACATTTCAGGAAGTAACCTCAAAACTCCTTTTCTATCATCAAGTCTCACTTACATGTTCAATTCTTAGGTATTCCTGAGAATAAACATGAAAATAAAGCCTTCCTACTGGAAGAAAGCTGTAGATATATTGGAGCATTCATGATGAAATACATTATACGTATGCAAAGACACAAATAAGTGTATATATCTGTGTCTATCTGAAGTAATGAGAAATATTGCTGTCCTGATTTATGTGTAAATTCTATCTTTAACAGAAGTTGACTGTCTTAGAAATGACAGGAGCAGCTAGATCCTCAGGACTGACAAATTTTACACACACAGAGGTGATAAGGAAACAACATTTCATTAACTCATTCTTTGAGAAAAAAATACTGTAAACACTACTGGAAAATGTAGAATGAAGTTAAATTCATGGGTATAATTAAAATGAAGTTTTAACTATGAGATCTCTGTTACACTTTTCAAAATCCGAAATTAATTCCTTCAAAATAATAAGCTAATGAATGCAAATCTTAACACACTTGCTTCAAGGAGTCTTTACAACCAAGGAAAACATATTAATATTTTACATGTTATAGACACAGTATCCTCCAATGCTTGTTTTGAATTACAAGTTTCCCATAGAAAGAGCAGAGTCAATTTACATAAAATAAACATGTTAAGCTTCTGGAGAATTTTTGCACCTGTAAGTATATCACAATTCAATGACTTCCTATCTTACCGACACTGCAGAATGCTTTTTCTTACAGTAGGGTTGCTTGGCTGATCATTCTAAGGCAAAGCATCACCTAAAGGAACAGCACTGCTTAATAAGGAATTTGCAGCCAGTGCCATCACAAGTCCTATATCCTAGAGATGCAGAAGAAACACTGCTCCAATCACATTTTAGGCATCACACTTGAGGGAACAGTCATTATTATTTTACTTTGTACCTTAAAACTTAAAACTAACTTATAACTTAAAACTAATACAACCTTTAATGTACTTGTAGTACTTGCAGTCTATCACAGCAGTTTAGGGATTTAATCATCAATTACTTTCGAGTCAGTTTTATAAGAATTATACATGGGCCAAAGCACTCAGTTTATCACTGCTGTTTAACAAGACTGCTACATCATGAATGGCAAAGAGGAATAAAATCCTCATTATGAGGCACTGCTCCTGTCCTCGATGCTGTGCCATGGTGATTTCAGTTTAAAAGACTTCATAGTACCTCACACTGTGTCACGGGGTAGCAACTGGCTAGATCCTTCTGTTTCCATTACCTCAGGGCAGGACTGAAATCACTGGGATTGGAAAACGGATTAAAAGCTAAGGATCAAGCTGCAAGAGATGCTGATTAGCAATCTTGAAGGCAGGCCTGGTATCCTTGAGACAAAAATACCCCCTAGACTCTAGCTTTTGCTGCAGTCACCCAAGCCCTCACACCCCACAACGACCATGAGCAAGTCTTACTGACTCTGCTTCCAGTATGCTAACCCTATGTTCATGCTTTTCATTTTTTTATGTTTGTAAACACAACTCTATCGAAGCTGTGTTTAATCCTGCTTTTCAAATATTGCATCAAAACGAATAATGCAGATCAAAGCTGAATACTACCACTAACTGCCAAATTAAGAGAAAGTGGTTGAAATTGGTGTTGGGTACCTTAACACAACTTGCTAAACGATGCCTGGCCCTACTCTGTCAGTATCCCAGTCAGCATCCCAACCACTCTTGCATGCCAGGGGTTGCTGTCCCATCCATCTGCTCTGTGGCAACCAGGGACCCATCTCTGCTCTGCATTTGTACACTGCTGTGGACACAGGCACAGAAACCAGTTCTCTGCTGCCTTTGCACTCCTATACCAGTCTTGTCCTATCTTCTGTCACTTCAGTCTCTTTCATGAGCAATTCATTCATCTCAAAAGGAAGTACTAAAGACAAAAAAAAAGGGTCAGCTGACCTATGAAGTTATACGTTCCTGAGAGAAAGATTAAGTCATTTGAGACATACAAGGAAAAAGGCTTTGGTCAAGGAAAGGTGATTATAAACCAATTTTGAATGGATAATTGGGAAATAAATGCCAAAAATAAAAGAACGCAAAGAAACCAAAAATATCAGAAGTACAAGAAAGATAAATAAGGAGAGGAACTGAACCAAGAGAGAGCAGAGAGAAGGACTTTGCAACAGAATAACATGTTGCAGAAAAATTAAACATGTTCTTCCTCTTGCAAGGAAAATGGAAGCTAGGATGTCAAAAGGTAAAACAATGTGTCCTGAGGTGGACAGTGAAAAACTAGAGACATTAGCAACCTCTCCAGAACAAGTCTTGGGTAATTTCAAATCAATAAAAACAATCAGAGCCCAAGCATCAGATGAAACACATTTTGGGATCCTGAAAGAGATGGCAGACAGATTATTGGACCACCATGAGGTATCTTTAATAGCATTTTTGAAACTGCAAGGTATCAATAGACTAGAGAAAATCAAGTAAAATAACAGTTGTAGGAAGAAAATTATGGAGAGCTATGAATTAAATTTGACCTCCAAACCAGGCAAGATCCAAGAAATAATCAATGATTTAAAAAACCAAACAAACAAAAAACAAAACTAAACAACAACAACCAAAAAATAACAACAAAAAAACTTTTGAGAAATATGAAACTTTAGGAAATAAAACTTTAGTGGAATAGAATCACACTAACAGCTAGTGCCATTTCCTCATGTATACTTGTCATGCAGTGGTATTTTTAAATCACTATTACAGACAATAAATAGGACTGATAGGCTGGTTGGTCCTGCTTAGATTTTAGAATGTCACGTAGTATAGGAAGACAGTAAATTAATACATACAAGTTCATATATGAATTAAAAGTGGCTAAGGAAAAGTCAAGTCTGCGGTCTTCAGTGATGCAGGATAATATGGATAATGGATGGATGAATAAAAATCGAGACAATGTTCATTTCTGATGTTAATAGATCCCTGTTTGTATATTCCTTTCGCATCTATCTTTCAAACTGGTTCCTGTTAACAACAGCTTACCCTACTCATATTGTGAACTTGCAGCCTCTTGCAGTTTCATTTAAATGGAAATTATGATCCAATCACACTCTGCACCTGTATTCCCATGTTTAATGCTGACTGACCTCAAGTCACAGGGTTGAAAAGGCATTTACTACCCAGTCTGCAATCCTGGAGTGTCTCAGAAGTCACATACAGCTGAGTTTGGTCAGCTTCGGCTAATAGCATCACCAAAGATAAACTCCAGATGCAGGCTCAGATAGTGAAGGATAGTGGCAACAAGCACTGTGTTACAGAGATTTGATTTGATTTTCTGATAAACCCCAAACCCTGTCAACTACTGATTACTTACTGACTGAGACTGTCCTCTTAGGGTAAAGTCAAGACATTCTAGTGTATTTCCATTCTAAATTTCTCTAAATGTCTCCTGCTTCTTACTACGGAGAAACAAACAATAGGGTGAGAGAGTAGTAGTTTTCAAACACTTCCAAAGAGAAGACCCCCACAACCACTCCAGACAGAAAAGGAAGTAAATTGCAACAAAGAGGATTAGGCAAAACTAGGGAAAACTTTTAACTGGAAAGAAGGTAATGCACTGGAGCAGTCCTGCCTTCAGAAGCTCATTTTGAAGCTTTTTATAAATAGTTTTTTGTGAACAGGTTAAATAAGCATGTATCAGAAGGAATTCCATCCTGGCACAAGAGGAGGGATCATATGACCCCAAATCACTACTGAACTTTAGCCTTTATGACTGTTTTTAAATATCTTTGCAGACTTGTAGGCTATTAAACAGCTGCTGTGTTTTACACTGGAAATGACTGATTTTCAGTTGCCTCTGAACTTACTGCTGTTTAAATATGCATTGTTAAAACCTCAAAGCTTTTCCATGCTACCAAGGAGTGTCCTGTAGAAGTAATTGTTATCTCTGTCTTGTGGCATCGTACACTTATCCTTCCAGCTCTTCTCTTGCTTTTCCCTCCCCTGTAATTCTGCCCAGGGTCATGCTGAGCTGGCAGTAACTGGGAAGAAAAAGGTATTAGAAATGCTGTCTCCAAGGAGGTGTATACTGGGGCTTCAGAGAATCAGGATCTCTGCTGGCACATTTGAACACTGCCCAGGCTTTCAGAGCACAACATGGTGGGGAATGTCAAATCCAGATTGAATGATTGGGTCTTCATGATGGAAGAAAATGTCCCATTATCTTCCGCAGGACAAAAGCAAAGACTTTTCAGGCATTAACAAGGTGAAGGAAGATAAAAAGAAGCACAATGAGAATTATTACTGGAAATTATTCTCCTTCTTTGTCAATGACCTGCTAAATAACCTCTGTTCAAATCTCAGACTCCCTAGTCAGCCTTGCTGCAGAATAAAAAGACACACCTCAAAGAGTGCTGTTGGAGCTTTCAAGTGTCAGGTCAAGATGTTGCTTATTTTGTGATGTTTCTTTCTGAAAAAAATAACGTATTGGTGACTACAGTAAAAGGAAAGGAAAGAAAGTTCATACATTACCTGAAGCATCAGGATGATAGAGGCTGGGAGCATTTGTTATTTCTCCTTGCTGATGGAGACAGCTACCTGAGGATCTTTGACTTGCAATGAGAATCCTGCTCTTTGCAGATGGTAACCTGGACACTGCACCCAGTCCTAACTGTGGCTTGAGTATCATGGCAGATCGATAAAAACTTGGTGGGACCTCATAATGAGTATATGGTGGAGGGCAAAACTCATCTTTCGCAGGCCTTTCCCCAACCTACAGAAAAATCATTAACACAGGTATTATGCAATAAATCAATAAACCCAGACAAGATGGAGCTCTAAATTGCTTATAAAGGCTAAATTTCCCTCCTTGTGAATCTGGGCTTCAGAGCACTCTGAACTTTCAAAAAGTGATGGTCTTACTATATGAATCGCTCTCCAAAAGTGTGTATATTACATACTCAGTACACAACTAAACCCAAATAAAGAATTGATCTCTTCTCCAAAAGAAAACAGAAAAATGGAAGATCTTCAATTAGTGAAAATGAAGTTACTGTTAAGTCACATAAGGTTCTATTACTTACAGAGGTAGATACACCAAAAGTGTATGAATGGAATTTTTATTAGAAGTTATTTAAAATATTCTTACTGGGACACAATTCTAGGAGCAGTTTGTTTTAACTTACATAGCTAAAAATAAAGCTGGAGGTATTTAAGTTCATTTTATCAGGGAAATTGTATTGCCAAATCATTTCTGTGAGAAAGAACTCTCTATACGTTCTTACTGCAAAACGTTCATTGTAATCTGTGCCCCTGCAGTTCCTGAAAAGAGACATGGTTGTGGAGGTGGGTGCACTTCTGTATCTTACGTTTTCAGGGGGCTGTTGAATATTCCAAATCAAAGCTATACAACTCAGCTGCCCATGTGAATTAGTGAAAAAAACCCAAATTTGCAGATGTGAAACATTTACTGTTTATCACAAATAGATGCCGCTCTGTCAAAATCAGTGACAGATCTCTCAGTATCTTAATGGGCATTTACTGTGAGGACAGAACAATAAGTCCCAAGCTGGAAGCATTCCCAGCAAACTGGCTCATAGCAGTGAACTTGCAGTTAAGGAATGACCTGGTTCTTCAATTCCATCCTTGCATCCTTCTGCGCTCAAGCTGGGCTCTGACTCCCACTTTACTGGGCTGCTTCGTGACTCAGGACAACAGCATAGAGCAATGTCAGTAGTTTTCATCTCTCACATTTGCAAAGAAGTGTTTGCCCTTCTGAGCAGAGTCCCATTTCTTTACCATTTTCTTATAAAATGTGGCATCATCATAATGTAGAAAGGACCCATGAACATTTTTTAAGTCATCCCATTTAGGCCACGGGGATAAGGGAAAAAAAAAAGCTTAGGAAATAGGAAATCTGAACTACACTTGTTTAAAAATTAATCAAGAAATGCCACAGGCTACCTAGGAAGAAATGTAACTGCCAATTAATTAACTCTGCTGTAAGTTATGATGCATATAATATGCCAAATCAATTTCTATTTAGCAATTATAAGCATTAGAATATGCACTTCAAGATTGGCTATAAAAGCTTTGATCCTAGCTCCTTCAAGAGCTTTAATCCTAATTTAGCAAATCTTTAATATGCTAAGAGCCAAGATTGGCCTTAAACTATTAAACAGAATTTTTGAAGCCTCAACACAGGAACTAGGAGAGCAGATGCAACAAATACTGAGCTTTATGTTTTCACTCCATATTTTTTCCTCTGTTTGCAGTCCTATTTCCTGCCATTTGATCTTCCTGTTTCCTTTCTTATTATACTCCCATGACCTATTTCTACAAGTTAGGATGCAGTTTTTTACTGTATATATGATTCCTTAGACTCAGACTGCAGATGTTTGGCTTCTTACTTTCAACTTCTAGATATGAGATTGCTTTTCTGGATAAGCCTCAGTCATCTTCTCTTTCCCTGATAAACTTATTTCCATCAGATTACACTATGCACACTATCATTTCATATTTAACTGGCAGTGAAAACACCAAAGCCAAGTATTTAAGTATAAGGAAAAGAGAAAAGCTTTAAATATAGAGACCATGCATTTTTTTTATAAAATGGGGCAGTTTATTCAAATCTACTGTTATTCCTTTTTTTTTCTTTATTGACAGTACGCTAGGAGTAACACAGAAGGGCAACAAACATGGACACAAAAACAATCAATCACAATTATAAAATATCTTCTCAAGCTGAGAGAAGTGAGGATTTAGAACAAAATCATTTAGGTTGGAAAAGACCCTTAAGATAATCAAGTCCAACTGAATTCAGCCAAATATCTCTCAAGAATTAGATGCTTTTTTTTTTAAGAACCCGGTTTTGGGGGACATAAACTTGCTATGAAAACACATTACCTTTTCTACTTAACCGTGAATATACAAAGTGTAAAATTCAACTGTTTTCAATAAAATTGTATAAAATAATTGCCATTTTAAAGCTCTTCAGAAAGATATGGATTAATATGAGACCTGTTAGCATTCTGTACTAGACTTTTGTACAAGGGACTTTTAAAGAAAAGACCCATTGCAGCCTGTCCCTTTAGAAGAAGGTCAGTCCAGAGTTTTTTTGCATGTGGTTGTTGGCTCATTCCCCACACGGCCCATTTAATGAATTTTTTGGAAAGAGCTGTAAAGTCTGCAGCAAATACTTAGAGCATACAGGAATTCCCCAGGCTGTGTAGTCCCAAGCAGAGCTGGCAGCATGGCCAGCAGGTACAAATGCCCAACACTTTCTTTCATGTTACTGTGTTTATAACACTGTCAAACATTAATGCCTCAAGCAAGAATCTGCTTGTCAAGTGTCTGCTTCAGGCAAGTCTTCAGGAAAAGAGCTGGCAACATTGGTTCAGGCAGTTCAGATAATGAGAATAAGGAGAGAAATTGTTGTTTGGACTACATAAAAACAACTCCCCTGCTACTTTTTCCTTGGAAGGTCTTTAGTTTCAGCAGACTTTAGTCCATGGTCTCTGAGCAGAAAGATGTCTGTGCTGGGGAACAGACCCCAAGAGGTGTTTGAATGGGGCAGGCACAGCCTCGGTGAGGCAGGCAGGAGAGCTGGTGACCAGCAGACCTCCCTACAGACCCCCACCAGAACGAGGGCTCTTGGCAGCAGCCATAAACTAGTCAATAAAGTGAGCCAGCAATGCCTCTCTGACAGCACCTGGACTCTATCTGTACAGGTAAACTCCCACTCTGCAAACCAGGCTGATCCATGCTGGTCCTTGAGAGCAGCCTCTGGCTAAGCACATGCCAGCAGAGCTGGATCCTGAGCTCCCAGTCCAGCAGTGCAGACAACCTTGCATGAGCCTTGGAGGCCATGCCATTCCACTGTTCACTTCACTAGCACAGCTACAGTCTTTGGGTCCCACAATTTGCTGTTAACTTGCCACGGAGGCAAATGGGAACACAGAGTGGCCACAAATACCCATTGGTGCTGAGTGGAAGAGGCTGAGGTCCACAATGACATGGGAGACCATGTTGTGATGAAGCATGTGGAGAGCAATGATCTGCCCTGGATAACAACTGGCTTTTTTAAGCATTTTCCATTTCACCTTGAGGTTTTCTACATTTTCTCTTTCTCTTTTTTTTTTTTTTTAATGAAAACAGGCATGAAAGATCTATCTACACACCATGCCAAGGTTCCAAAGAAAAGCACTGGAGGAGCTGCCAACGCTACAGGCAAGGTAGCCATTTTAACCTTAACTCAATTCCACTACGGAGCCAGTCTCTCAGCACAGCTGGACGGCCTTCATGTCTGAGCTGGGATTTTTTGTCTGAGCTGCCCTAAGTGGGCCTTGGCACAGGCAGTTCAAGGAGTCCTGCAGGCAGGCAGCCCTCAAGTCTTCCTCACAGAGTTCTGCAGGCCTTTCCTTGGAGTCTCCTGTCCAAGACAGCACGTTATTTCTTCTAGCTCCCGGCACCCAGAGGGATATGTAGTTGTTCCTACCCCTTAGCTAGCTGAAGGGTGCTCAGAGATTACAGGTGTAACTGATAGCAGCTATTAACACTATCATAGCTATGTAAAGAGCCTCAAAATGCTAGTCAAAGCTCTCCAAAGCTAAAACTGGATATGCAAAATGGTCAGTCCGGGATTTTTTTCTCTCACCAAGAAAGTAGCCATCCTGACACAGAGTTTCCTTGTTTCCAAAACCTCTGAGTCTTCAACACTCTCTCTTTGCCCACAATGATTTTGATCTATCTCAATCCATTCTAATTGACTTCTTCTGGATTACACATCACTCATCTGCTATGAACACATACTGTGCACAGCTGCTCTTCTAAGCATCTGTTCACTTTCATGGATGGATTTTCCTTTCTCTTGATCCATACTGAGCCAAACCAGCTCCCTTTGCATTTCTCTTACTGGCAGGATGGCAAGGTTATTGCTTTTACAGTGGCAGTCCAAGAGAGCAAATTCCATCTTCTGCTATCGGCCCCTGACTCCTGGGCTAATGTAAAATCATAATGCACACTACAGTTTGACTGAGTTTTCCTTCCCAGACTCTCCTCCAGTCAATCTAGCTTCACTGAAGAAGTAGCTTGCTTGGGTTCACATCTTCCCTCATTGAAATACCCACTCAAAGTCATATTTCCTGCAGAAACTGGGGACAATGCTTTGGATCTTCTCCAACCCAAAAGTGTCCTACTTCTAACCCTAAAGAAAGCCACGCTGCAGACCTGCCACACCTGAGTCTTTCTCCAGCTAAAAGCAGTCCTCAGCAGCTCACAGAAATCTGTCCTTTGCTCACAGATGTCTGCTGATCCTGCATAATTATCTGACCTCCAGCTGTTATAGACACTTGTGGTCATCAGAGGGCCATTTCACCCTATAAACAGCAAAACAGCTGCACAGTCTCGGTTATTTTGGCTTTATTTTCCATTGACATGCATTAAACATTAATAACTTAGTAATTTCCCCTCACCTTACAAGACATTTGTGAAGATATACTAATAATGGCTGGCACAGACAAACTCCCAATGACTTTAGTAATTTCTCCTCTGGATGCAAAATATAAGTGACAGAGCTGGAAGTGGAAGTTAGAGGGAAAAGGACAGTGGGCACTGTCCTTTCTGTGTCTGGGGTGAGAAATAACTATAATCCTTGAACACTTCAGCAGGTTGCCTGTTAACATGTCATAAGGGACAATTTACACTCACAAACAGAATCATAATTTGGGTTATTTTCCAGCTTTTGGTTGTCAACACTGTCACCAAATTTGTTATTTCAATGCTGTTCCTTGGATCAATACCTTATGTAGAATGAGGCAGGCAATAAAATAGCCTTAATAACACCATGAGACACAGAGCAAAAAAACATAATCTTTTTTTTAAAGACTCATTTAAATTAAAACCACTTGTGTTATCTTCAGCATTTATATGAAAAGCTAGGTTGTTGAGCTACCACAGGTCCCAAGCAGTGTATGCAAGGGCACATGACAGACCTGAATGTAGCTTCTTCCCTGTCCTTTCTCCATCTATGAAGCAAGATCATCCTTCCTCCACTGTGCTCACCTCCCAGCAGGGATTTAAGGAAACCAAGACTCCTGCCCAACTTAGCAAGGCAGAAACACAATGAGATACCAGGAGCCAGAAGTAGCCAAAGGGATTTCCATCACCTCTGGGCTGCTCAGGATGGCAGCATTAAAATGAGTCAAAAGTAAATCTTTTTCTGTATGATATATATATATATATAATCTAACAAGAGCTTTGATGGTCCCTGGGTTTCAGTACAGCTAAACAGAAGGGAATTAGTTTAGGCCTCTAGTGCTCTGCCTACAAAAACCTGCCAACTTTCCCATTTAGAAGGAAAAGTCTCTGTGGACAAATTACAATCATTTCCCAAAGCTATTCTTTAGAAAGGAAAAAAGAAAAAAAAAAAAGAAGAAATTCCACTTATTCAATTCAGCATGTCTTTTCCTTTCTAAACATCCCTATTTATAATACTAGCAGGTGACCAGTTTCCTGCAAAATATTGAAGGAACACAGTGACAACTTCCAATCACAGCTAACGCATTGCAACAGGGTCCATGCCAGAAACAGTAATGTCTAATGATCACACATTGTCTTGATTTAGGATTTATTTCTTACTTGAGCTTTGAATTTACTTCTGGCAGCAAAAAGTAAGCAAATTATTACCACCTGGTATACAAAAGCAGCTGTCGGCGCTGCAGAAACTTACCTCCTGCAGAAACTTCTCACTCATTGGACCGAAGTGGTGACCCGGGGGTCTAATTCCTGACACCACTAGTCCAGAACCAAAGAGTCTTGGCTTCTGGAGGTCAGGTTTAAATTTGTCATACAGGATGCTGGTGGGCTTCGCCTCCCCTTCGTTGGGTGCCTTCTGTTCCGTAGAGATGGGCATGCTGCACGCAGCACTACCGAAGGGCAGCCCTGCTGGTGCAAACAAAGGGTTGAGCTGCTCTATCGAACGAGGGTTCCTCCTAATGTATGTAATGATTTTAGGTCTCACGGGTTTGGGCCGGGGTATGGCAGGTTTAATCTCGACGTTTTCTTCCAGCTTTTCACTGCAGTCACTGTCTGCACCTGCCTTATCCACGGGAGAGCCCTTGGCATGGACCAGGATGGGTTTTGGGATGGCGCTGCTGCAAGCAGTCTTGATAGGCACTTTAGGGGATACGTTTAGCAACTGTGTGCTGTCAATGGGAGGTAGGACTGACAGTTTGTCATCATGAAGGGCATAAAGGTCCTTCAAATTACTGTTTGATAGCGTGGGCTGACCATTAACATCCAGCGTTGCCACCGGGCGCACGGGAGTTGGGACACATAAAAAGACATCAGCCTTTGCTGAAACATCACAGCTCTCTGGTGCTTCCTCTGGAGGATGTTTCTGTGCATTAGTTGCTTTTTTACTTGAAACTGAAACACCTGAGGTTTCCGCATCATTGTTGTGGCTGTCAGGTTGTTGGTTTGACGCTGTCTCTGCACTGCACGCTCTGTGATGATCAGAGAGATCAGAAGCAGCTACAACAGCATCCTCAGTGCTTTCTTTGACTAGCTTCAGTTTACTCTCATTAACTTTCAAGGGTTTGCTGTCAGGAGGATTAATATTATGTATAGGAGATATTTGTTCACCAACTGTTTCAGCACAACCTGCATCAACTTCATGCAAATTTTCGTTTTTTCTAGGTGTCACTTTGACACTGGATCTACTACCACAGGTGACTGGGAATATTGTTTCCATTTCTTCATCAGTAAAATATTCCTCACTAACCTGGCTAGTTGCCCTGTTGTCACTGTCATTGCTTTCTCTCCCTTTCCCAGTGACAGCGACATTATCACTTTGCAATTTGTCATCAGGATAAGTTACCGTCTGGCTTGACAATGGGTCCTCTACTTTATTACAGGTGTCTTGAAAATGGGATGCTTGAAATTTTGATGTGTCAGACACAGAGCTTTTCTGTTCCTGCACTGCTGTATTTTCATCTCTTTGACACCCCAGGAACTCTACCAGCATAATTCTCTCTATCTTTTGTGGACACGTATTTTTATATTGCAGAGATGGTGCAGTCTTAAGCTCCAGTTTTTTACTTTTATCACCCTGACCTAATTGTGCTTCTGATTTACAAACAATCTCATTGAGCTTAACAGCTGAATGTTGAGAATGAGAAGTATGCAGTGTGCTTTCAATATTAACATTTGGTACATTTTCTGGTTTACTTATTTTCTTGTTCCCTGAGGTAGGTGGTTTGGAATAAAATACAGTATTTTCCTCTGAGGTATTGTCAAGTGGATGAAACATCATCCCAAGAAAATGATCCGTGGATGTTTTCTGTGATTTCTCTGTATTTCCTATCAAATGGTGAGATGTGTCGATGGAGTCCAATGATGCAGAAAGCAGACGTTTACACGACACACGTCCAACGCAATCTTTTGTAAATGTTTCAGGCTGAGGAGAGAATTTACTTGGTCTTCCCAAAGAAAGCCTTTTTATTCTCTCCACCTCCACAGTCCTGGGCATTTTTCCCTTAGAAAAGTTCTGGGGGAAGTCAACATCACCTTTGGAAAAAACCTCCAGGCTGGCATCATTTGTGCTACTTTTTAAATTGGACAGACTTTGTCCTCGGCTAATCCTGATATGCCTTGGTATATCCTTAGCTTCACCGGTCCTACTATCTTTTCCCATTTCCCTGCCTGTGGTGGAGGGCAGCTTACTTTCCTGTACACTGGTGTGACAGGTCCGAGTGTCTCTGAAGGTCAGAAGTCTATTCTGCTCTGTATGCAGAGGAGTAACTTTCTCTGTTCCTCCAGAGTATATATTCCCGCTCTCATCTGTCAAATCATGTTTCTTAACATTCACGTCAGTGACTCTAACTTTTGGTGCAATTTGGTTGGCATTGGTATCCCCCACACTCACTATGCTTTCATTATTATTTCTTATTTCACTGCGATTGTCCTGAAGCTGGGTATAACATGACTTGCTTGGAATTAATGGAGCACTCATTTTGAAGCTTCAGGTGACTGGGTTTTTTTGGCAGTCCTAATTAATAAGAAAGTTCTTTTTTCCCTATCAATTTAACTATTACACATGCTTCAGTTATGTATTTAAAATAGAAACTTGTCAGTAGAAAATTCACCATCAGAAGGCTTGAAGTCACTTGTCAAAGTCACATTTTTGTGATGCTCAGTTGTCTTTTGTGCAGCTTCTGGACTTAGGAAATCTTTATGACACGTAGTAGAGAGATTCAACAAAAGCAAAATAGATCTGCCAAGTTCCCTCTGAATGAGAGCCAGTTAATTCATCCAACCTATGAGAAAAAAAAACAACAAAAAAAGAAATAAAACCAAAAAACCGGAGACAACATTACACCATTGTCAGGAATCATGCTAAGTCAAAATTAAAATCAACAGCACTCTCAGGTACATCCCCAGGACAGTGTTTTCAAACACTTTAGATGCCGTTTCAATCACATCTTTTTTCCCAGCAAAGATTCTTAGTGTATCACAGATCTCTCATTTGAGAAGTTACACAGCAAAAACTGTCCCAGTTAGAAGAATGGTTGCTCATGTTTTTAAGACACATAGATTTACAACTGGATATAGGCATAAAAAGCCAGGTGAGGGTGGGACCCCACATTGAGGGTCTGAACATTTTCATATTGCTTCAACAAGGTCTTTATTACACCAAGAATGGATAGTGAAGCATTTAAAGCCCCAGTGCATATATAGCCATAAATAAAACTCCAGGTCCATTAGGAGACGTTTATGGGTTTATCTCTTTGCCTTCTAGAAATCACTGCCATACTTGTGCTGACACCCCATCCCCTTTGACATTTCTCAGACAGATCTATAGATTCCAAGAAAGCAAAAACTATGGCAGGAGGCCTGCAAAGAAAAAGTGTATTTTTTTCTGGGACAGATGAATGTGCGTATTTTCAAATACAGATGATTATACACCAGTCCCAATACAGTGCATTTCCTTTTGGTTCCCTCCCTCATGCGGCTTGGGAGCCCAGATTTTGCCCTCTAACACCTCCAACAAGATGAAGGTGAGATTTCTGTCTATTTCATGCCTAAATTCACTCTCTGAAATATTTCTTATACCCTGCATGTTCGTACCCTTCATAATAAAGAAATATGGATACTGGAAATTGAAACATGCCCCACAGTTTCAAGAAGGTGGAATTCAAAGTACCTGCAGTACTCCCAGCTGAGCTGAGTTTCTAACCAAGGGCTCACAGAGGCACTAACTGGAAGCGCTGATTAAGTCCATTGCTCTGTGTATGGGATCTGGGTGCAAGTCTGAGCCCCTGTTTCTAACACCTGCTATGAGCAGATCCTCCCAGCCTTTGCATTCAGTTCAGCTCTGCTCATATCTGGCTCTGAGCTCAATCCAGTTTCTTTATAGGGTGCACACATGCTTGTTGAGTCTGAACTCAGGCTCCTGGCACAGTTTCAGCTCTTCAGTAAACAATAACAAAAAAAAAATAATTTATGAAACAGAACACAGTATTAAGAATTTCACTTCAAAACCACACAGTTGTGTTATTATAAGTCTCTTTAGCAAAGCATTGTAAAGAAGGACTTTTAAACTACTTCTGTATTTGGTCTTATTGCCAGAGAAAAAATAAAGAATTGAATACTTCTCAAATTAAACATATGCCTTATGGAGATTTTGGTTCATTTCTCATCATTCCTTTTTTTTTCCATAAAAAATAACAATACCAGAATTTACATACTCCTCCCAGAAGCTGAACTATAAATGCAAAGAATGCATGATGTTATCTCTTTGGTTAGCTAGGAAGGGGCACTGATGAAGTCCAGAGAGAGCTGAGTTCAGTCAGTTCATATTTCTCCCTTAGTTGACAAATGGCAACACCTTCTGGTACCAAAAGCGAGGATAACAAAAATTATCATAGGGCTGGAGCATGTTTCTTACGGACAGAGCCTGAGAAAGTTGGGGTGGTTCAAGCTGGAGATCACAGCTCTGGGGAGGCACTACTGGCGCCTTAGTACCTAAAGGGGGCTTATAAGAAAGATGGATATAGCATTTTTACCAGGGCCTGAAGTGATAGGACAAAGGGTAACATTTTTTAATTGAAAGCAAGTAGGTTTAGAAGAAGAAGTAGGAAGAAACTATTTAGTGTGAGGGTGGTGAGACACTGGAACAAGTTGCTGAGAGAAGCTGTGGATACTCCAACTCTGGAAATGTTCAAGGCCAGATTGGATGGGGCTTTGGTCTACTGGAAGATGATTTTTAAGGTCCCTTCTAGCCCAAATCCATTCTATGAATTGAATAGAAATTGCAGTGAGGAAAGCTTTGGTGAATTGAGAAAAAGATGGAGGAAACTCATCCTCATCTTTCTTACACTACCTTGTACTCTTTCACCAAAATGTTACCTGGTGGCCCATAAATTTAACAGATTGCAGTGAGCTGACCATGACTGGCTGTCAGATGCCCACCTGCTCTCTCATTCTCTCTTCTCAACAAGATAGGGGGGAGAAAACAATATGAAAAAGCTTATGAGTTGAGATAAAGACAGGAAGATCACTTACTGAGTACCATCATAGGAAAAACAGACTTTACCTGGGAAAAATTGATTTGATTTAATTTAATTTACTGCCAGTTAAAATACAGCTGGATGGTGAGGAAGAAAGATAAATAGCTAAAATACCTTCCCTCAACCACCTTCTTTTTTTGTCTCAGGCTCAACTTCACTCCTTTGTTCATGGCTTCTCCATCCCATCACTTACTCTCCCTGCCTTGTGTTCCCAGACACACTGAAACCCTGGGTGCTATGCCAGTATATCTAAATAAATCGCTAAATGATGATGATGCTATATATTAAACCCTAAGTACCCTAAGCATCAGGCTGATGCATTTCAAATGTGCAACTAGAGCAATACATTAATTTTCCACTTATTTTCTTCTCTAAATCTCTTACACGGGTTCATGGTCTTTAAGATTAGGAACAAGATGTTAATAAGAGGCTGCTGTTTTTTCTTGTTTACACTGCCCCAAATATCATTAGTAGCACTGCAAATGAAGACAGTTTTGGAAAAAAAAAATCCTAGAAGTACCTGCATTTATTGAAAGCATCTTCACATACAGTGTGTAAGACAGGCCATGCTGACATGCTTCAGAGACCAGACCAAGTAATTTGGCTTAATGTTGCTGGTACAAATTTATCAATATAAGAGTCAGAGAAGATTTGTTCCCTCTCAAATACAGAGCACTGAATAACCTCAGTATGCTGCCAGTTGAGAATAACATCTTAAAGCTGCCAATTCTGGCCAGAGACATGGAATTTAAGAGATGGGACAATAAGATACTATTTTTCAGCTCCCATTACAATGACTACACAGAATAACAATTCTGTGATTGTAAATAATAAAGACTCCATTCTGCTACAGAACATATTAATAGCACAGAACTCCTGCTAAACTAACATAAAAATATAATCAACCATCTATGTCAATTAACACCTATTAATCCACTTTCCCTGTTAGGGAATACAAACTTCAGGGTTTGGTTCAATCAATGTGTTAAAGACTTACATATTGTGATAGACACATTTGTAAGAAAGATATATGGTTTTGTGTTACATTCAGGATCTTCAATTTGATCATTCTTCTGTAAATAGCTGCTATTTAAGAAGCTTTGGCTTGGATTTTCTGCAGGATAGTTTATTTTAAATGGCACTGTCCAGGCTCAACTTTGCTATGCTCTTTGGAGTCAGTGAGATTAAAAGACTCAGCTGTGTCTGGGTTCTGCTGGCTCTTCCTCTATTTTTTATTACTCACCTCTCTTGACTGATGTTGGCTGACACACATACACATCTGAAGTCACTCCCTGCTGTGCAGGAAAGCTCTGAGATAAGAGGGATGTGAACCTCCTAACTCTTCAGATGCCCTTCTCAGCACACAAGAAGGGGGTAAGAGAAGACTTGATCCCAACAATGACAATACTACATCACTCAACAGAGCATCTCACTGGGAACTCTGGACAAAAAACATGTCTGCAGGTCTCAGAGACTGGACTTGGCATATGAAAGCATTTATGTGGATAAAAATTTCTTGATACTGTATAGTATCCTCCTGCAGAAACAGATGCCAAGGAAGAAATCCTGGCCAACAGGAAAGACAATCCCATTGTCTGACCAGTGCAGTGATGTTGGAAGATAGATGAAAGTATAGGAGAGATGTATCTGTCGAAGTGCAAAATAGATGTGATTTTTACAGTTACTACAGAAAACTGGCACGAACAGATACCTCCTGATATGCACAGTCATCCCAAGAAATGCCACTGAGAAGAACTGGCAAACCAGCCAAAGCCTCGCTGAGGTCTCCTGTGGGAGACAAGATACCACCACATCTAAAGCCAGGACTGCACACTGCCAAGAGCTGAGCCCCATAGATGAAACAAATACAGAGCTGGATGGAAAGGAAGTGGGAATATCTTCTTGAGAAGCCCAAATCATTATGAATTACTTCTAATGGTGACAGAAGTTGAAAGCTGATACTAGGATGTTTAAAAAAAAAAGCCAATAAACCTCTTGGAGTGGCTAACATACAATTGGAATTAATTAAAAGTGGTGGAAAAGAGCTCACCCAGGCATGTGATAATTTTGTTAATGTGATTTGGAAGGGTGAGAACTAAGATTTGGATGCAGTCCCCGACAGCTTCTATTCATAACGAAGCAGACACAGCTGTTTAGGGAAATTACAGCATAATCTCATCATTGGCAAATCCTATGGAAATGTTGCTCTGTGTCATGAAGAGGACAGTACTTGAGAGAGAGAACTTTCTGCCTGACAAGCAATTAAGACATAGGCAGAGAAGAGATGATAGAGCAAATGTTAAATTCTCACACACTGGAAAGTGACAGGAAGGCAGTGCTGATTCAAAAGTAAAACTGAAATGATCTGAAGATATTAAAACTCTTGTAGAGTTCTGTAGCGTTTCCAGAAATTCAGTGTTTTAGTGTCAATAAATTTTAATCGTATCGTTATTTACATGATCACCTATATTTATTATACCTATATAAATATTACTATAAAAACTGAAGGTAGAATAGCTTATGATTTCATAGGCCCAAGAAAATTTTTCTGCTATATTTTAATTTTTATTCAATAATAGAGAAGGTTTTAATTTATCTAAATTATTAATGAATTTATGCTGGCTTATCAAATTGATTTAAAAAAAATTATTATGAACAAAATAGACTTTAAACATTTGCCACATTTAGGTTCAAAATGTTCTAAATCAAACATTTTCATTTTCAGTTCCAAATAATATTTCAAGATCAAATTTACTTCATGTTGATAAGTTCTTTAAATGTCAGATTAGGATACATAGAAAGGTTACTTCCTCTACCCAAATTAGTATTTTATTTTCCTAAATATTGGGATGATAACAAGCCCAGTGGAGAACTCTTGGTTCTTGCTTTCACTGGGCCTATTAGGAGACGTTTCTTTTTCACTTTTTTCCTTTTTTCCAGTATTTCCCCTCTACTTCCACTTGCTATGTCACATGAAGGACATCAGGCACACCAAATGCACCAGATATAGCCATATACCCTCACAACTGCTCACCTGAGATCCTGAAAACTGAGTGTATGGTGAGCAAGATGGTGACACAGTCAGAGGAGGAGCACTGAGATAGATTCAGCACAAGTCCTGCCCCAACAGAACCAACCAGAAAGCCCCCAAATCACAATCCAGCCTCATCACCTAAGTTCTGTGTGCTTGCTCTCTTCGCTCTCTTTCCACTGGGATTTTGGGGTCAAGCCTACAGTAATGCCATTCTCTCATACAACACACCCGAAAGATCCTTGGGAAGCACCTCCAATTCCAGTTTGCTGGAAATCATAGCCACATGCATCACTCCTGAAAGTACAGCCAGGAAGTAAAGGTGCAAAAGCAGGGTTGTCCCATGATTTTCACAAGGGAGGGGAGGTGGCAACACCTCTCTCCATGACCTGAAGCAACAGGACTGGAAAATAAGCTGCCATAACGAGATGTCAGCCCTGGACATCGCTGGAGCAGCTGGCAGTATCATGATATGTAAGTGGCTTGCAAGTGCAACTTTTCTTTCCGAATAAAATGAAAAAAAATGGAAAAGATTCTCCACATTAGAAGCATTTATATATATTCTAAATTTCCTATTTGTGGCAACTGGAGGACATCAACACAAGCAAGCAGACCGAGGGATTGCACTGCTTTTCCTTTGTCTGAATACCCCGACTCAGCACTGGAGTATTTTATCTCACAGGCCCTACTGTGGATGGAAAACAGCCATGACCACGTGCTGTTGGCTAAAGAAACCTACATTTGCGTGGTCTCCCTGGGGAACAGATCCACAACTTTTCCTGCCATGGCAGTACCAGCAGGAATGCAAAGAGAAGAAATTTTTGTACAGCCCTGTAATTTATCTCCGGTTACACTGTGGGGATCAGTAAGACTTCAATGCAAGCACATCAAAAACCTTCCCAGATAATGTATATAATTTCCTTTTCTTAAGAAACTTGTAAATATGTTGGTTTGGAGATTTTTTTGGTCAAAACTGCATTTTGTAATACAAATCTGAAGTGCTAGCCTAATAATTTATTACCTGTGAGGGCTGAATTCCCAAAGTACATTATATGGAAAGGATCCTGCTGACTGTTATTTCAAATGACCACAGGATTTGGGATTAAAGATTCTCATTATCAAAACTGGCAAATTGTTTTAATTATTAACATCAATCAAGTCTCCACAAGGCATAAGCCTTAATGGGTTTTTTCCAAGATTTTATTTTTACATTTCTATTTGCTTTCAAGTATTCACTGTTGGATAAGACAACATACTCTGATATAAGCAATCCTATTAATCAGTTCTTCCCCAAAAGGCAGAAGTCTCTGACTGTCTTAGCAATGGCAGCCAGGAGGCTGATTGATAACCACAGCAACTTATCTAGAACAAATGCATGGTTTTATTTTAATTCCAGATAAGTAAACCTGGTTATAGGTAGAGGAATAGCTCATACTTTCTGGGGCACAATGCTCTTCAGTTTAAGGGCTTGAAAGAAAAATAAACAGCAGAACCTCAGGGAAAGCCACTGTGAAGAGATATGGTATCAGATAAGAGCATCCTGGATGTTTAAGTAGTAAGAGCTAGTAAATCAAGCAAGGCAAGACCTCAGCCCAATCCACATATATCTCTAATGCCACAGTCATGAACAACACACAGGCAGTAGAAGAAAAGCTTGAATTAAAAGCCCAAAGGAGAGAAAATTATCACTTATCACCCCAAGGTACCATAGAGCAAATGAGAATGGCAAGAAAGAAAACAGTAAGGAAGTTTTCTTGGAAACAAGTATAGTCAAGGCAAAAACTGATTCCTCCCAAGCAAGTGCAAACAAATGGAAGAAAAACTATGTATCAAACCAAGTCCATGCCGATGCAGCTCAGTCCACCTGTTACATATTGAGATGTTACCCCAGGTTCAACCCAAACACAAGGCACGGGGACGGCCCTCTGCACTATTTCCTTTGCCCCCATGCTAGCAGGGGCACCACACACACACCACTGCAACACGGAGCACTCTTAGGCACTGTGCCACTAATGCAAACAGGAGATCGCAGTGGAGGTGTGAGATGCACCACTAGCTCCTATTATTCTCCTCTTTCAGAAGGGAGGGAGCAACCAAGGGATCCTGCCTACCCTTTCTGAGCACCTTCACCTTGCAGAACTCAGCCAGCAACTTACTATGTCCCTCTCTATCCAAAAACATGAACTGCAGTTCATCATAAAATCTGAAACAGCTGGATGGTGGATGTGTGGGGCCCCAAAACACTTCTTAGCTTATTTCTGTATAGCACAAAATCTTGACACAGACAGGGGATTGTGGAATGTTTCCAAAATGATCATTGGGGTTTTTTTTGCTAAGACTGCTAAATCTTTCCTGGCTTCCAAAAAACATCTGGGAGACAGAAAAAAAATAGTTTTAGTTATAACACTCAAACATGAAAAAAAGTTCATAAATTTGCTTCCTATTGAGCAAAAACCCAGAAACTCAGAAGCTTTGTCTACTCCAGCAAATTTACCCACTGCTGATAAAGCAGTTACAGCTGGTGCTGAACTCAGTTTAACTTCAAGTGTAACCAAGGGTAAACTGTCTTTCCACATTGTTTTCTGAATTCTACTGAATTCAGCGGCAGGTAAACGTGTCAGTTCTTAACTGAATACCTAAATACAAATTTAGAACCATAACTTCAGATTGCTATGTTTGCACATTTCAGTTTGAACCACCACCAGTTCTGAAATGCTGTCAAACTATCAGAAACATTACTGCAGATAGGCAATCCATCAGAAAAAAAACTGAAGCAAATGTAAAGCATTATCAGATTTTCTGTTCCTTTGCTTTAACCACAGTAAAAAACTATTTCCATTTCAAAAATGTAGATCAAATTATGACTTGTAACTACAGATCTAAGGGAGGGGGGCAGGGGGGGAAAAATAAGCAGGATGAAAACTGTGTTAAAACCCAGGCTGGACTCTGAACTAGAGGAGCCTGGGTTACATCACTTACAATGACCAACTGAAGGGCATAAAGCTTGGTGAGGTTTTATTCACAGTTGCACTTTCCCACCAGGATCTGTAAAGTACATGAAGTAGGTTTCCAGGTGTAATTCCAGCTGTTAGGAAGGCAGAAGGAACATATTTAATTATTCCACTCAAGACACTTTGACCGGGAAGCTGGAAGTTCAGATGCCACGCTGCCTGCTTGCACCACATCTCCCTGGTGGCCGAGGGCTCAGCAAGGGCAAACTAGCAAGAAAGTTCTTATTTAAGAGCACAGAAGGCAGAATGCAAAATATCAGTATTGAGAAAGGTCAAGCACAACTAATGCATTACCTGCCTGCTGCTACTGATCTTGAAAGTGTACTACAAGTATACAACAGCAAACACTGCTCTGTAAACAATCACGTTTGTTCTGCTTTAAAAAAAAAATTGTATACGTTACTCAAAAAACATTTGCAACAACTTGTCTGTCAAAAGACTGCAGCCCCATTTTCATAGTTTAAGCAAAATTTGGTTCGGCTTCAGCACTCTACCACCTTTCTATTTACCAGGTACTCTATCACTATGCATTCCTTACATGTATAGATAAAATATGAAAGACTCATTGTGAACTTTGGGCATTGTTTTCCCTACTGTATTTTAACATCAAATTTACAGACAATAAAAGGACAGGATTTAATAGCTTCTTGCTTATATTTATTTTTTTAATGTTGTTGATTAGCACCCACAGTTGTGCATCTTCTACCCATCAGATATGGATCAACTGAAAACTAGCAAGCCCCCATCTCCTCAGCCTGATGAGAAAGGGATGTTTCTTTTGAATTGCATGTCTCAGTTTATAGTCCTCCCACTTTCTACTTACCCCAGCTGTACAATTGTTTTCCCTCCTTCCTTCTGAAGTTGGGAAGAGGATCAGGCTTTGCAAAATGTGATGAAGACCAGTTGGCTTTCAAGGAAAAACACTGAGATCAGGTAAAAAAAAAAGGGTGGAGGGAGTGATGTAAAGGAAGCACCTGCAAATTCCCTTCCTTCTTCCTCCAGTTTGACTGCATCTGCAAACTGACAGGAGAAGGATGCAGACTCACAAAGAATTGCTCAAGAATTTCCAGCTTTGCTGGTGGAGCTGGTCGGGGACAAGTAGTAGTGGAAGACAAGCTGAACGTGAGTCAGCAGTGTCGTTGCAGAAGTGAAGGCTAACCATGTACTGGGCTGCATTAGCCAGAGCAGCCAGCAGGTCAGGAAAGCGATCCTTCCCTCTGTTTGGCATGCATGGGGCATATGGAGCACCATGTCCACATGTGGGGCCTCAGGCTGCTGATACTGGAGAGGATTGAGAGTAGGGCTGTCAAGAGGGTTACAGATGTGGAGCATGAGGTCTATGAAGTAGGCTGAGGGATTGAGGTTGTTTCAGCCTGAAAGACTGGAGCACGGTGGGGACATGATAGCTGTTCTTAATTCCCTAAAAAGGGGAATAATAGAGAAGATGAAGCCAGACTCACCTCACAGGTGCACAGCCAAACGAAAAGAAGGAAAATCAAGTTGCAATAAGAAGCATTTTAACTAATGCAAGAGGAAAAGAAAAGTCATAATGACAGAGAGGAAGCGCTGGTACAGATCCCCCAGAGGGATTATACAATCTTTATCCTTGGAGGACTCAACAGGGTCCTAAACAATATGACCTAATGGGAAAACTGGCCCAGTTGTGAGCAGGGCTTGGACTAGGTAAAGTCAGACAGAAGGCCTTTCTCATCAACTTATTCCATGATTCTAATAGCAGCAACTTCAGAGGGAGAGAAATCAAGGACACACTGCTGGAAACACCAGGGAGCAAGACACAGTGCAGCCTGAAATGATTATTTCTGTCTCCAACACAGTGAATTTTGCCCAAAAACAGCACGCAGAAAATGTAGCAGTCATTATTTGCTCAGCACTCTGGGAATGGAGGAAGGATCACCTCTAATGTAAAGCTATGTTAAGAGCCCCACTTTAGGGTCAGGAGCAGTAACAACGCTGGAGCAGCCAAGAATGTGGCAGAGACATGGTACCTGACATTTACCAGTGAGTTACAGTAGCTCCAGTAAAACTGGCAGGCATATGTCTTTTGCAAACAGAAGAATACAATCCTCCCTCATGCCACAATATTTATTTTTAGATCTATTGAGTTTCAGGCTGCCTCCAGCTCTCTTGGCCAAAGCATTTCATAGTATGATCATGGTCAAACAACATAAAGAAAGGACACAAAAGGAATGTGACCACTATAGAAATGTATTTAGTGTAGGTAAATCAGTGCCACTTTGTTAGAGAGTACATTTGCCAAAACTGAGAAAATAATTCAAAACATATATACTGAAACACTAAACTATTAATTGTAAAAGCACTTAGCAAAGGCTAGCTGTCCCAGGATTCTGCTAACACCTGTGGGGAAAAAAATTGATGGTAAAATTGGCTCTTTACTCTAAATAACAGGTCTGCTGAACCTGGTATGCGAGTGCTACACTGAGATCTTTCTTCCCTCAAATGTCAGAGAAACAGGATAAGAAATTTCTTCTGTTTTGCATCTATGACATAATTGTTGGTGTATTATTACAGAGAGGAAATTATGGTGTCTCTTTCCTTCAATACATTAATCGTTCTCCCCATGACATACAGACTCAGAATAGACTCAGTTGCTCAAACACACCCTTGTGGAGCAAGCATAAGTTTTAGGCTCCTCACGGTCAGGATGGTGTGAGAGACAGAAAAGGCCTTGACTCTGTCAAAGTGCTGCTCAACAATAAAGAAAACAACCCTGAATTATTCACAGTTTCCAGCATAAATCCCAAACAGAGTCCCATATCAGCTACTGTAAAGAAAATTAACTCGATGCAAGCCAAAACCAGCATACAAAATTGTGGAAAAATTCTTTTATTCTACCTGATTCAACAGCATAAATTCAATTAAACCCTATATTCTAGTAGAATTACAAATTCCCAGTTATAAGGGAAATGACTTATGTTACTGAAAGAGAAGTCTTTTCTGTCAGGAAAATAAGCAGAAAATCAAAAACGACTGAAGAAATAAGGCAAACCATTTCAACCTATAAGAAGGAGAAAAATTTGTACTTAAAACTACTCTATCACTTGCAAACTGTGTTTTTGAACCTGAATAAATACGTAATGATACAGTCGGCAACAGAGCAACAACTAATACTGCAAGAATGCATAGCTGGACATGGCCAGGCTTTGGTGTAACCTGCAGCAGGGCAGCTATCCCACCTGTCCTTATCTCCTTCCCTCATACTGATACCATTAAAATTACAGGCCTGATCTTCAAAACAGAGAACTTTCCAATTATGCCAACGTAAAGTCTACTTTCAGGAGGTCTGTGGGACTGTGGCTTTCATTTTACAAAATATAGAGGAAGTCTCAGTGATCCAAAGTTGAAATATTTTTTCTTTTTCAATTACTTCAGCAATGAGGAAAACAAAAATCTATAAATAAAATGTCTAGGTCTAGTGTTAGTTGGTTTTCTTCAACCTCACAATTCACAGGGCACCAGTAGCCAAGTAGTCAGTAGTATTCACTCATCGTGTCCTTAATTGGAAAGATATTGTAAATGTTTGCAAACAGTCATAGAAGAAGACAGCACAGGAAAACGACAGACATTTACCTATGTGTTCTTAAGGAACTACAGAAGGAATGTATGTGGACTAATTAATGTATTTTTAAATACATTTTGAGGACTTTTAGTATTAAGTTTAATATTAAATTTAACAAAAATTGTTTTGAATGTTAGGCAGATCTCAATACAACTCTTGGAAGCAAAAATGTTACAATAATGGAAAACTAAAGATTGATTTTGCTTGAAACCAGAGAGATATGCACCGCACATACAGCTCTGAGCATGTTAATGTTTCAGTAAAAAATTGGAGGACATCAAGAAAAATGCAAAATAAATGCTCAATAGGATAGCAGTGTCCTACAAATAACCACTGCATACCAGTAGTTCATCAAACAAATATCATAAAGAGGCATGGAACTTTCATTAGATGTTTTTAAGAACATTTTAGACAAATCTTAGAAATTATGTGATTCTAGATTATCTTGCCTTGAAGAAGAGGAGTGAATAATGTGACCTCCTTCCCAATCTTATTTCGTAACTTATCTATGAAACTTGGGGAAAAAGCAATAAAATAAACTAATATATGCAACATGGATAAGTAATGACTATGGGAACTATAAACTCCTGTCCAGCAAATGCTTCCATACATGATGAACTTTATTATCTTAAGTCATCTTACAGATGTCAAGGAGATGACTCAGAGCAGTAAAATTATGCACATGCCAAAGTGTTTGCACTGTGAGTACAATAACTCTCACTTCTGTACAGCATGAGGAAAGACAACTGTTCACACTTCTATGCTGCCTGTAGAGAGCTTCCAAATAAAAATAATTAATGTCTCGAAACATCTGGCTAAAGAAGAGCTTTGGTAGTTTGTACAAGAAACAGTTGTAGGATTTTGGACATAGAAAAAGTGATGGGGCAATGAATCAGTAAGCTTTGTAATGCTTTTCTACATTCAGTGGGAGCATATGGAGATGGAATAATAAGAATGATTTAGTATCAGAAGCCCCCACTTTTGAAGTCAGGATGTCTTGACACCAAATGTTTTAGGGTATGGCATATCTCACCATGATCCATAGAGACCTTAATGTTGTCACTCTTGAAGCAAAGTAAGGTCTCTTTGTTCAATATTACAGAATACATTTATATAGTTAACAAATGGAAGGGTCAGTGATGATTCGGGAATATAAATCCAACTATTTACCAGCTTTTTTTGTGGGGTGGGGAGTGTTTCCTGGGATGGGATCTCTGAGAGCTGTTATGTCTCTAGCCAAGGCAAAGAAAAGTAAGATAGCGCACATGATCCCTAGACAGAGTGCTAGGGATCTTCTTGGAATGCTTACACAAAAGGAGTGATAAAGACTGTTAAGTCACACCTGGTTTGTCTCTAACATACTAATACACATTATGTCGGATAACCACTTTAATAACTATTATGTAATTGCTTAGAGGATTGAATCTGAAAAAGAAGTAGCAGAAGTAGCAGTCCAACACACACGATCCTCCTGAAGTAACACTATTAGTGGTAACAGAATGAAAATGAGAAAAGAGAAATTAAGGTGAAACAAACATTTCTCCTGCTGTGACTCATTTCTGCACCAGGAGTGTTACTAGGGCATTTTTACTGCCTCAAATGGCACAGGACCATGTCTACCGCTATAATCATTAGAAACTGATTAAAAGAGAGCACTGAAAAATAAACATTATGAAACTATTGCCCTCATGCTACAGAATGTATTATATACGGAAAAATAGGTGGCTTGTTCATTTAGTCTCTTTGTTTACTTACGGTAATTTACACAAGGCAACAAGGAAATATAAATAATCAAAAGTACAATGGAAGAATGAAAATATCCCCTTTCCAGAAGTAACACCAAAGAACCAGAGTGCCTCTTGGGTATTCTACCCTTCTGAAAATGAGTTAACTTTCAAGAAAGTTTCCACTGGTTAACTGACAATGATGGTAGTAGATACAATGCAAAAACTGCAAGAGTGCATTTTTAATAACTCTGCAATTTGTCTTCTTTTATTTGGCAAACTGTCTAAATACCATTGTGGCATTATATTAACTATCTCACAAAGACTCAAACAGCTAGTGCACCATTACCATTGCTGGGCTTGAAAAAACATAAAGAAGACCTATTTATAAATAGCACTCTGTGTTCAGTGTATTTTTTTTTTTATTTTTTCAAGGAAGGAAGGCTGTTGCCAAAAACTACATGCCAGGATCATTTGGCAAGCTCTCTGCAGTGTTATCTGATCTGCAGAGACATTAAAACTATACTGCAAATTCAACAAATTATTAGAAGGTGGGATTTGTGGTCTATTACACAAATACATATACAGTTGATAAGACAATAGAACAGCTGCTGTGGAGATATTTCCACATAATTCACTCAATGCAAGCAACACATATGCAGCTGACATCTTCCTACTGAAAAATCTTGGAAAGCAAGAAGTGAGTGCACATAATCATTAGCTATGCTGCCATTTTCACATACGTTTTTCCCCCTTCACCTTCACTGCACTCAAAAGCTGCATCTTACACTAACTATGGGCTGCATATGTAGGAACTGCTTATGTAGAAACTTTGGCGTGTGAATTACTATAGATCAGGTAATTTCAGAAGTAGGGAATAACCATGTGAAAAGTTTTCTTCCCTTGTTTGAACATAACATTAAGTTTAAATAGGTAAAATACTTTTTCAGGAATGACACACTACATGGTAAATTTCAGCCTAGACTTAAATTTTTAAATTAATTAATACAAGCCATATACAGAAGGGTTTTTTGAAAAACATAAATAGACCCTTCATTGTACAACAGCAGTGGGTATTTCCATAATGCAAAAGCAGGATATTACAAGCTGAGGGGACACTTCTGCAGATCTTAAATCTGTGCAAAACCTATCCGAGGCCTTAATTACTTCCTCTGTAATACATGTATACCTAATCATGTTTCAACTTTCATCTTCTCTCCTTCCTCTCCCTTAGCCTTGACATCTAATGTTTTGTTCAAAGCACAAGCAAGCAGAAAATTCTTTTATCTTTTCCTCAGGGAAGGTGCAAAGCATCAGCCAGAGGTAACAAAGTCACCACAACATCTATCCTCTTTATTAACCAAGAAATACCAGTCAGTTTCATATCTTGCAGGAGTAGGCAAAAAAATCTACTCGTGTGAGTGCATAAAGTGTGTCTGATCCATTCTCTGCTACGTGATATGAAGTCTATGCCCCTGTCATAGACATGAAAGCAAAGACAACTGCTCTGGTAGCAACTGAAATGCAATCAAAGTTTTCTTCACTATGGTTTTAGTGCATGTACATACATTTTTAGGATGTTCTTTATATGATTTAGCAAGAACTTTTTCTGTTAAAACACAAACCTTGCAAAAACAATGTCAAACCAGAAGACACAGATTTCAGAATTGGCAGGTTACGCGTGTTAGGGCATTCTTGATTTCGATTCTGAGAATTGATTTTTAGGATGAAGGGAATATTAGATCACAGAGTCTATAGTATTTGATCCTACAGTTGAATCTCATTCATACAAAGACACGATGAGTTGACACCAAGAATGTGGATAAATTAAAGCATTTCAGTCCCTGTGGAACCAGGTAGAGACATGCAAGATTAAGGTATGAGAATGCCTGAGGTCCATGTACAACAGAGAGCTGATGTGCTTGCCTGCACAGGCAATTCTCCGGGTCAGCAATGATGCCCTCTGACACAGTGAAAAAATAATGATTTCTCTTGTCCTTGCTAAATTCTTCCCAGTCCAAAATCTGGCCAGGATTTGGGAGCTGAGCATCTTAACCAAGGCTCATCATTCAAGTAATTAGAAATACAACTGATTGTACTTCTTGTCTCTGTTAGTTGTGTCCCATCTTCACCATGTTTTATCCCTGATTGTTAAGTAAATGGAAAAAAAACCCAAACTAAATAAAGTCCACATTCCTCCCTCTCCATCCCCCATGAAAGACAAATAAATCTAGAAAACATTAATTAATTGCATGTTAGAATAAAAACACCACCAGATCAATAGTCTTCTAGCAGAAGTCCCATACGATAACCACATCAAGGGATTTTAAATTTTAAGTTATTACACTCCTTTGCTTGTATATTGCTACTTAGGAATGGCTAGACATCTCAGTGCTCAGAAAGCACTTGGAAGTCATTTCATTTGGTCTCACTCTGACTCTAAATATTGCAGTAAGGATGGTGGAAGAAGCCACATGTGAGCAGCCTTGATTTAAAAACAGCAGCTAGAAGTCCTGGGTAAGTAAGACAGGACTCACGTGAAGTTCAAATCTGCCTTGTTCAAACCCTGTGTACTGAAGAGAATTTAATGAGTAGTCCAGTAAGGATCTGTAGACAAAAATGTATCCAAATCAAGCACTAAAATAATTTCAAGTGACAGATGAATTAATACAAAATGAAATTTCTTAAGAGGAACTTTGGGGAGAAAGTGCCCATGTTTATTAACCAGATTGCTCTTTAGACACAAACTGTCCTGCTTTAGCTGAAAGACTACACTGCACTCCTATAGGAAGCATACGTAAGTTCTTCTCTACAATAGCTCTTATCACCAAAAATGGTATCTTTGGATCAGGTTTTGCATATAAAAAGAAATTATCTATGAAAATTATCTTATGTGAATTGTGTTACTTTGTTTACACAGAATGTCCCCTTTAATTTTTTTTTTATAATGAATGGTATTTCCAATTCATCATGTCAGATTAAGATACGACAATTACACCTTTCACTTGCAATTACTGCTATTTGTGCAAACGTTTCCCACCCATTTGTTTTAGTTCTATTGTTGTATATGTTACATTGGCAAGAATTTTTCCAAACAACAAAAATGCCCCTTTGACACCTAAAAAATTTTTATCAAATACAGCCATTTGTTTTCTCATAGCACAGTTCTCTTAACCAAAAAGAATATTAAGCCGAGGGGGGGTGGGGGGGGGGGGGGTGAGAAGAAAGAAAGAATTATGATAGTACTTCCAGCCCACACCTAGACTAAAAGCACACATGGCTAGTAAAATTCTTTGTCAGTGAGGACAGCTGGCCTGAAATGGTCCATCAGCCCATCTTTATCCTTCCAAACATTATTGTTCCCCCAAAAGAGGGTGGATACTTGCAACTGCATCCTTGAATGTCCAGATTTTGGAGATACACTACAGAAATGTTTGCGAGAACGTTAACCCTCGGAGGCCAAAGTTACACCAGCTGCCACTCCAACAGTTTAACCAGGTGGAGAATAATGAGTGCTCAGGAAGACTCCCTGTTTAGTTTACTTGCATAGATGTGGCTTGGAGAAATAGAAGAAAATACAGCTAATAAAACTGTAACTTTATTGAATGCCGTGGAAAATCTCACTGTACTTCTGGGCTCTGAATCCAAATCAAATAAGCCTGAAATACAGTAATCAACCACTGAACAGTAATGGCCAACCCCTCCTGCAATCTGAAATGCTTTTGGTCTTTCAGCCTCTTCACTCTGGAAAACAGCTTGTGTAAGAAATAACCCAGTAAATACATTCACATAGTATTTGTGGCTTCAGGTTTAAAAAAACCCATATTGTCAGTGGCATCCCCCAGAATGCAGCTGAGTATCTTCTGCCCCATTCTCACATGGTACCAAAGACAAACCCAAACACTTTGGGGGGGATGCAGTGCCTGGAGCATCCCACTACTTTCTACATCAATATGCCTTCTTCCACCCAACTGCCTAGAGCATTATGCAGTGCAGACTTTCATCCTCCAGATGCACCTGAACCTTCCATAAGTTCCTGGCAAGAAATCATAGAATCATAGAATATCCTGAGTTGGAAGGGACTCACAAGGGCTACTGAAGTCCAGCTCCTGCTCCTGCACAGGACAACCATGTTCCTGAGAGTATCATCCAAATGCTTCTTGAACTCTGTCAGGTTTGGTGCTGTGACCACTGCCCTGGGGAGCCTGTTCCAGTGCACAACCACCCTCTGGGGGAAGAACCTCTTTCTAATACCCAACCTAAACCTCCCCTGACACAACTTCAGGACATTCCCTTGGGTTCTATCACTGGTCACCACACAGAAGAGATCATTGTCTGAAACATTCACAGCAAAACAACTGCTGCCTTTAAGAGAACAGGTTTTCACCCCTGTGGGGTTACTAAAGCAGGTTACTTTTTTTGATCAAAATAACACTGTCACCCCACTAAAATTCTGTACATTTTTTGTGGTAAAATTTCTGTCTTGTTTTTTTCTAAGTAGAGAAGAGAAGGGGGCTATGACAATGATAACTAAGTATATCTGGAGAAGTATTTTCAAGAATAGATAAAAGAATTTCTGTTTTTTTTCAGATTTTTCACATAATGCACTCAATATCTTTTGACCAGCTCTATTTATTTGACATTTCAAGACAAAAGGAGCTACACCATGACCTACAAAGAAAGGGCAAAGCCTGTGTTAATTAACCTCATCTCACAATGGACATAAGGACATCAGAGTGCTAAAGAATTTTTGCAGAGACAGCAGAAGGAAAGCTCAGGGAAAGCAGAAAGGCAGGAAACAGTTAAGGGATAATGAGATAATTTAGGAAAAACAAGAGAGGGAAAGTGTTGAGAAATCTATTATTTGCAATGAAAGGAAAAATAAAAGTAAAAAAAACTGGAATAGGCTGATAACCAGGAAGATGACAGAGAAATACAATCATAGAAGAGAAGGAAATCGCACCAGTTGTAATTAAAAACTCTGGCCTTTCTCAGACAGAACTGCCTCTCCCAGGAAGCCCTTCAGATTTTGGAAAAGTTGAAAAAACTTAAGAAAACCACTAGATGTGCAATTAAGACTTAAGAAGTGAATGAAGTCAGGCTAAATAACTCCCTATTGCACCTCGTTTCCCAGTGTTTTCCTAAAAAACCCACTCAGGAACAAGCATATTCCTTTCTTATCTCAACTAGATACTGAGAAATGCCTCACTCTCTCTGCTCGCTCATAAACTTCTCTTGCTTTAATTCATTTCCTTTGCTACAAGACCTGGACTGCGATCCTTGCACCTACCTTCAAAAATAAGGAGAGAGCTGCTCAGCTCAGAGAGATCCCCCAGTGGACTGGGGAGCATCTCTGCCCTGCCACATTCAACTAACCTCAGTGGTTTGTTCCACCAGCTCCCAGCCAGCCTGGCCTAGCCCTGACCTCCTTGGCAAGAGGAACATTACAGTCAGCCAAGTCCTGGCTTAGCCCAATCCCTGTTTGATCAGCAGAAGATTATGTTAGGAGCTAGGAGCTTTGCTATCTGAATACTGCATGTGAGCATTCAGGCTCGCTTCTGCCTTCCTGTTGTAATTACTTGATAATCATCAGCAGCACACACACCTTCCACAGATACCTCCCAAGCAAAGGGTCCAAAGCTCTCTTGTCATCAGACTTTTTTCCCTGTCCTTGGAAAAGGGATCTCTGGGTGAGAAATTGTGGCATGCAGCCACTATCCTTATCATATGCTGTGGGATGTTTTTTGAGAAACACAAATGCAAGTAAAGTGATTAGCCATGGCTGTACCCTACAGAAATAAAACTGCTTCCTTCTGATAAGCAAAGTAACTGTTTTGAATGTGACTTCACCTTATTCTGTGCTGTTACATAAATCAGGGATGTTATCTTGGAGACAAGGACAATAATGAAAATAATCTATTCCCATGACTTCCATGGTATCAATGTTATCTTGCTTAAAACCAGAAAGTTTTGCAAGAGAAGTATGATGTCACATCTGGCGCTGGTGGCATCAGGCCACATCCAGGTCTGTCCTCGTCCTAACACTTGCTTTTTGTGGCAGTCAGTAAGCTCATAACACTTCTATCTTGCCCTTATGGATTCACAATACAAGTAACAGGTAAAAACCTGAACGCTCATCAGATGGAAATGCTGGAATCAACTGATCATAAAGCAACTGCAAGTTTCTGATGTAATGCAGCCAAAAGAAAGGCAAATTAAATCTTATGGAAGCCTTTTCAACAGAGACTCACAAATTTAAGTGTCTCTGTGTAAAGCATTGGTGAGATTTCAAGTGACCCAACAGTTCAACAAGGCTCAGATTTGGGTTCCCTGTCCACATAGAGTTAATCTACAGCTAACTAAATACATTGTATTGTATGATCCTTCCCAATTTTAAGAAACAATTATTTGCTGCAAGGACTCACCCTATTTACTTTTCAGACCTCTTCAGACACAAAAAAATAATCTAAGTAACGTATATAAGCAGAGCAAATCTGGAAAGAAGTCTAATCCCATTAATCCAGAGAGATCTCAGAGATCAACTATGACACAAACAATCAGAGATGGAAGAATACAGTAAAATATATTACAGATATTTCACTGAGAAGTATAGTCTAGTGAGAAGGTATTATTTGAAATGTTGCAGCCCAATATTAGGGTTTGGGGATACAAGGAGAGATTTGCTTAATCTTTAAAGACACAGGCCTTGCTCATTCTTGGCTCCCCCTCAGTCTTTGTTAAAAGGGATAACTTGAAGGTGTGCCAAGTAATTTATAAGACCAGATCCTTTATTGCTTCAGCACCTTTGAATTAATTGTTGGGGTGGTTGACTCACATGCTGCAGGTGTCTTTCACCTGCTTGACTAGCATGGGCCACTAAAGTCATCCAGGAGAAAACTACCCAAAGCATAAGATCAAATTACAAAAAAACCCCATCTGTTTGATTCATGGTGAGTTCCCCACAGACTTTTCTCTCCTATTTTGCCGCTCACTTGTCCTATCTGTTTAACTTGCATGCTTTTCTTAGTCAAAGGCTGTTCAAGACTCACCAAAAGACTGTGGCATTTGGTCAAAGAGTGTACAAAATTGTTCGTACACTCCTTGTACCTCATATAGCAAGGTCCTGTTCTCAGCTGGGTGCTCTATGAGGTAATGCAATATAAATAGCAACTGGAAAGTTAAGACAAAGCACTCAGACCTCACATTCAGCCTAGTCCCCTTTCGCAGACATAGCTGAAGCACACAGGGCACCATCACACTGTGAGGGAGCAACAGATTTAAATCACCTGTGATGCTTAGGTTTATCCTGTCTAATGCTGTGTCATTCAGCTACTCAGTGGAAAGACATTTCACACCACACGACTCAGCTTTATTTCAATTTTTGTAGCCTTGCATGTTGCTGAAGCCAACCCAAGTTGCTGTGACAACAGGCTGGTCTTGTACTGAAAGGAAAAAAAGCTTAGAGAATCTGGAGCAAGGACCATATGGGAAAAAGAGCCCCAGTCCTGTAATCCAGAGAAGGGACAGCAGGTGGACATTTGTGTGAGAAAAGGGGTCTCCAGAGCACTGAGTAAGAAGAAGTGAGCTGATAAAAAAAACTGTTGAAAACAGCGTGGATAAGGACCTTGAATTTAAACCACTGTTGGTACTGCAGCTGCTTCTTACTAGCACATGTCCTACCTGCAATAACATGCAACAACCTCTCCTTTGCTTTTTTATTGGTAAAAGGGACTAGAATCAAGATTTACGATTTGATTTACTTGTGATTCATCACTCACAACACACAGCAGGAGTTCATTGCAGTCTCCCAACCAGTCTGGTCTATTACCTATACCAGTGCACAGATCCAACAGAAGCTGCAATTTGCTGCAGTTTGCTATCATTAAAAGTCAGCATTTGTAGAGTAAGGGCTACAATGAGAGGCTGGACTCATCTCACCTTTCTGCAAGTATCTGCAGCTGAACGAGTCACCTCAAGTTCCTTTTACAAACAACAGGGAAAATGAAGTATTTCCACGGCGTAGTTCATTCAACTCGTTCTATGTACGTAGCTCAGATTGAGAGGAGTTCATTTTCTCTGCTGAGTTGAATGCTGCCTGAGACGTGGTTCAGACATAGACACCTGCAGTGTAATCTCTACATCTGGCCACAGTGTCAGCCTTGGAGGTCTGAACTTTGGACTCTGGACTCCAGCCAGTTTTAGTGGTGGGCAAATCATTTTATCTCTGCAGAACCAAATTTCTTTGCAACAAACTTTTGCTGCCCAAGAGGTAAGCACTGAGTTGAAGCAAGTCATGAAGACACACTCTGCAACCTGCTGATAGAAAGGGATTCTTCTCAATGGAAATTCAAGTTAGGCTTGTGGTGTGAATCATCCTGACTCTTCTATATGGTTAAACTCAGGTAAATCTTGGCTCTCTCCATTGCAATAGTATTTTCTATAGTTAGAAAGTTGGAACCTATGGGCAGGGCTCTGGAAAAGCCTTTGAAAAACAGGTTTGACTCCTTCAAGGAAAACCACCACCCAGGCTTCTGGTAGCTGAAAGTAAATTACAGGCAATCAAATAGCCTGTTTTGTAAAAGCACTTGTCTTCTTGCTGTTCAAGGGTTTGTCTCCTGTTGCAGTAGTGACTCAGCTCCCGAGTTACCTACTCTGGACTTTAAACCACACAGAGGAACAGATTCCCTGAGAAGCCACACACCGAGAGCGGAGAGTTGCTGCACAAGGAACAGATCTAATTCTTTGGGTCATTACTAATGCCAGCAGTGCCCTGGCTTTACAGCATAGGTCCCCTCGCTGGAGTATGAAGCACCACTTCAGCCAGAGTCAGGGCTAGGCAGCCACTGCATTCAGAGCAAACTCTTTGAGTTATGCTGTGCTAGAGCTCTAAGAGGTTCATGCAACTGAGGGAAACCTTTGCCAAACGCAACAGTAACAAAAGGGAAAGAATACAGGTTTTATTTGGGCATTCATAAGAGGTTTCTAGATTGACTTCAGTAGTCCTTGTGATAAGAAACAGTGACTGTACCCTAAAGCAGTTTAATAATGTAAGATACTGAGTTCTGTAGTGTCATCTTACCTGTTCCTTTTTCAATAAACAGCACTATTTTTTCCCTGCAAATTTTATGTTCTAGCTTTGGCATTTGGGTTGGGTGATATTTCTGAGCACAGTTTGCAAAACCCAGAGGTTTCTCCCAAGCAAGAACACTCTTCTCCCTCAGTACAGAAACCCTGCTCCATTAACAAGGTGCGTCCTGTTACCCCATCATAACTCTTACCTTTTCTATTTTATCTCACCCCAACTGTCTATGCACAAATTTCACTATTTTTCTCTGTTTCCACGCTAAAAGTCTAAAGAGCCTTTTATTTTTCCACACAGACATCCACCCCAAAAACATTTTTCTTCTATATAAACTCCCCAGTGTTCTAGAAACTCTTTGATTCCTTGTTTTTCTCTCTGAATGGATAAGATTATGTTTCTTCCCTCCTTGAGGTTTAACCAGAGATTTTCTTTTTATCAATGAATATAGGTCAGTGAATTTAGACCATATGTGTTGCTCCACTGGGTTATTGTTCCATTGTACAGTAAATAAAGCAGGACATCTGTTTTAAAAGCAGAAAAACCTAGAGTACTTTGTCTTATCAGACTGGCTTTACATCTTAAGTGTTAAAAGACCTTGAAGACACAGTGACACACAAGGTGAAAGAGAACCTATGGGCATTTTAATCTGAAGCTAGTTTTTATAAGAGCTCTATAGATAAATCAATTTAAGAGCAATTGTTCCTTAATTAGATGTGGAATTGCATCAGAATTCTGTGTTGGGACAAAAATCATCATCATCAATCAAAATTCAGTGAAGCTATGAAAGCAAAACCAGTTTAAATTTTAGTATTTCTAGTCTCTTGAAACCAGGAATATTTCTATTATCATTTTAACATTTCTGATGGTGACATTGATTATGCTCATATCTTTGATCAAATTCTTGATGTGTCTCCATGTGCAGCATAAGCATTTTTAACAGGGATAACCAATTATATATTTTTCATATTCTCATTGCAACATAATAAATATTACACCTTAATTACAAGGTAAATAAAAATTAATGTCACAATGACTCCTTAAAAAAAATTGAGAAATTAATCAATGCATAATACTCTTAAACTCCAATAAATTGCAGAGCCTGATAGCAGTTACACTAAGAGTACAACCCACAGAGCATATTGTTAGTAAGCAGATTTTGACAAGTTTTGAGAGGAAAATTGTGTTAAAAAATAGATTGTTTTATTGCCTTATATTAAACTTACTTAATCCAGGGTCTTCAATCTGAAAATGGAAAGATCTCCAGAAAGATCTGAAGTAAATACTACAGTATACACAGATGGTGATGTTGGGGCAGAACGCCAGCACACAGAATCGCAGTGTTCGGCGAATCACAGGCAAAATAATTAATGGCATTTCTAGTAGCATAACACCCTGCAAACATACACACTGCCTCATGGAGTACTTGTCAGCAGTATTAATCTAGGAAATAATTAGTCCCTGTAAAGTTCTTTCACACTCTTTCACCAGATGGCCAGGCAAGATCGTCAGCTAAAATCCTGCTGTTTCAGCACTGGAGAAAATGCCAAGGATTATGCTTTATGCTACCCTGTGCAAGGTCTGGGCACACTACACTGTGCTCATGGTTTTGCTCTCCCAGGTACTGCATACCAGCACATCATACTTCACAAATCCCATCAGATCATTTTTCGAGCATCACTGCCAAGCGCGCTTCACACCCCAACATTTGCAAGCCACTCTGCAGAAAGTTTTGCCATCTGCCAAAACACAGGACCTCTCCAAATGGAATGAGATCAGAATCCATATATTTAGAAACAAAATTAATTCCAAAAGAGACCGCATAAAAAAGGAAATATGTTAATAGTAGATCACAATTACAGTCGCTATCCAATCGTGCAGTAGCTCCAGCTTGATGGTCAACGAACCTTCACTTTATCTCACTTCACTTTTCATCAAGCAAACATTTAAGGAACTTCCCAGTGACATATTGACTGTTTCCACAAATATCCAATATTGGTTTACTTTACATATGCTGCCAGTTAATGATTTAATGGCAGCCTGCTAATACAGAAACATACAGCTGGGGTAGGCTTACCCAGCAGAAATGCATATACTGGCCTAAAATTACATACAAGCACTGGAATATGAAAACATACCTTCTATTTTGTTTGGGGTCACTGTATCCTAGAGCTAGCTCCAAGACTCTGGAAGTCAGAGAATAGCCTTTTCTTAGCAACTCAAGAGCTGCTCAAAGACATGGAATACTGGATAAGGCATTTGACGTCTGTAAGACTCGTAAGCAGCAGCACAGGGAATTCTGGAAAGTTAACACTTCTCCTTTGAACAAAGAGCGGTGAGCCTGATTTGGCTGATGATGGGAAAAAGAAAACAAAATAGGGCTTTGAGCAGCACTGCTGTGGCTGTAGCTGAGGCAGAATTTCCATTTCAAAGCATGGTTTTCCATGGCCTACTTCTCCCTTATAAATACAAGCTGCGAGTTAAAACTTGGCCCAAAGAGTTCACCTGTCACATTTAGGAGTTAAAGACTGAATCAACTTGCTAAAAAAAATGGGAAAGAAAAAGGATACTATTGTTAGTACAAATTTATTTATAGAAAAATCCACTGCTCTTTTGGGAAGACTGTGTGGAAAGAGAAAGTCTTGACTGCTTGGATTTCAAGAGGTCAACAGCATGCCACAGCTGCACACTCCTGCAAAGACTGATTATAAAGCCCAAGATGGCTCTTTAGACGTGTTTATCTTCAGCACAAAGTTATCTCAGGTCTGGACACAAGAAAAGAACTTTGATTTTGCAGGTGCTCTGTTGACAGTCACCAAGTGCCTGTTACAGGAAAAAAAACCCTGTTTTCAGCTGGGCACCAGTCTAGCCTCAGTCAGAGTTAGCCTCAGTGGTTTGGTTTGTCAGAGTTTGGCCTGAATGACACAGTCCGGTCAGTCACTGACTGACTGACTGACACATCCAACACTGCCTTAGTAACGTCCAAATGCAGGATGGCTTTCTAGGAGAGAGTAAACCTTCAGAGAGGTTACAGCTATCTAGCCCCAAGTACAAATACAGAAAGTATATTGATCCACCAGGGTGTTCTCTCAAAATCCCACAAAGACCAACACAGTACTTTGATCACTTAGGGTTAGCTTGAACTGCGACAGTCAGCCAGGAGCAGGGAACAAAGCAGCTGGGATTTTCCATGCAACTGCCTCCACAGTGTTTGCTGGTCATGAACGCAGAAGCCTTCAAGACCAAATACCACCATGTTACTTATCTGTGAAAACGAGGGAAGTAAAGAGAAGGGCACACGGTGCAGAAGGAAAGCTACATGTTTACTCTCCTGTGCAGCTGCTTGTATGAGGTTATTCCGAACAGGCACCTTCCAATAGTCCCTTAAGTGATGTGGCTAACATCTGTTATGTATGGTTCGTTCACTCCTCCATCCTGTTTGATTGTCCTATCAATATGTGCCAAGTTTACCTCTTTGTATGTTACCTCAACCTTAGCTGTCTTTGGCACATTAATCAGCATGCAGCTTGCATTTTTCAAAGTTACAAAGCTTTTTCTGTGAGTAAAAAAAAGTAGCAATGAGCACTGCTCCCCACCTCACAGTCACTACTAAAGCATACCAGAGTAATCACTGGTGAGCTTTGGGGAGCACTGGAGATTAGGGCATGGAAGTGATTCTTTAAAGAGTTTGAACACTACAGCTGACATCTACAATAACCATTAGGGAAATCCAGGGGTTCATTTTCTCTGCAAGAGCAATGAACAATTCAGGCAACAAAGCAGTCAAAGAGATAATTAAAGAAGACTTACTGAATAATTTATTTTGTGAAAATGAAGTTTAGTGTTTGGAGTTTCTTATTTAAGGAAGATGTCAGCACTTCAATGGAAAAAGTTGTTTTTTGAAGATACAGAGATGTGAGAAACACTAAAATATTAAGAAGTGCATTAGAAAACAGTGATTACATTTTAGGATTGTTAAAAAAACTCATGACAGCTCTGCTGTATTTTTAATAGACATACTGCCCAAGAAAAAAACTTTTTAGTACATTATCCTGACTTGCGACATTTTCCACAACATGTGGAAACTTTAACAAACTAATTGTAAAATCAGAATTGATTTCCCTAAAGAACTCCAATTCAGACTCTGTTATTATTCTCCTGCCATACACTCAGCATTGTTCTCAACAAATATTTAGATTATATTCGATGAAAACTAAATTGTCAAAACATTAGGGTCACCTCACAACCAGGGACACAGAGAAGGCAGAGGTGCCTAATGCTTTCTTTGTCTCTGTCTTCAACAGTGATGATGGGCCAGGAGAGTCCCAATGCCCTGAGCAGGAGGACCATGGCTGTGAGAATGATAAACCCCCAGTCAACCCTGAACTGTTGCAGGATCTGCTGCTCCAGCTCAGCTGTGGTGTGTGGATGTACAACAATGGCTATGAGGGTCTGGAGCAAAGAGCAGTCCCCAGCAAAGTGTTTCTTCTCACAGTTAAGATTCATTACTAGAGACAGTGGATTTTGGGACAATTGCTATTTATCCCCTTTACCTAAAGAGAGGAGATGATTGCAAAATGCACCAGCAGAGAGATCAACCTAACTTTCCATGTCTACACTGTAGACATTACACCTAAATTTTTTAGTTTTAGCCATTTAAGATTAGCATTTACACTTATGTCACCAGCTTTGCACAGAAATAATCACTGTAAAAGTCTAAAATAAACCTTGTGAATCTCACTCTAGGAATACCAATGTCTGTGCGCTGACTGAACAGAAATACAAGCAACTACTTTCAACACGAACCTCAATATGTGCCTGTAATTAAGCATGACAAATGCCAACCAGGATGTGATGGTTTTTATTAGCGAGCCTCGCTAGTAACAGATTTAATGCTTACTGTAGCTGGGGTCCAGAAGAAAAGCAGACTACACACATAGGTCACCCTGCCATGCCTAGTCATCAAGAACAGATGTTTGTGCCACTTTTGGATCTTGCTAATCTCCATCACCTCAGAAAAAGACCTGAAGAGTCTGACCAAGAAATTAGTGGAACACTAAGTTGGTAATTGTGAGCCATAAGCTGAAATGGAGTGGGTTTGGAGATGGAAGAAAGGATAACAAATTATCCTTTGTACCACTGAAATAATCTCAGTTCCTCCCCAGCAGGCAGCAAAAAGTCAGCAGAAAAGGGTGTCATGGAGAGAGGTAAAGGGAGATGGGAGAAAAATCTTCAGCTCTGCCACACACAATTCCCCTGATTAAAGAAGGTTTTCGTAGGCCATCAGGCAAAACACAGTCTTGGCTTCATAAGCCCTTAACATTTCTCATGACGCTCAGCAGGCAGAAACCCTATTCCCAGTTTGGAGAGGTCAGGACCACAGGACAGTTTCAGTCCTTCACTGCTCCTTCAGGCAGAGGACCAAGAGAAACCAATTTTCAAAATGAGATACCATAGCTCTGAGGGAAAAGGAGACCACCTGTTACAGCACAACAGCTGCAGATAGGAATTTATGTTGAATGAGACTTTCAAGCACAGGGTGGAGGGAAAAAATGGTTAGTCCAAGATCATGAGCAGCAGATAAATACATTTTGTCATCTCTGAAACTGATTTTCCCCCTTATATCCATAAATATCACGCTAATAGGAAAGGAAATGTAATGCCATGGAATAAGCCATCTTCCCATCATGTCTACACATTTCTATAATAAAGCTTTCTAGTTTGAGGGGGTTTTTGTGCTTGTTTGTTTCTTTGTTTTTAGCTGGGAGAATTATCACATAAATTATCATTGCTTTTCATTCTGAAAATAGGAATTTACCAATTTCAATTGCAACTGACTATCAGAACGAAAATCTGACAAGACATGGTTCTTGTAAGGTATACTGATTCCTTTAGCTGAAGATTGATTTTTTTTTCTGAAACATGTAATAGTAGTATCTGTATTTATTGTGGAATAAACTCAGCAATGAATGACACAAAATGAGCAGAAGGGTCTAGTCACAAAGCATTCAGTCACACAGTTTACTCATTTATACACTATTTATCTTCTAGTATACCCCACAAGAAGTAATCATTTATATAAACAACTTCCTTAGGAGATAATGTTATTGAGTTTCCAGTCTCACAACATGTACTACAGCTACAAATCAGACTTACTCTAAACTTGTACTGATTCTAAACCTGCAGCACTGGGAGGCATTTTAGAAATGCCACAATTGAAGGGGAGGCACTGGATTTTTGTTTCTCTATAGTCCCTGCAGCAATCCTGAGAAGAGTATGGGTGTTTGGAAATCTTTTCAGCTACATCAGCTGTTATAATATGCAATATTACCTCTCCTGCAAACTTTGCCTAACTTTTGTATTGCCCAAGCTTTTAAATTGTTACAAGCCACTTTCAGATGTCAGTTACAGTTATTGTTGCAAGTGTTCTCCTGTACATTACCAAAGTCTGTGCACTGGGAAAAACTGCCAAGAGGTGATATGAAAATGACTTTGATCAACACTGGCATCCCAGACACAGAAGAACAAGGTAATAAAAGAAGCATCTCTTATTGTCCTAAATTCTCCAGTTTTGAGGTGCATCACTTTAATTAGAGATGATAGCCTACAACTGGTCCTGCCTCCCTCTGCTTCTAGGCTCTTTGAGGTAGAAAAGATAGGAGCCAGCCATCCCTTTTTACTATTCTTTCTGACTGGAGTCTTCTCTTTAGATGAAGATGATGGCATCTGTGAGGAAGCTGAGGATGTTCATGATTGTGAATGACTAAGCTGGCCACTAACTTCCTTCCGTGAATCTCACTGTCGTCAGCTCACAGCCTCCAGCACACAGAGTGTTTGTTATCCCAGGAATGTGAGGAGGACTGGAAGCCCTGGGAAAGGGATTTCACAGTGCTCTAGGATATGTAAAAACTTCATGACAGTTCAGTGGATGCATCAGCATGATTAATGTTGCATGCTGTCACCTGAGAATACCTGCAGAGAGCCAGGGAGATGCATCATTTGTCCCTCCCTAACAAATATCATTTAGATAAGAAAGAGTGTGTTTTGGAGGACTTCTTATGTCTGAGTGGTGCCACACTGATCCTATTAAGACCTCTCTAGAAAAAGCTTTGCATTGAAAAAACTATATTAATTTCCCTCTCACTCCAGCTCACAGCACGTCTGAGAATCTTTTATACCAGCAAGTGATGCAGGCAAGGAGGACATAGCTATGTACTAGCTCAGAGTAAAGTTGAACAAAGCCATTATGCAACAAAATAACTTCTCAGACCTGTACCCGGTAAATGATGATGAAATTCGTGTTCATCTCCTCATATTTTTCGCTCCTTATATTTGAAACAAAGCATGGCTACACAATATTGTATCAAATCCTAATTCTTTCCATGCAACAAACACAGAATTCTAAAACTGTTTCAAAACCTGAAATAGCACCTGGACACTCCCCAAAACACAAGAATTCCCAATTCTGTCATGAGACTGTATAGTCTGCTTTTAGCCCCACTTGAAACAAATGAGAAATGCTACGCAAAAGCTGTTAATCCACAGTACTAAACTCCCATCTCTGACCAGTGCTCAGAAGGTTTGGGAAATCATGATTTGGAAATACCTATGCTGAGATGGCCCTGTGCAAACAAATTCAGTACAGTGTACCTGGAGTAAAATCTCTTACAGGTTCTTGGCACAGACTTCTCCATCATTTTCTCCACAAAGATGACCAGATGGCTGGAGCACCCCTCCTATGAACACAAGCTGAGAGAGCTGGTTTGTTCAATGTGGAGAAGAGAAGGATCAGGGGAGACCTTACAGCAGCCTCCCAGTATCAAAACGAAGCTGACAAGAAAGCTGGAGAGGCACTTTTCACAAGAGCATGAAGTGATAGGACAAGAGGAAATGGCTTTAAATTGAAAGAGGGTACATTCAGAATAGATATTAAGAAGAAATTCTTTACTGGGAGGATGGTGAGGCACTGGAACAGGTTGTCCATATAAATTATGGATGCCCTACTCCTGAAAGTGTTCAAGACCAGGCTGGATGGGGCTCTGAGCAACCTGATCTAGTGAGAAATGTTCCTGCCCATTGCAGGGTGTTGGAACTAGATGATCCTTAAGCTCCCTTCCAACAAAAATCATTCTATGATTCTATAGTAAGGTAAGACTTAGTGTAGAAGTGCCATGGTATAACACTACCTAAATGATGCACTACACAGGGAAACATCCCATCTGGGTCGGTGTTTCCCACAGGAACCCAAACACTGTACAACTATGACTTTTATATCAATATAAGAAAGAAATTAAATAAGTGTTTGTGCTGGTTTTGGCTGGGGTAATTTTCTAAACAGTGGCTAGTATGGGACTGCGTTTTGGATTTGTGCTGAACACAGCAATGATAATGTAGACATGTTTTTTGTTATTGCTGAGCTGTGCTTACACAGAGCTAAGGCCTTTTCTGCCTTTTATACTGCCACACTGGCAAAGGTCCTGGGAGTGTATTGGGAGGAGACACAGCTGGGACAGACAAACTAACCCAAGAGATATTCCATGGTATATGGCATCATGTTCACTATATATAGAGGGAAGAAGGTGGGGGTGTTTGGAGTGATGGTGTTTGTCTTCCCAAGTCACTGTTACACATGACAGGGCCCTGCTCTCCTGGAGATGGCTGAACACCTGCCTGCCCATGGGAAGCAGTGAATGAATTCTGTGTTTTTTCTTTGCCTGTATGTGTGGCTTTTGCTTTCCCTATTAAACTGTCTTTATCTCAACACACAAGTTTTCTCACTTTTGCCCTTCTGATTCTCTCCCCAATTCTGCTGGGGGAGTGAGCAAACAAGCAGCTTGGTTGCTGGCTGGGGTTCCATCACCACAGTGCTTGAAGTGATTAAGAGCAAATAATGTTCTGCTCTCTAAATTATGGGCCTTGACCAAGTTCAGCAAAGACTGGATCAAAGGTTTCTTGATGTAAAATCAGGTTAGCTCCAGGAAGAGAAACAACAGAGATTGTGGAGCAAAAGGCACAATTTCAGAAATAAAGATGCGTGTACCAGGCAAATAAGACAAGTGAATGAAGGACAAGTGGCAGATATTGGCCACATGGCTCGCACTCAGGTACACTGGTGGATGCCAGTAGATGGTCTAGAGCAAAACCAGCAAATATTACCTCTATTAACCTAGACGGTTCACCCAGGACTCTCTTGTGAGGTCACCAATCTCTGGAAACTGTGCATACAGAAGTTGGAAAGAGAAGATATCAACGCCAGACAAATAGGGCTCACTTCTTTGAAAACTATGAGTACTGGTTTGGGCACCTGTAAAAGCTTTATCATAATCTCTGAGAAAAACCCTCTCTTCAACACAATTTAGATGAAAGCTTTAGTACTTGAGAAATTGCTTCTCCCTCTAAGACCAAGATTTTTTCTTAATGCCTTTTTATTGCTGTGTTGCTGACGCAGAAACTTGGCTCTTTTTAATTCCTGTTTCACGTTATAATCCTTCTTTGCTATTGTATTATCTCACTATTACTTACCTATGTCATTATTACTGAAGTAGAAAAACTGCATGAAGAAAATTACAGTAATTAGACTTGTATATGAAATAGAAGACCTTTAACAATTCACTGCACTTCCACATGAAATTAGTTGCCACAGTTTATATGAGCAGGGAATGAGAACAAGGCACCTAATTTTCCTGGAAACATTAGCCATGAACTGTAAGCTACTAAAGGTTTTCAGAGACCAGAAAGGAAGAGGGCCATATTTTCTTCTACCTCATATCCATTTCTTGTACCTGAGGTTCAACTCTATCAAGGCCAGATTGTAACTTTTTTTCAGTCTAAGCAGAGTCTCATTTTTCAGGCAGTTCCATTATATTTATTTATGGAATAATGTGTTGCTGAATGCACTGTTGGCAGGATCTAACTCTGCACAGATAAACAACTTCCCCCATACAGCTTCAAATGTCACCACCACACAAGGGAAAATGTCCCAGGTTAGATAGATGTACTATGACCAACACATTGAGAACTTTAACTCCCCTTCTGCTGACTGATTGAAGAATTATACCCATGAAATCAGGTGATTTACACAATTACATTGGCTCTTGGCTAGAATAAGCTTTTGCCAGCCAGATGCTCCTGAAGGATGGCTGCTTGCAGCACAGATCTGATGAAATTTGATACACAGCATGGTGCACAATCAAGATGAAATGATCCTTAGATGATTCTTCCATGTGCAATTCATTTCAGGAAGACAATTTTAATAATGATAGTTTCTTTTTTATTAAGTACTTCGGACTGTTTTTTCAGATAATGAGCAATTGCTTCCAGGAGAAGTGGCTATTGTCAGGTTAATATTTTATTAATCCCTTACCTGGGGCTAATATTCTAAGAAACCAGAGGAGCTAGCTGTCACTGAAATACACAGAACTGAAGACCTTTTCTAGACTAGGCTTACACAGTGCCTCCACATTATTATAAGTGCTTATCTCCCACTTTTAGCAATCCCAGCTTGGTTATACCAGTGTTTCATTTGCTTGTTTCTCCCTTTTTCTTCATCACTCATACTCCTACATTTTTACTCCCCTCTCAGACAATGACAGTAAAAGGGAAGTTTAGGATTGACAAGCACGAACATAAACAGATAACAGTATTTTAAAAATATGTGACTCTTTCCAATCTCATTCAAGACACCTTGCCTGTTCAACATTAGGGATAATCCCTCTCCAGGACTGAACGGATGAGCCACCAGTAGAACCTCCTCCAACTGGAGCAATGACCACATTCAAATTCCCCAGTAGTGATTAAGGATGAAATGGTACTGAGAAAATGCCTGGTCCCCTTGCTGACAATGTTGTGGGCTTCAAGCAAGCACAGGGTTTTGCTTCATGTCTAGACTTTTCATCTGAAGGAAAGGCACATTGATGCCAGTGTTGCCAAGAGTAAAAGCTTCCACATGACATTCAGAAATCAGTTCCAGAACAATTTAATTTCATTTTTTATGGCATGCTTCTCCCAAAAAGCTCTTCATGGAGGTGGGATTAGCGATTAAGATATGTGGAGGGTGGAACACATATGTCTGTGAAAACTGAAATTAATGTGATTATGCTAAGCAGAACATATTCTAGGCATCAGTGGTTTGCAAAGATTTAATGAAATGTGCCCCAAGCATGGAATTTTTTCTCTGGAAAATAAAGTGTGATATTCAGAGGAGATTGGGATATAGGGGCATTTTACAGGCAAGCAGAGGAAAATCAACTGTCACTTTATATGAAACACCTTCCCTCTGTTCTGCTGTTTTAATTTCTACCATAATAAAGCAATTATAATAAATTTATGATCCTCAAGTATTGTTAGTGCCACATTTTTCCTCATGGGCAAAAAAAAAAAGAGGAAGGAAACAAAATAAAAAATATAATACAAGTAGGTAATAAATCAATGGATATGTGAGAAGTATATTGGGGATGAATGTTGTCAGTTGCTACTCATTCTGATAGTCCACCATCAGGTCTAATTCTGTGAAGAGACTGGGCATTAGAGGATATAAGAAATCCTGAAATATTATTCTAAGTTCATGAAATGCCACTGATTTGATGATACATTTTGGCAGATTTCATGAAGCATGAACTTATCCAGAAGGGCAAACAGTCTGTGATGCCAATAATTCTGATTGCTTTGGAAAATACGGCAATCCAGATGCGCACATAAGAATCTTCCCACTGCAACAAATCATGTCCTTTTTACTATTACACACAGAATCACAAAGGAATTTCGGCTTTTGCTTACGTCTGTTGCTCACCTTGTTCTCAGCCACACCACATATCCTGAAAGCATGCCTTACATCCTATATAGCACAGTTGACTGATATACATTACTGGAGTTTAGTGTTGCAGGATGGTGGTGTGTTATGACACACCAGTAGAGTGAAAAGCATGGCAGGTCGTTTGCAAGGTAATGTGGCTTTTTAGAAACCAAGCTGTTGCAGTTTTTTCACTTCATGGTGTCTCTAAATGCCACAGTTACCTTTCATGGCTTATGCAAGCAGTTCCACTGACAGTGCTTCGAGGCATTTCTGCACAGTGGAGAGTACTCCAAGCACAAAGCAAATGTTCAGTGACTCATATTGGTATTTCTTTGGAAAACAGAGAAAAATATATCTGCTTACGCTGGTCAGAGGATGACCAAGCAAACACCTGAGTGAACTGTAACCCAAGCATTTGTGTAAAAAGTATAGCAGGCAAGAAAACAGAATTTCTTCCAAGACATCCTTGTACTCACAGGAAAGTAAAACCAGACTATGAATATATTTACAGGTGAAAAGATGAAAAAAAAAACCCTATTTCATCTCTTTTCAACCAATTATGCTCCCACTATCCTTATTCAGGTATACCATGGAAGTTCATTTTAAAGTTCATAAATTGACTAGTAGTAGTTTCTCAAATGTCTCATTTCATGAACTGGATTATTTCCAGATACTGAACTCAAAAACTCTGAGCTTGGTTCTGCTCTCTGGGAACAGTCTGACAGAAGAGAGAAATACCTCTCAATTCTTAATTTTCTTCTTCAGTTTTACTAAACTTCTGAAAAGATTCATTCTAGACTTTAGTAATTGTTTTGAGTTTTACTTTAGAATACAATTGAAAGCAAAAGTTAAACTTTGTCTTCAAAAGCCAAAATTTTGAACACTTTTCCCAGAATACAAAGACCTTTCTCTAAGTATGCAATACCCCCTTAAGTAAAGTTGATAGTTCTAAATATATGTGTGTGTCTAGATACATACATACATATATATATATATTAAATACTTTAACCATACCTTTGCACTGTTCGTATAACTGTCAAGAAACACCTTATGGAGGAGAATGCCTCTATCCAGCATGAGAGCAACTATTTATTATGTGCCTCCTATTTCTATGTCCGTATATCCCAAAAGACCCGTTATGCCCATAATGCCCACAAAAGCTGAAGTCCCAACTTAAAGCAATGAGCAAAATGCAAAGACAATGGTAAGGGACAGCAGTATAATAAAGCAAGGCACAGTTTTTACATCAGTTGTATAAATTATCCTGGTTATTTCACTTCTGTTCTTATCCAATGCTATTTAGATGTTTGCAGTCAAAGACTATATATGATAATTTAACTACAAAGTGTTCGTTAAGACAACTATTCTGAGTTCCATATTCAAAACTTTCTTGACCAAAAATATTTGTCATTCTCTATTACACTGAGAATTGCAAATATGGATGTCTACCGGAGACGTGGTGCAATAGAGAATTCTGAATATTTTCTTTATTTAGCAGGTAAAATTAGGCAATTAGGCCAGACTACACTAGCACAACTGAGTAATTTTCATAACACAACTGATGTCTTACCACATGGTGCCATTTAAGGGATCATAACAACTCACCAGGGTTATATCAAACTTGATTAGAACCCAAGGGGCCTGATTGTTATCTCGATTAAGCCAGTGAAAATCCGGACAAAATGTAATTGACACCAGCAACTCTCAATTTGCTCCAGTGAAACTAAAAGGAAAGTCAAGCGCTGTATCTTTGATTGGGAGGTGACTTTTCTTTTTAGCCTAACTAATTTTCATATCTGCGAGTGATTAATGATGATTGTTTCAACCCCCTTGAAGCTATCAAAGTGTATTTGGTATTTTCACTGCTAGGTATGCTGATATTGCATGAGTTTGAGGAATTGCCTTCATATAAAGAACCATTCACACAACACATAAAAGTAATACCTTATGTAAACTTCTCTGGTGGCAAGAAAACCTTTAACATGTTCAGCATGCCAAGCCCTTTGCCCCTCTGCTCAAGTAAACATTATAAATTATGGGATGAATTTTCCACAGATACTGAGGCATGCAGGGGTGGAAGTGAGATCTAGGAAGCTTTTCAGGAAGTCCCAAGCTAGGTGTCACAAATCACAATCAACAGATATTTCAGGGCTGGATTCATCTGAACTCAGCCATTTACAATACAGCTAAATTGGCACAAGGTTGATGGCTAAACTCCACCCACCCACAATGGTTAAAACAGTACTTTAGTAAAAGTCCGATTTATCTCATCCTAGATAAAACCAGTCATAAATATATACGAATATGTCCCCAGAATTGCTTATCTCCTGTAGAGAACAGAAGGCACAGTTAAGGGTGACCAGTTACAATGAACATGTAAAATACTCCACATATTTTTAGTTAATGGAAAGAGAACCCATTTTTTGTATCTTCAGCCTTGACTATGCAAATTAACTTTTGTTTTGCTCCCATTCTGGCCTGCTCCAGCAGTGACTCTTCCTCACTGGGTCGCTACTGAGAGCACTGGTGCTGCTTGCTGTGGATGAGGAACCATCCCCTCCCAAGGAAATGGTCCCTGGTACTTTTATACACTGCCATACAAGAAACCCACTGAGGCAACATTTGTGCAGTGATAAAGCACATCAGTTTTTATAGAAATTGAACATTCTCTAGGACTATTCTCTGTCATTGAAGACAGCTGCCCCGGAATAGCCCCTATCCACTTACTGAACTCTTCCCATTCAAAAGGGAAAAAGGCTGGTGTTCAGTGGTGCCATTCCTAAGCGCCAGTAGTGATCTTTCATAAATAAGGTTATCTTTCTTATACACCTAGCTATGTGCTGTGATTATTACCTCTTGATACATTGAGACTCCAGCATTCCCTTTCTGTTGCAGATTAAAACTGAATGCCCTGTGTGGGGCCAAGGCTGTACCAATCAGATTGGTATGTCTTGGTCACTTCAGACACAAGCATCCCATTGGCTTTATATGGCACGTTCTGTCCACAGAGGAGATAGGACTCTAACCAGTGACCCCAGAATCATATTTAAACTTGAAAACAGAAGGAGCCAGAATCAATTGAAATGTGAATGAGGTATAATATGCATTGAAGATGAAGCAATTTGGGGATATTCACCTTTGCTGGTGATCTGCTGCAAAGTATCCTTGCAGTGTAGATGTTCCCTGCAGAAATAATGACTGTCCAGAAAAAAACAAACAGCATGTCATCACTTCTTAGTCTGCCTTCCAATTTCCTTTGCTCACCAGTAATATACCTGCCAGCCTACCTTCTCCATTTTCTATCAATTTATTTTCCTTTTTATTCTAGTTTATTTTTAGCATCTACTGAGTATCACAAGTGACAAGTAGATAACATATTTATTTACCTATATGAACGTACCTTTATAACTTCAAACACTGACAGATGCTTTGGTTAGAAGACACTCTCTCATTAAAAACTTTATCTAAATTTACACTCCGTAAGAGCAATACAAATGTTTATATGATTCTAATTAGACTTGAGTCAAGGCTGTCTCTAAACAAACAAATGTGGTCCCTCAATGTTTACAATTCACACCTTGGAGAGGTCAAATACCACTTGAAAGGGTGGCAGTAAATGAAAGTAAAACTGATTAGCCAATTTTCCTTCTCTGTGATGAGTAAGCCTCTGGAAGGAAAACCACTCAAACAGCAAATTCAGAACTATTCAGTTCTTGCAATGTGAAGCCATGTGAGAAACAGCTCTGCTGCTGTGCCAGGCAGTTTAAAGCCAGCAGCATCCAAGGGCTTAAGGAGAAAAGTCCCAGGACCTTCCTTGGAAGTAGGGGGCTTGGCAGACTGGACATCCCCCCCAAAAAAAGGCCTGAGTGCAACAGGCTGTGCACTCCATTGCATGACCAAAACCCCCAGGTTTGGTCCTGCTCTGAGAACAGGTCTGGCCCTTTGACTGCTGAAGCCAAATTTCTCTGCAGTAGGTGACTCCTCCAGGCAGAATCTTTCTAGGAAATATAAATGGTGAAAGGGTAAGCATTTCAGGCATCTGACTAAAACGGACTTAAGAGACAACCGTGTGACAATTACGTTTACTGTCCTTGTCCTCTGCTGCTTATGGTTCAGCAGAGGGTGACTGGTGTCTTGTATGTAATTTTTGTCCTTCTGGGGTAAAAATATGGCCCATTTATGAGTGTCATATTTAAGAAAAAAGAAAAAGAAAGAAAGAAAAATCACATTTCACTCAAGATATTAGCAGCTAACAAAGCTATTACAGCTACTGGAAACCATGAAGATTTAATCCTCTCTGACCATGCTCTGTTCCTTCACAAAGGCTGCTACTGATTAGACATCACAGGCATCTTCTTCACAGAATAACAAAAGAATGAAATTCCTCAGGAAGGCATATGGTTCTCCTGCAAGAATAGACAGAAATTTTCTCCAGACCCATGACTCCTAACTGGCTAATTACATCTCACTAGGGAGGTGCAATGGCAGCACTTCTTTTATCATATTTGTCCTGGTCAAACTGGCTGCATACCATGCTCCGAAAGTCAGCAACGCCAGGAAGCAGGGAGCACAGACACTTGGGTGATCCTGTGCTGAATGAGCCATCCCAACCAAATTTCCACATGTGCTATGACACCGAGCAAGAAATCTCCATAATGTCAAATCCAGGAGCAAAGCTACCTATTTTCTCAGTTGATTTTCATTTTTGATGCCACACTGATGATTACACTTGGTACAAGTAGTGGCATTTATGCTGTCACATGCTGCTGTCCCTAGCATACAAACCAAAATCAGTGCGAGGCTAAAAAATCTACTGAACTGCACATTTCAACAAAACAGCAGGTGCTCTGAACACCATCTATAACTTTAAGTGATCAATTTCAGTAATGGTTTTTCCAGACTTTCCTAGAAGCAATGCTAATGGGCAACAAATAACAAAATGAAGTTCAGCCGGTGAAAGAAAAACAGGATAATATGTTGAAAGAAGGGATATTATCATAAAACATTTGTATGGCCATGTGAATTCTGCACTGTGCTGTAGGAAAGCGAGATCACATCTTGCCCCTGCCCTAAACTTCTTGCTGTTGCTAAGACAACCCCATCAATATAAGAGAAGCAATGCCGAGCCCAGTGGTGAGACCTCCTGTGGGGATGAATCGGCTAGTAGGCTTTGCTAGAAGAGAGAAAGCATGTTGGTGGCAAAGGGCAGGATGGCTGCTGCGGCTGTGGAAGACTATCTGACAGAAGTACTCAACCAAGCACAGGGGCAACAGGGATAGTGGGAATATCCCAACAAAGAGTAGGCGCTCCTTGTTCCCAGAAATACCACTGTTTTCTTGAGTGAGTCGGGCTCCAGGGAGCATTAAGTGGAGCTCCCAGGAGCACCATAAGGAGGTCCACAAAACAGTATCTCCTCCCTAGATGACCTACCCCTTCTCATTTCCACCTGGTGTAATACAGCAGTGATGTATCTGTCTAAAATAGGAGTTACAGAGCCTGCAGGGGAAGTTTTTCCCCCCAGCACTGGGCTTGAGGCCTTATCCCAGGTTAAGACAGAAATTACATGTAGCAAGCATGTGCGGATAAAGGAGATCACAAAGTACTTCATAGTATCAGCTTATGAAATCTATGTAGAAAGCACTGGGAAGCAGAATCCTATGATATCAAAGCACCCACATCCCAGCTCCGCTCTGTAAGTTTATTCCACATGTTTTGTACCCCATTTTCATAGAGGGACTCCTTACTTGATGCTGCTTAGACTATTTGGAGACAGTCTTTCACAGAATATTACTGGAATTATCTATCTAAAAGTCAAAATGTGTATCCTAGAGTATATCACAGGAAATTTCATCAATGAGGTTAATAATTTAATGTTTTCTGGAGCAAAATCAGAACACATGCTACAAGAAGGCAAGCCTCTATAACTTACCTTCTCAGGTGTTCAAGGTCTAAAGCAATAGGGACGGAACTATAGGTACTAAATGGAGTAAAATCTGACAGCTTGTTTACATTGAGGTTCATACTTTTGCACAGATTAAAAAACAATTCCGGCTCATAAAAGAACTCTTTCCAAACAAGAAATCTAAACCAAACAATTGTGTCTCTATCACCACTTTGGAAGACATTTAGGAAAACAGGAAAGATTTTCATTTCAATTCCAGCCATCTCTGTTGATGCACCTTTGAAAGAAGAGAAATCCAGCAGCACATAAATCCAGCTCCTACCACTGGTCTGTCATGACAGGGGCTCAGTCACGTTCACTGAGATGACTGGCAGGTAGCTGATGTTCTTGCTTGCATTATAATGCCTCCCTCATGATAATAATTTATTCCTCCCTGGATTTCCTCCTATTTCTTTATAGCACCACTAATACAGCATCAAAATCATTAGCACTAATGCCAGAACTGGACCATGACAGACACATATCTATTACATATGTTCCAGGGTTTAAGAATTTTTGTTCTCTCAGCTCACATATTTCACATGACTCAATTAAATGGCAGAATGGAATACTGCCAAATATTTCTTTCTCACTGAAACAGAGACATCTATTTAAAGAATGTTGTTACACTAGATACATTTCATCAAAAAAACCCAAATATGTATAATTACAATATCCGTGATTATATAATATCAAACACAGCAAAAATAAGCAGTCCCACATTTTGAGGAAAAAATTGTAACCTGTATTATCCAAATTCAGGCTAAAAATGCTGGATCTAGTCCCAGCCTCAGAAATAAAATATACCCAGCAGTAACTGAAAAACAAATGAATCTGATTATAATCTTACCATACTCTAGTTTTTGCATTCCTCAGCTATGCAGCAAACAGATGGAAAAATCACATTACATGCACCAGGAGAAAAAATATTAGGGTATCTCTGCAAACATCAGTTATCTTTATACTTAAATATTTCTGGCCTTGGAGCTTGAGTCCTATTGCATTACATCTGTGAAATATTTGGCCATTGGTTCATAATGTCTTTTGACACTAGCAGCGGACCCGCTGATGTTAAAAATACTCCTGGGTTTGCCTTCACATTCAGACAGTGGCAGCCCTGGGTTCCATTCCACCTCAGTCCCAACATGTCATTTATGAGAATCCAAAAGCTCCTCCATGAGGAGCTGAGCAGCCCCCGTTGAAGGCTGTGGTGAGGACGGAACGGAGTGAGCCACAGTGGGAGGCTATATATGATGCCAAAATCCCCTCTGACTTCTGAGAGGGGGCAGAGACCCTCATGCTTCATGAGGGCTTTCTAACATCAGACTTAGCCAGATACATACATTTGTACAAACCACACAGAAAAGAGATGGGATAGTTGGTTTAGGGAAGAGACGTTGCTTCTGGACCTTCTGATGGTACCCCTTGGAGCTCCCAGTAATGTTCCCTAGGGCCTGAACCAGCCAAGAAAACAGTGGCATTTCTGCTATTTTTTTTGGATATTCACACTATTTTCTTCAGAGCTTGACTGTCTTCTTGCAGCTTATTGGGCTGTGGCTACATTTGATGGACAGGTGTGTAATACAGGATGTGAGAGAATCATCCTATCATTTGCCCTAAACCAGAAACCAGAGGTTTCCCTTTCAGTGAATGACATGCAACTCTGTCAATGGGTTCTTTCTTTATAAGTTCGCAAGATGCCTTTATGTTGTTGTTTCTGCCTTGTATATAGCTCTATTGATTTTCTCCCATATTTAACGACTTTGAGAAAATCAGTGTTTCAGCAAATAGAGTGGAGTAGAATTACCACAGAATCCCATTTGCCATTCCAGCATCAGAGATCGTGGTTAAATTAAGGGAAACAACATCTACAATAGATTTAGAGAAAAACTACAGAAGACACAGAAAATGGGTGAGTGGAGGGAAATGAAATTAAAAAAAAACTAGAAAAAAGAGAAGCTGAAGATAAATGTAGTAGCTGTGGGTAGGATTTATCTCAGCTAACTTTAGCAATGTAAAAATTAGGTGTACAGTCCAAGCTAATCATCTTAGCTCTCTCTGTATAGCGAAGAGTGAGCAGAAGCCACCTCCACAGAGGATTCAGCCTAAGACAGGTCTTCCAAGATAGTGCAATGCATCACACTTTCCCTCAACTATCACAAAGTCTATGCTTAGAAAAGATGCATAACTTTTCTGTTTTAACAGCACTGGAGCTGATATAGGATCATGCATCAATTTGAGTGTTGTACCTATTTAACAGATTGCCTTCCAGTTGAACATTTTTAGCTTTGAAGATCAGGATTGTTTGGCTTTCTTGGAAAAATCTGATATTTCTTGTGTCAGAGAAAAGATTTTCTTATAATTACTCATCAGCAAGTCCTTGCCTGAACATTTAAATAATTTACGAGCACAAAACCTATTTGTTTTATTTTATTAAAAATGGGTCCAACTTACCACTAGTACAATTCCATGTAGTGCCATTCACTTCAAAGATGCTACATAAGCTTACACAGCAGGGAATTAGCCCAAATACTGTCAGAATGCTTCATTACTGGTCAGGTCAGACAATAAATCAGATCTTCTGTTTGCAAAATACTGCAATTTGTGTCTAATGACTGGAAGAATTGGTATATAAAGTAATTATCAAAACTGGAAAGCAATCATCTAAATGTGCAAAACCTCATATAGAATTTGAATTTCAACAAAGAAAAAAAGATGGCAAGTGAAAAAAATCTTGTTTTCTTGGAGACAAATGCACTTAACTCCTCCTTCCCTCTTCTACAAGGATCCTACCGTCAGCATTTTTTGGCCCATTTACAGACCCATTATCATAGAATTATTGACCCTTTCAGGCTGGAGAGGTTCTCAGAAGTCTCTAGTCCAGAGTCCTGAATTCAGGACCAGGTTCCTCAAAGTTTTGTCCTGAAAACCTCCAAGGACAGGTAGACTGCACAAATTTCACTGTTCTCATGAGACAGTGTCTTGTTCTCTTTATATCCAGTCTGAAAACTTCTTGCTTCATTTTTTATGCCCACCGTTTGTTTTCCACCTGCCATGAACCAACACGAAAAGCCCAGCTCCATCCCCTCAGTGACCCTGTAGGCACTGGGGGCTGCTGTGAAGTCCCCCTGCCAAGCCATCAAGAAAAAAGAATGAACAAACTCAGTTCCGTCAGCCTCTCCTCACACGGGAAATGCTCTAGCCCTCACCATCTCAGGAACATCTGATGAAGTGTGAAAAATCTGTTGATGTCTTTGCTCTAATGGCAGGCCCCAAACCAGTGTAACTAGATGCAGCCTAACAAGCGCTGAGAAGAGAGGATAATCTCTTCCTTCTATCTTCTGGCTTTGTTTGTCATAATAGTGCCAAGGATGCTGTTGTCTATCTTTGCTGTCAGGGCACACTGCTGGCCCATACCCAATTCACTGCCCACTAGACCCTGATGCAGAGGATTAGTCCATCACCACCACTAGAGTTTGCATTTGTCCGCATTGCATTTCATGAGGTTTCCATTTCATGAGGTTGACCCATTCCTCCAGCCTGTCCAGGTCCCTCTGAAGGACACAACTGTCCTTCAGCAAATCCCTTGGTTCCCCACCCCAGTTTTGTGTCATCTACTGATGTGATGGGAGGACATCATGTCTCCTTCTCCCAGTCACTGACAGAATTGTTAAACAGGATATGTCCCCACACAAAGTCCTGGGGAATTGAGCTCATATATGGTCTGCAGATAGAGTGTGAACAATTAACTACCAGTCTGCGGGCCCAACAAACCATGTAGTTTTCCATGCTTGTAGTTGTCCACCCATCTAGAGCACATTCCAAGCAGGACACAAGGATTATGCTGCATCAAGCCATATTAAACAGCTCTGGTATATTATACCCACCCTCAAACTGAACTTCTGTATGCTACTTCTGTAGTGTAGTTGCTGATGTGCCAGGCATCATCTCTTTAGCAGTCTCCAAGTCTGATCATTGCTGGAAACCAGCAGCCAGGCAGGAAAAGTGAGAAGGTAAGATGCAACCCCAGTAAGCTACAACGCTTACTCCTATCGGGGAATAGGATTCATACCTACTATGTCCTTCTTACATATACCAGGAGTTTTGGCATATTTTATAACTGAAATTAATTTTCCCTATAACACCAAACACTTCTGACACCTACCAATAACTCTGAATTTCGCCAGTGACTTGCCAGCTTCTAGTACACAACCAATTTGCTAAGTTACCACCCTTTTCGCATTGCTCAGAACACCCTGTCAAAAATATAATAAATATGATAATATACACAGCTTAATTAATACACAAGTGGTCTAAATAATTTGCATACAGTGTCAGTCACAAAGTAGAATAAACTTTTACCATGAAGTTTCAAAAAAATCTGATTAGTCATTTCCCCTCTGCATTTTAGGTGATGAGTCTATTGTACATATCTGCAAGTGTCCTATTATTTCCCACAAAACATTCAGAGCCCAAAGAAAATCCCCAAACACAAAGCACACATGGGATGTCTAGTCCAGCTCTTTCAGAAGTAGAACAAACACCCCAAATTTAAACTTTCTGAAACAGGTGAACTTCCACAATTTTACAAAAGGCTCTTTCCATAACATTCCCAGAAATACTTCTCCAGTGCTGAAGTGCAGCACATGAACTTCAGAAGGATGAGCCTTCCCTCTTGGGAAGTTAGATATGGGATCAGAAGTCAGTTTATAGCAGACACCTCTTTTCAGTTTCAACAGAGCTGCTTGTTTCTTATGAAATGACTAATAAAAAGCATCTAAAGCTGGACTGTTTGAAGGGAGATAGGAACACTTAGATCAGATATTTAGAAAATATTTTTATTTTGCAATCTCTTTTTTAATGTGCACATCTGTCAGAGAGTGGAGAACACAAAAATCTTGCTGAAAAATACGTATTACTGTCCCAACAGTGCAAGTCGTCCAAAAACAAAGCATGGGGCTGTACATAAACTGGGTATCATATGCTACTTTCCAGTTATAAGTGAGTGTAATTTCTGAAGGTGTCTATTAGGCTATATGGAATTGAGTAGCTGTCTGCAAGATGTACCTTGAGTGCCTACTGTATTACTTACTATTTGGTTTCTGCTGAAGATGCTCCTTGTGGAAAGCTCTTGCTCTCCGTTCATCAGAAGGCTTGAAAAGATATCAAAAGGGGGAAAAAATAACAATTCACTCTAGGTTAATAGGGAAGTCCTTTGACTTATGGAATATTTATTAAATGCCAGGTCAGTTTTTTCAGACAAGCACCAGTCTAGATTACCTTTGAATTACCTTTCTATTAATTTTATTGCCTGAGTTGCAGCTTGCAATACAGCACAAGCTTTGGGCCTGTGAGGTGCTGTGAGAACTGAACACACTGTGAACACCTTTCAAATATGAATGCATCTCTTTTTATGGCAGAATGAAGTCCTGGGTCTTAGAAGTGAAAGAAAATGAAATTTTCAGCCCACTGGGCTACTGACTCCAAAACACTAATGGATGCAAATTTTGGGGACAGTGACCTGTTGCCAGCTTAAGCGTTGTGTTCTGGGGAGAGTGTAGGTAAATAACACTAACTTCCCAGAATTGTTTTGATGAGAGAATTAGGCATACTTTGGAAATTCTAGTGGCCATGGAAATTATTGTATAACCTCTCTAAAGACAGTACAGTGAAAAAATGATGCTAGATTAAATACTCATAAAATATTCTGAGAGCACAGTAAATAAACCAATCCCTATGTATTGTGTACACTCTTGTTTACTCATTTGTTTAGAGTATAAGCAGGAATGCAAATTGACTGCTTCTCCAAAAGGGTGTTTTGAAAACTTAACAAAGTTATATTTTAGTATGCACATAACATTTTTTCTCACTTTATCTTATTATTTGCTGTTGGATTTCTTTACTACATACTGTTCCTGAATCCTTCTAGATAACTAACTACTCATGCTCAAGACATGGGTGAGAAGATGCACTCATCTGACTGATATCCCAGAAGAATGAGATTTTGGCTGTGAAAATGAGAAATGCGTAATGTGATTAGACTGATCTCTCCCCATTCAGAAAAGAAAGGCATTTATAAATCAAAGTTACTATATAATTTGGTTACAGGAATTCAATGAAAAAAAGATCCTCATTCTCAGTTATATATTTCCATTTATATTTAAAAAACTATTGATTCTGCAAGATGAGGAGGGTATCACTCTGTGCTTCATTATTCCAAGTGACACATGACAAATTATATTTTTCTATGGACTTTCACAGACTCTCTTTCTGAGAAGACTCTTTTCCTTCAGTGCTCAGCTGTTAATCCAAGAGATGCTACAGCAGAAGATGGAAAAAGTGCCTGTGAGCATGTTAATCATGGAGTGATTGATGCTGCCATTACAAGCAAAGGTTAGACAATATGCTCAGCAGTTTTTACTGCTATTTACAACACAGCGCCAGTCATCCAAACCAAGGGCTGATCAATGTACAGATTTCAAATTAATTCAAAATGACTTCTCTGAACCTAATGTCAAGTCTGACAGCATTCAGCTATTTTTATTTCCCCTCCCTCTTTCAGCGCATGGTTGAAGGCTGAAAACATCTGATATTCACGAGACTCATGGTCAGACTACCAAAGCCAACTTGTTTCTCAGTCTCCCTGTGTATCCCTCCTCATACCTGGGTCAGCCACTACAAAACCCACCTAAAAAAGCAGACAAAAAGGCAGTAGCCAAAATAACAAA
>VWZF01004610.1:0-61147 GCA_013396755.1 Sclerurus mexicanus | reverse complement strand
GGGGAGGGGGGGATTATCACCTCTATAATTTCTTCTGCGAAATCCTTTCACAGAATATTCTTACAGGCTGCATTGTCAACATGACTTCATGTATTATTATTGGAAACTATGTGAATTCTGGACTGTGGGTACTCTACTAATCCAAACACTATTATGATGTGAGTCTAAAAAGGCAAACTTTTAAAAACTTCTGTGAATGCACTTGCCTTCATAAATTATTTGAAAGTAAATATATCTATCACATCAAAGAGCAAGCAATTACTTCTATATAGTATACTTTCTTTAGTGAGTGGTTTAATTTCCACATAACTATTGTCATCTGTAAAAAAAACCCCACACCTGAATATTCAGAAAAAAGACAACTCAAGAAATTATAATTCTAATAAAATTACTTTCAGTCGTAAATTCAGGAACACATTATTTATTTCTTTTATACTAATTTATTCAATAATTAGAAGGATCAGTATTAGCTTATCATCATTTTAATTCCTCTAAGTGATTTAACTGATTTTACTAAGCACTGCTGCTTTTTATTAAAAAGTATAGCAAAACTGTTTCACAGCAATGTAGATCTTACTTAAATATACTTGGGAAGTATTTTACTAACACTCCATTTACTAAAATCAGTGTGATTGTTCTGAAGCAATAACCATAGCAATGACCAGAGTTTTGCATGTTACATTTGTTTTCAATACTGAACAAACAACTTCCCAATAAGCTGAAGACAAACCTCCTTGTCCTCTAGTCTATCTTTTCCAGGTTAGTCCAACTACTTTCTGGCATAATACTTTTACAACTAAACCAGCCAACTTGTTACTTGAACAGCCACTTTTTGTGGTCATTTCAATGACCATAAGTGAGTGCTATATTCGTCTGAAAATGCTTCCCTTAGCTTTTAAGATGTGTTGTGAGAAGCTCTCCTTCCATGAACAAACACTAACAGAATTACCAACATACTGCTTAGCTAAAGGCTTCCTGGAATTGCAAACTCGTGAGGTGTTTTTCACTTTGGAGTCTCAACCCATCCACATGCACCTGTACATCATTACACGTTTGCTCAGTGTCCCTAGTTCAGTGGTGTCTGGAGTGGCTCACGGTCATGTCAAGCATTCAGAGAACACATAGGGTGAAAAGCACAGAACCAACATTGCAATTTATCTCCCTTTCACTTTATCGTGGACAATGAGTCAACGATATAGCAATGAACTGCTAAGAAGCAGCTGACCAATAGTTTTGCATACAAGATATTAAAAACTAAGATAAACAGAAAGAGAATCAGGTGAATTCTCAACACAAAATGCAACAACACACTCAATTCAGGGTGACCAGGAGAGTATTTAAGCCATAACATAGCTCTCATGTGCTACAAAGTTTAAATGTTCTTTATTAGACCACATCCCTATCTTTATCAGGTATCCAGGTTTCCTGCTATCACTCGTCCAGATTCCAATGACTTTCCCTTTGTTGCTGTCATGCAACCAACACACACTGCTGATGCCTCCGATCTCTTGTAAGACAGAAGCAGACATGTGCAAACCCTTCTGCCTGCTCTGTGACTACGTATGAGCAGACTTCGTTGTGTCTAGTGGTATGTTCCTTGCACCAATGTAGGACAGGTTAGCAAAATGAAAGGATTTACCCAAGAATTTTGGGGGAAAAAAAATCTAAAGTTCTCATATGCATCCATGGCTACAAGTGTAAGTGCTCCCAGGTTTGGGGCCTCCCGAGCAGCTTCTCCTTGTAGATGACAGCCTCCTCTATGCTTTTAACTCTGATTCAGGTGATCACCATCCTGTTCCTGGCACCAGAAGGTAATGTCAGTCACAAGTCTTCCATTAAATCTTCAAAGAAATTTTTTCCCTTGTTCCCAGTAATTCCTTTGTTTCAGGCCAGATACACCTACTGTCTCTAATGTTTCACCTTTGTCATTTAACAGGAAAATTTAACTCCCCAGTTCACTGATCACAGTGCAGAGAGAATGGAAAAACTGTCTCCTAAATATATTCGACAAAAGTAAAATCCACATTCTTCACCAGTTAACAGGCAGTTTTCCTGGGGGAAGACCTTATTTGATTTTGCATTATAGATTATGATGTCCTGCATACAAAGTTTAAAGGAAACACATTTAAAGGGAGGGCTAAAATAAAGACACTATACACTCTTCTTTTCCTTATTCACTACTGCACACTATCCATTAAGTCAGAAATACTACTCAACTTTTGCAGCAGGCCATACAAATCCTTTTTTAAAGAAAAAATATGATAGGGCACTTTTGCTTTCCAGTTCTCGCTACTCCTTGCAATAAATTCCACAACACACTGCAGCCGTTAGAAGCTTTTTGCAATTCTATTTTTCATGCATGAGGTGTAAGAATCACACGAAGAGAGGCCAAAGACATGCCTCTATGCAAGGGCCTCCTCATTTGTATGCAGCAGACCAGATTCCCACCAGTTTGTACCTAAATGTCTATCCTAATACATAGTTATCACAGTAAGATAGCCAAGATGATTTATCTCAATCATGAAGGCAAAAAATTACTATGTTTCATGGGCAAAAAGGCACATTTTGACCCACCTCTTTTGTCATAGCTGAAACTATAGACATACATATATTTTTTCAGCTGTTCTTTTATTTCAACAAGTTATGTATTACTGCTAAGAGCACCAGCACTTGAAAAATGTTCTTTGGATACAGTCTCCTAGGAAAGCAAAATTTTTAGAATAGCAATTACTTGTTTGCTGTGAATCAGGAAATGCTCATAAATGGTTCATAAAATCTTTTTGAAATTGGGGGTTGCAAACTATGTTTATAAGCAGTGATAGACACATCTTCTAGATCTCAATTTCTCACTCAGGAGAGGACCAAACAAAACCATAAAATTAATTTATTTTGCCATAACCCCATAAATAAAATCGATAAAGCCTTACCAAAATGTGAGGTCAGTGGGAAGAAATCTCCTTATTCTCTATACCCACTTCCTGAAGCCAAGGGACATTGAAACACACCTTGTGAAAATTTATCTCCAACTATTAACTCAGCCAGTACCTTCAAAACCCAAAGGATTTTAAGAAAAACCCCAAAGGAACAAATTAAAAGGCCTCTCTATCAAATATGCAAATTGAGAACAATAATGAGTGAAAGTAAGTAAAAGAAGTTAGCTTCTCCTGCAACTAAAGACTTCGAGTAACATTATTAAGTCTCATAGGAGTTGTCGATCAGTGCTGTATTCAGGAGTACATGTCTCCAAAAGCCCCAAATGAGTTTTAAAGAAAGACCATAGTTTGGCTGTTAGCAAGGGGCTTCAAACCCTCCATCTCCTTCAAGACTGTGGCTCTCAGCAAACACGAAAACTTTTCCAAGTGAAGACAACTTGGTTGAATTGGCCAGAGAGCTGCTGTGTCCTCATACGAGCTTACTAACAACAGAAAAGGCAACCAGCACTTCTTGTCTCTCATCACTGTGACCTTCATATGTCCATTTCCCTTTTTAGGGCCAAATTTGTCTTGTTTGAGCCAATCAAAGGGATCATAGAATCATTTTGGTTGGAAAAGACCTTTAAGGTCATTGAGTCCAACCATTAACTCAGAATTTCCAAGTCCACTACTAAATCATGTCCCCAGGTGGCACCATCTTTTAAATACCTCCAGGGATGGTGACTCCACCACTTCCCTGGGCAGCCTGTTCCAATGCTTGACAACCATTTTTGGGAAGCAAATTCTCCTAATTTTCAATTTAAGCCTCTCCTGGTAAAACTTAAGGCTATTTCCTCTGTCTTTCATTACCCGGGAGAAGAAACTGAACCCCATCTGGCTACAACCTCCTTTCAGGTATTTGTAGAGAGCGATAAGGTAACCCCTGAGCCTTCTCTTCTCCAGGCTAAACATCCTAGCTGCTCCTCTTAAGACTCGTGATCCAGACCCTTTGCCAGCTTCTTTGCTCTTCTTCTTTGGACACACTCTGGTCATTTGACTCTTGTGGAGCATAAGCATTGCTGCTTCATTGTAACTAGAAAGGCTGTCATCACTACTCAGACTTTGCAATAGGTCTTAATTACAGCAGTGCATTGCTCATACCTTTATTTTACCTCTATAAACAGCTCAACTGGGAACAAAGGTAATTCCTTTGAATCCAGTCTATAAGTTGTGCCCTTTGCCACTGCCTTTTGCTGAGCAGCCATTGTGATTTTTACTTGCAATCTTAAGAAAAAAATAAAAGCGCATTTGCAAGGAATTTCTCATATTTTAACAGTAGTTCAGTTATTTAAATCCATGGCAAAAGAAATCAGTGTTCCAGACTCCCAAAGGCCACCATGATTCACATGCAAAATATGTCTATTTCACTAGTATTTCCTAAGAATAGTTACTATCTGCCAATTCACACACAAATCCATCACCAACTGGGGGGGGGTCATATGCCAACAGTGTATTTCTTTGCTGTCTTTAATTTAGATTTATAATAGTATTTTTTGCAGATAAATACAAGTTGGCAAAATTCTGGTCATACTGCAAGGAGTTTCATTTTCCTTAGGGGAAAGTAGATGCCAAATTGTGATAGAACCCCAGGAGGCCATGAAGACTAAATTATAAGTCTACAGATATTCTATGGTAAGTTCACTAAACAGTTTGGGGTTTTTTTTCCTGCCAGGGGGATTATAGTTGAATTGCTGCATCTGCAAAATCCAAAGTCCTTTGCTGCTACAAAATGATTTTCTACTTGGGTCCAAGCTTTATAGCAGTTGGCTTCCCACTCACGGAAAGTCATAAATTATTTACAAATCTTTGAGTGTAAGGCTGTTATGAATATATTAACTGTTCTCTTACCTTAGGAACTCATTAGCAACAGGAGCAAGTCTTCAAATGCTATTTTCCACTATATATCGCCTGCATATGCTGAACCTGCTGTGCCACTCAAAAGTGGTGTATTTCCAACGCTGGCTTTATTTTAAAGACTGAATTGAAAAAACAAATTGACTATAGGGAAAAAACAATCTTTTTTAAAAAAAACAAACCACGTTGACCCAGTAGGCAGATGATCTAATGGGTCCTTATGAACTCTGCCTAGACAAAACGATTTATTGTCAAAACATTGCATATTTTTTAGCCTTGCTTCTAAGGAAACTGAGGATTACACAATCACATTGTATATGCATTTGTCAATCCTTTCTTAGCCACCTTCAAACCTGTTGGCCAGTTTTAAGCAAATTTGACAGCTGGGGTCAGGGAAGAAAGAGGTCTCACAGGCAGAAGTCCTGACAGGTTTTGTGAAAATTAGAGGCTGGGTACAGAAGATAGAGGGGAGTATTTTGCCCATTCTGGAAGGCAATAGCCCATTTTCTGCACCCCAACTCACATCAGCCCCATTGTGGGCTGACATTTGCACACGAGGCTAGGAACATAGAACAAACATGGCATGCTGCAGGAGCTGAGGGGAATTAGGGGATGGAGAACACAAACCCACATAAACACAAGTTCTCCCACTGAGGCTGCCTGGTTTTTCATCATTCTTTTCACAAACATCAGTGAGTAGAAAACTTGTGTATTCATTTGTAATGTAAACATGTATATAATTCTGAAATAGTATACACTGCTGAGCTGATTATAAGAAATAGGTAGTCTGGTCGTATGGGGTTAAATGGGATAAACTGGAGTCATTCCACCAAAATCAGTGGAAATATGACAGTCTGGTACCACAGCTTTCCTGTAGTCTTTCTGTTTTGTTATTAAAAGGTCTGCTCTGGAAAAGATCACAGTCCTCAGCTCTACAGACATGGCAGTGCAGAGATGAAGGGTAGGCATCCTTCCTCCCCAACCCCTGGGTGCTACATGCCAGCATTTGGGAACCATTGTGGGGCACAAAAACATCTCCCTGTGCACTGCCAACACTGTCACTGTTTGCTGTGTATCTCATCAGATGTTTATTTGTGGGAAAGCTTAGAAAAATGGCTCCTGCAAAAGGCAGGTTTTGGGGATTTTTTTAATATCTGGGGATATTAAGAGGAAGTCTCAGGAAATGCAGGTGAGAAGTGAGACCAAGATGGGATGGGAAATTCGCTTCCCAGAAGATCCCAACTGCAAGACTCCATGGCTTGTTTGTGAGCAAGCAGGATACCCTCCCTTCCTGGGCTTGGTGGCAACCCATGAAAACCCTCCTCAGAGAGAGAGGCACTGACATGTTACACTGGAGCAATTTAGATGAAAACTGTATTAGTATTCTGAATTGCTCTACTTTGGCTCTTCCTTTGTGTATTGTCAAGGACTGCACAGATAGGCAAGCTTTTATCATTATACTTTATGTGTATATATATATATATATTCTCCTGAATGGTAGAGTCAATCTTATGTATTGAGAAAGCAGACTGCAGTGATTTGCTTTTAGCTAGTTAAGCAGTGTGAAGTCATCCAAGAAAGAGACATCAAGGAAAATGGAACATTATTTCACTCTTCAATCAGCTTGCTTAGTTACAAGACTCTTGCCAAATACAAATGTAATATCTCTGCTAAAATTAGGATATTAGTTCTAATTACCAGGCACACAAAAATAACAAAATTCTGGAGCTGAACTTATAATGTTGCTATGGTAATAAGCTTAATTACTACAGACCAGCTAACAAACTTTTCAATGCAGCTATCTTTACAATCTACCTCTGCTCCTGAAAGTTTCTGGTTTTTTCGTCCCTTCAATAGGACTAAATATCCCTAGTGTTAACAGTAATTAAATTCAGACATTCCAGGTCTGAGGCTATTTTAAGAACTCCTTGACAGAGGCTAATGCAAGGGAAACAGGAAGAGCAGTGCTTCAGTGTAACCATTCCAAATAGCTAAAGCCCAATTTTTATCAATATACTAATTCAAACACACCAGACAATCCAAATTCTCTATGTACATACCAATGAATGCATGTTCTTCCTGCACATTTACCCCTCAGGAGGAAAATTTATGAAGAGAGCCACGCAGCAGAGGCTTTTCCTCCACTCCACAGACTTTGGTCACTAATTACTCCTTATGACTACATAACTGTGCATATGTACACTGCACACGTGTGGATGTGAATATACACATGTAAATATATGCACACGAAAAAGAGATCAATGAGGAGACTCCTGAATTTTGCTTTCCCACAGCAGGAAGCCCCATGCATGACCTCAGGTGCTGAGGAATGTGCAGCTCGCAGGGCAGAAGAAAGGCAGCAGGGCTCATGCTCCAGCATGACCATGACTCCACATGCTGGATGCTGCAAGGTAGGGGCTCCGGAGGGGATAAGCTGGTTTTGCTGGGAATGAAGGGGACAGAAGACAGGCAGAAGACCCTGGTCTAATCCAGGAATTGTCCAACTGCAGGGGCTGAGACAGAGCTGGCCCTAAAGGTCTTGCCTGCACTAACATGGAGGACCCTATTCCCTGCCACTCCTGAAGCGACTTCCAGTCACTATATATTCATCCTGCTTGAAAAATGGCAGTGCCTCAGCCAAGCTGGGACAGTGACACACAATGAACGTGACCCACTGTGTACCAGCCCACAGGTAGCAAAAATGCAGACAAGTCAAGGTGAACTCCACAAACACCCAGAAGTTGAAAATACTTCATTTCCAGCATTTGGAGGCAGTCTGCAAATTTTTCACCAATGGAAAAAGGATTCAGATTTATCAAATAGTTTATACACTATGAATAATTTAAGGAGTCTTAATAAACAGCTGAAACCAGAAATCCCACAAGGAGCACATTTTACAATGTTCCTTGTTGGTGGACTGCAATGTAAACTTGCTTACATCCAATCTGACAAATGTCACTCTCTTCACTTGAATTTAATTACTCCTAATTTATACCAGTCAGAAAGCAAAATAATTTAATTTCTCAAAGGATAAAAATACTATTCAATTCAGAAATATTATTTTTATGGATTCTTTGTTCACATTATTATTCAAAGGTTTTCTTAAATCTAAAACCATGTGCGCTTGCCAAATTGTACACAGTAATAATTCAGAGATAATTGATTTCAGAAAAACTTTAACAAAAAGCAAAGTTAAAATACCTGTGAACTTCTAACACTCTGAAACTGTATTTTAGATTGTAGAAAACATTTTCAAATTGGTTTAGAGTTGAGGAAACATCTCTGCTAGTTTTTTTTTCCTTGATGAAACTGCAGAAGGTACATCAGTTCTTGAATTCACAGAACTTAAGCCCAGAAGAATGAACCAATTATCTGGTCTGACCTCTGTATATGATGAGTTATTAAATTTCATTCATTAGCTCCTTTATTGAGCCATAGAAGTGGTGACTTACTTCCAGTTAGAATTTCAATGGTATCAGCTTTCAACTATTAGTCATTGTCAATCCTTTCTTTGCTAGTCCTTTACTGTCACTATCCCTTTATGGCCAAGTTTATATATGACATTAAGTCACCTCGCAGGCTTTCTTGGAGGTGTTCAGTGCCTGTCAATGTGTTTTCTTTTTCCCTTCGACCCTTTTTGCACCTTCTTCAGTTTTTGATATTTTGTTTGTTGTTTTTTTTTTTAAACAAGGATATAAATTCTTCTATGAAAGGCAAAAAAAAAATCTGTTTTTTTCTACCCTGTGGTTTTTACACCCAGAGACTGCAATCAGCATTTAGCCATAGACTCACTAGAATGCTTCCGCTTTACACAAAGTATTTGGAGGGAGCAAAAGAAGCATCACACAAAACTTGCTTCTGCAGCCAGGTGGATTGCTTCAGGCTAACTGGCCTCAATAAACGCAAGCAATGCCTTTTCCTGTCGTTGGGGCTTCTTAAAGGAAACTCAGTGTCTATATGATGCAGAGGTTAAGTTCCACTGAAGCCAGTATTGAGTATCGCATACAGACACGGGATCTGTATGATATGAAACAGACCCTGAAAATATGTCTGCAAAGTTTAACTTCTATTGTTTTTAGCAGTACAATTGTTGACATCAGTACAAAAAGCAGGCACTGCTTAAAGAGGTCAGCAGCGTCAGCAGCCACCTGCACTAGGGTGCTTCTTTGTAGCAAATCCCCTCATTTGGCTCAGAATGGCAGCATGCACACCTTGTGAAAGGAAGAAACAGAGCTGCCGTGATCTTCACTACTTTAGCCACTGCTCCTGGAGCAAGTCCTCGGGTGGCACACAGCTCCCTGCAGCTTGCTGCCTAGTGATAAATGGTCAGGAGAAAGATGGATGGTGCAACGGCACGCCAAGTGTCAGAAGAGACAGAGGACACGTTCAAACCACACCAAGTGTGATGCAGAAATCTTCATAAGCTACTTCTGGATTCTCCTGAGACACTTATTAGCTTATTCCCTATTAGTGTGGTGCCCGGATAATGCAGCTCTACTGCCTGCAGAACTTGCTGTGGTGGGGACATGCCAGCACACCTGCAGCAGCAGCTAAGGAAAGGTTCATCCCTCTCCAGGTCTCACAGGAAACAAGCACTCCAGGAAGCAAGGGGCAGGAAAACCCATCCCTCAAGGAAGCAAACAGCACCTGACCCCCAGGCCGGCCAGGGGAAAGTCTGTTCAGAGCTCTCCAAATGTTTCCACTCGCGAGGCTGTAAGGAAAAGAGAAGCCAGATTCTTTTCTCGGCAGTCACTAATACACTGAGGCAAACAGCGAGTGCTCTGTGCCAGCTTCTCAGACATATGTAAAGCAATCTCTGTAGTCTGCAGGTGCACAGGTAAGTCTCTTGGCCCAGGGCCATGACACACACACCAGCTCTGGGGACAGGACAGAGGTGACAACTGCTGGTTAGGAAAAGACAAACTGGCCATGCTCCATCCTCACTAGCATCTATCCTGCCCCGCACCACAATCCTCAGACTTTTGCAGAATAAACTCTGCCAGCACAAGCAAGGGCACCTCTAACCCACACACCAATTAATTTTGAGTAACCTCCTCCAGCAATCAGTGCGTGCTGCAGCTTCCCGGTAAAAAAATCAGTCTGGTTTGAGCCCTGCTGCTACACATCTCTTTCAGATTTATTTCTGATAACAACTGCCCACACAGACCTCCACTCAATCCCTCTTCCTAAAAGAGCAACAACTGCCCAGAGTCTGCACTCAGGGCAGCAATCACTGCCCTCTCTGGGAGGTGCAGCAGCTCCACCTGCTCTCTTCTACTTAAAACTGACCCGTAGCTCTCTGCTTCCCACTGTGCTGCTCCATAAGCAATGGCACTATTCCATGTGCATCCCAAGGGCAGTCCCCAGGGACAGCAGAGCTTCTTGCACAGTATTTACTTGGACGAGTGGCATCTCTGCTTTTTCTGGGCACTCTCCTCTAACCTAATTGTGCTTTCTCAGGAAGGAAAAAAAAAAAAAAGGTGCTGCAGTGAGGCAACTGCAAAGTAACAGAATGAATACAAGGTGGGAAGGGAATGGGGGGAGTAAAACTGTGTCTTTAACCTTATTCTTGACATGTATTTGGCTTTGAGTGCTCCGCTATGCAAATTTAATAGAGTTTCCCTGCAGCTGGGTTACAAGGATCCGTGCAAGCGCCTGCAGTGTCAGCAGACTTGGGGAGGGCAGAGCAGGCCTGCCACAGAAAGTATCCAGGGCTCTGACATCCCCACTGAGATGGCAGGGCACCAGTCTTCAAAGGCTCCCTACATGGAGCTGAGTTTATTTACTTTGAGGACACCGATCCCCTCCAGCCAACAAGGCGCACAAGGGCTTGAGCTGCTGAAAAAAAGGTCTGTTTGCCATGACCTTGCATTCCCTGAAATGCTTGGAAAGCTTTCCAAGGCAGTTTGGAGTGGAGCACTGGATCAGGTGGCTAATTATAAAACTTGACTGACTTTGCATGCATACCTGATTCACATGGAGATTGACAGCAGGGCTCATGGGATTTGTGCTGTATACAAACATCAGCTGGTTTTCAAATTATCATTAACATAAATTTTCCAAAATCTGCAGCACACTGAACCCCCTGCTGTGTGAGCCTGATCAGGCCATCATGTTTAAAGTTTCATACGATTCCCACCTTCCTAGGGAAGCATTTCAAAAATTACTTTAGATACAAACACTTCCTTTTCCACTTTCCTCTCTCTCAAAAATATTGTTAAGTGGATCTGTAAAACTTCTAAAATCAGGCTGTCATCTTTGGACATAGGCCATGTTTGGGATTTCTCGTCCAGAAAGGCAGATGTTTCACTACATTCTGGCCATCTAAATCCAGGAAACTATGTAATGAAAAAACTATTTTGCCACCTTATCTATGGTTGTTGCCTCCTATATGCATTAACCTAAATAGTAGTCAGTCAGTCAAAAAAGAACAAGCACAAGTCAAAAAAGAACGAGCACACAGCAGATTTTAGCTTCTGCTTTTTCAAGAGAATAATACCTGGATGACTGGCTCTGCAAGTATTGGATTACACATGCACACACACAAAACAGACAGACACCTGTGCAAAATCAGTAGTCTGCTTCTCTAAGAAAATGAGGGCATCCCCTTAGGCTAATTTTTCTATCTACTTGCAAAGGCAGTACTAAGCAGAATACATGGTATTGGAAACTATTACATTCTGAATGACCAATGTAAATGCATTTGAATCTTACCATGACCTCTACATATTCCCAAACCCAAGGCCAGTTTCACTGAATGTGCAGCTAGTCCATTTCTCTGCAAATAAGCTTCCCAGATGAATTTGTATGTCCTTTAATATGAACATCATTTCATGATGCCCTGGTTGCCACCAAGTTAAGACTCATTACAGCACTTCCATTACTGCCCTGTCAAACAGCAGATAGTGTTTGCAAGTTTTGGTAATGGTATTGCAACGCCCTATATGAAGAAGAGTTAAATATAACATGCCATAATTCATCCAAGCCTTACAAATAATACTAGCTAAACTTACATGTCATCTAACTGCAAAGTACTTTTAAAAAATTCCTATAAAGGCACAGAGTGCAGTGGTTCAGAAGCAGCAATCACTGGTAGGATACTTAGCAGCTCAAGTAGGTGGGAGACTGATAGCTACAGACTTGGTTGAGAAGGCTGTAATAGCAGAACAGAACACTGCTGCTCTGAGATGGAGCAGCTGCCTTGGAAAGGAAAGAGCTGAGATGGAGATAGAAGCATACCTTTTCTGGCCTGGGCTCAGAGACTCTGGAGACAGCAGAGCTGGAGCAGGGAAAAGGGGCATTTGATCAGTTTTGACTAACAGTGATAGAGAATCTGAACTGTTGTAGAATGGTAACAGCCATTCAAAAACCCAGGATGGATGTGCAGGCACCTGTGTACACATCACGTGCACAGCTACTCCTGAGAGCTGGGGTGGCAACTGCTTTCTGAAAACTGAGGCCACGTAAGACAACCTGTGAGCATTTGAGGTGCCCTGAATAACAAAGTAGTAGAGGGCATGCCTGGGAAAACCAAGACACATGGAGTACTTGATTAAATCTAGTTCTTGGATGTCGTTGCTTCTTCTCAATGTACAGAGAGAGCTCAAAGAGCAAACTGCCACATTTTCTGTAAATTCAGTCCTTGTCTGCAGTATTTATTTGAAAGACTCTCTTGATGAGTGGGGAACAAGGAGAACAATGGCAACCATAACAGTGACCTCTGCTTGAGGGAAAGAAATCATTTTGATCAAATAGGTCAAAACTGGTTTTCAGCAATGTTAACATCTATTTTGTATGGATACCATATAAATAGCCAGAAGAAAAGATATGCTTATTAAGGATCAAAACTTTCCAAGCTTTCAATTAAGGGGACAAGAGAATGTTAGCTAGTCACATCCAAGTCTTATAAAAAATTCCAAAGTGGGGAGAAAAGACAGGACATTTCCAATATTTTTTAGATAAAGAAACTGAGCACAGGAAAACTGAAAATCTTTCAAGTGATCTTGAATATTCCCAATGAAACATAAGTACAAGTCAAGCTTGAAGGATTTCAATGTATGCACCTTACATTTTTCTATTTTGCTTCCAGAGTTGCCTCAAGGAGTTTATTTTCTATGCAGAGATCAGAAATACAAATAAAGGAATAATAATATTCCTCCTCTCTGCCTTGCCAGGTCTCCTGAAACCCTCAGGGCAGGGGCACCGGACTCTGTGCTTTGCACAGACCTCCTCCTTCAGGACCCTTAGGTACCACCACAGCACATCAGCAGAACAGCCGCTGTCACCTCTTCGATTATAGGATGAGATCTTTTACCCTTGCAGCATGTAAATTACCAGCTGTCAAGTGGGTGCAAGGCACTCAGCTCTACACTAAGAAGAACTAGAGAAATGTTAATCAATTCCAATCAATACCAGGTCCTGTGTCTGAAATGAGCTGCTGGCAGCAAAATGGCAGAGAGAGCTGAGGTTCTCAAGCAAATACTTAGGGTACAAATGAAAAACCACTGGCCTCCAAATATCCCTCACATTTAAAAGTGGGCTGGCAAGAGTGATGCTGAGGAGCTCTGGTATTGGGGGATACCAACCCGGACCAGCTAGCAAAGAGAATGGGTTTTGGTTTCCAATACTATCCACACAGTCATTTTCATTAAAAGGGATCCCATTCAAATTTTCCAATCTGTGCTCTCCTTGTACTGCTGGGACACACAGCACATGTCCCAGGACAGCATCTCCTCGTGTCCATCACACTAATGAGCAAACCCATGGCAAGCCATTCAAAAAAACCAAAATATGCAGTACCCAGATACTCTTGAAAAACACTAATGGCTGTTTCATTTCAAGAAGTGGAGAAGAAAGGCTGGGAAGAAACGTTCATTATTCAGTGGAGGAAACGCAATATGGCCGAAAACTGAATGACCAAAATGCACAGTCAATAAGATACATATTAAAATAATAAGCTATTGCTAGCAGACCAAGTCCAAGTATTATTCAGGGAGGGAACACACAGCAACCAGACACTTGCAATACACTCCACACAGTACAGTGATGGACAATAAACCTGTCTTAACCAATAGAATGAATTGGATGTAGCTCCCTGCATCTTTCATGGACCACCAGCTGCCATCTGTATGTTTCCATATTCATCTATCATTATCTCATACTTATTATAATTGTCACAAGCTTCATGAGGCCACCCCTCACGGTGGTCCCAGCCTGTGTTCCACTTAAAAATCAATGGCGAAACAGGAGTCCCAATGGACTGAGTCTTTGTTGTTTCTAATTCTGGGGACCAACACAAATATTGCTTGATTTTGCCTTTTATTTGTATTTTTGGTATAATAATTACCTTAATCTATAAAAATAAATATATTAATTTTGAACAAACACATATTCTTCTATTTTGAACATCCAGGGCTGTCCTGCTCCAGTTTCAAAATGGTTTTGAATGCTCTGTAAGATGAAAAATTCATTCAAACTTAACAGTTTTGAGTTTGGCCCAACAGCATTTTCTGAGAAAAAAAGATGAAAAAAACCCCAAATCCTATGCTCAAAACATTTTGGTCAGCTTTTGAAAAGATGTGCTTTTAAAGAGTCCCAGCTGGGCTGGCAGGAGGCATGAAATATTAAATGCTTTTAAAAGGAAATAAATCTATTTTTCTATGCATTCATATCAAAAGATCCTCACTATTTTTGCCTTTCCTACCTCAAAACCAGAGATATATAGACAGGCAAAGTGGAATTATTTACAAGTTGCTACTGAAATTCCAGGTCATGTCTATGTAATACAGTAGGATGTTCTAACATCACAAATCTCTAACAAGTCAGTATTAGCTGTGAAGTGTTACTACTTCTGAATTCCTGGTGGCTTGCCACTTTAAATTAGGTACTAGATGAGATTAGATGAAGGGTGGCTTTTCTTCATTGTTTTCTTATTCTTGTGCATTTATGAAAGCAATTTTCTAGTTCTCTAAAACATCCCAGGTAAAATACTGTAGAAATTCAACACACAAAATGTTACAATAGAGACACAACCTTATATCTTCTGATAAACAGTTCTCTTATTAGTTGTGCATCCAAAACAGGAATTAATGCAAATCAATTTTCTTCTGTAAGATATAATTTCATTCACTCCAGTGACCTGAACCACAGAAATGAGCATCAATATTTTACCCTGACACCCAGACATCCATTACAGGATTCCGTCCAGACACTTTTCTTCCAAGCAAGCAGCTCTGTTCTCCTGAATCAATTAATCTCTGTTTACTTATGTCTTTCCCCATCTATAACGGCAGTGATTTAGTAAATCTCTCCAAAAAATTAAATCTCAATATTAAATGCAGAACTTCAACATGTGAGCTGGCAGAATTCATCAGTGACATAAGGATATTCCCCAGCTACAGGAAACAGGAATTTATTCAGCTCAGGTTTATTGCTGGAAGTGTTTCCTCAGCACACAGGCTGCTTAGCTCTGCTGAAGTATGTGGTGTGCACCTTACATCTCATTATAAAATGTACTCCTATAAACCAAAGAGTTTCCGTTCCTGGCTCTGGCTGGAACTACACACCTTACACAACTCAGTGAGGATGGTCACTTTCAGAACAAAATGTTTGCAGCTGACTGGAGCAAAAACCTCAAGACATACTCATTCAAAAATAACTGTTAGACCCCACAGCCTGAGTTATAAACTACACTGAACTAGTAAGAAGGCATCTAACACAGACATCAAACTACTTTTGTTGCCCTTCTTCCAGGGCAAAGGTAGGTATAGCTCAAAATTAGGACTCAGAACTCTGCTTACCTTAGGAACTGAGGACTCAGCTGACTTCTTGGAACAAATGCAGCTCACTAATTTTGACTGAACACAAAGGAAATGGGCAAGACCAATCTGGAAAAAAAAATCCCCAAGGAGCAACAAGAAATTGCTGAATGTTATGTTAGTGTTTTTCTTAAAGGACACTGCTCCAGGAGGCATGAGACTAAATAAGAATGGAAGTTTTCACTTAAATATGTTTCTATCTGCCATGTCTGCAGAGAAAAGCTCCCCAGATATCTGAAACCCTCGTTTCAGCATGTTACCATCCTAATAAAAATTGTTAATATCACAGCCTATCTCAAAAATTAGATTTTACTAATTTTTATTACCACACTTTCAGAGTTGGGTTCTTTACCACTCTGGGTGTCTGTGAATCATATTTTTGATTTCTTCACCATGAGCACTAGAATTTTGGTTTTTCTTGTCACTGAAAGTTGTGATCTTAGTACCTATGTGTGACTGAAAGCAAATGCTAAAATCTCACTACACCTAGAGCCACGTTTGTCTTTAGTTAGAATTTGTATCATTCTGTTCGAATATATATACAGGTTTGCCTTTGGTTAGAATTTGCACCGTTCTGTTCAAATATACACACAGAACCTTGACTTGACACTACCCAGTCATGATCCCCAACTTCACACTAAAGTGACTCATCAGTAACATTTTAGAAAGTCAAATACATCAAGTCACCCCAATTACCTTTAATAAAATTTTCATGTTTTATTTTGGAAAAAAAGTTCAAGTTTTCCACTATGGTAAAAAGAATCTGAAATATCACAAGTCGCTAACAAGCTCCCTGTGATTCCGTGGAGAAAGAGGAGACTTTTTTGGAGCAGTTCACTTGGTTTAGAAACACATGATAAGACCTGGAGTAGCATGTACAGACACCCAAGTACTGCCTAAGTGGAATTAACGCAAGTGTTCAAGAGGACTTTGACCCAGGAAGTCCAGATCAATGCAGAAATGGGCAGCAGCCCACCATTCAACACTCAGATTTCTGCTAAGCACTTTCTTGAGTGCTCATAATTTTATCCTCTTGAGCATTGATAAACTGTTTATGTATATATGTCTCCCACAGTAGACACACATAAGACTGGCAGCTCTGTAAGGCCTCACTTAGGTCCTAAGGGCTTGATTTGCTATGTTTGTTCAGGTTCTGACATCCTAACCATGCTCAGGCCACAGCTTCAGGATTTGCTATGGTTTTAGGCATCTTTGGTATGCACAGTCCCATCCCTTGATTCAAACCCTGAGGTTAAACTTCTGTTTTCCAAATGCAGAATCTCTTAAACTTGGTTGCAGCAGATCTAAAAACCTTAGACCCTCTATGGAAAGGCATGTGGACCTTAATCTTGTCATAGGATCTGCTCTGCAGTAAATGTGCCACAAAGCACACAGAGGAAAGGGGCTCTGCATGCAGCCCCTCCTAAAAGCATCATCGTGGGGCTCATCCATCCCAGCCAGGTCACTGCCAAAGATCTCCTTGATCCTCCTTACTTCCCCATAGGGTGAGATTTGTCAAGAGCCCCGTGAAAAGTCAAACCTACATCCCACGCCTCATGGCCGCCAAGGCCACCAGGAGTCTCCACAGGCACAGTACGCAATCCTGCCCTGGCTGGGGAAATAAGGACAACCAGCTGCATACCCTGGAAAGCAAACTCTGCACCCGGTTTTTGCCAGTGCTGCTTCCATTTGCTGACTCGCCTACTCTGAAACAGGAATTCCCTACAGAGAAAAGCACTGGAGCAGGCCAGGCAAGCCCAAGCACTGTGGCAGTCTCTTCTTTCTACGGTGGCAGAGGGTGCAGTCCGCATAACATGCAACTTTCTTTCTGCTTTATCACAGCGGAGGTTTTGCTGTGTTAATATATTTCAGCCACCTCTCTTCAGCACAAACAGACACAAAAAGACCATGACTGGATAGTTCGAATTCCTCCATTTGCATTTCTTTATTAGTGCTCTACTCTGTGTATGGTAGACTGCTGCTGAGAATCCTCCTGGCACAAAAATACAGAATCAAATTGAAGAGCAGAATTCTGCGTGACTTACTGCTAAAAAATGAATAGTGAGGCTAAACAAGAACTCAGGAAATTATGCAGGTAGTAAGTATACATTCAAAACTATCTTCTATAAGCAATCCCCAGAACGCTGCATATAACAGGCTTTAAGTGGGATATAATAACTGCTGCACTATTCAATTGTCTTGATATAAGCTCATCAAAAAAAGTAAGATAAACCTTACCATTCTTTTCAATCCAACATGGTTGTAGAAAACAAATCTTAAACAGCAATATTTTTAAGCCATATACCAAAACCCCAGAGCAAAACAAATACAAAAACAAACAAAAAACCAAAACAAAACTGAACAACAATAACAAAAGCCCCACAAACACAAAAATTTAAATACATCATAGAAGGTCTGAGACGTTTTCTAATGCAGGTCTACAGTCAATTGCCAAAAATTCTTAGGACTGAACTCCTCATCATCAAAGAATACACACAAGGACCAAACCCAGCCTGCCCTTTGTTCACACCACACAAACACAGCGTTCCTCTCTGGAACATGATGCTTACCAGTTTCCAAGCAGGACTACACACATCCTTCAGCTGTGTCCTCATAAAATAGACTTTCTTTTGCAGTTGTGTAAACTACAAAAGAAAACTCAGCAGGGCTTTCTTCAAGCAGCAATAGTAGTAAGAGGCTGTCAGTGCAGCCAGCAGTAACCAGCGCTGATCCCACTCAGCTCAGCTGTTTAACAGAACCAAAATGCAGATTGGATATGTGTCCTGTGCAGGCAGAAAACCTCTCCTTCGTAATTAGCACTGGAGCCTCCTACCTGGGGAGGCACTAAACTGAACTCATCATGAAAAATTAAACATCACCGACTAAAACAGAAGCATTTGTTCTCAGTGTCAGGCTTTGGCACCATAACAGGAGATGAGAGACTCAATATCAAATAGCAATCACAAGAGACAATGAAGGCAAACTAATCAGAAGCCCCAGCTTAGCATGCAGAGTATTACACTGGTGACAAGTCAAGGATTTTATTCTCAGATCTGTATGTTAGAAGCAGTTTTGTGCATTCAGCAAAGGAATCAGAAGGGAATAGCAATTACAGAGAGCTGCCGCAGCTGAGCTTTTTAGACCATCACACCAGTGCAGCTCATTTCCCAGCAGGATGCTCCTATTGGGAAAACCTGATATCTGCTTGACATTACTGTTCTTCCCACGGCACTTCAAGCCGTAGGATGTTTCTGAGCAAAACTGTAATGATTTGATAGAGAAATGTTCCACCCACAAAGGGACAAGACGTTACCTCACCAGAGCTAGCAGCTCTAGTGGATTTATTGCATGTTATCCCCCAGTGGTTATTTTTCCTCCCAGTTTTAATTTTGTAGCACATAGTGGTTCCTTGATACAAGAACAATTTGCGTAACCTAGGAGAGACTCATTTTGAAGCACACTTAAAACGGCATCCAAATGCCACACTGTAAAGCTCAACAGGGCCAGAAAGGTTTCAGTCTTGCTATTAAACCTTAATACTTCCTGAGAGCTGTGTAGTCTTAATTTTATCCCGTGTTTCTGCCACAGCACTGCACATAGTGTCATTTCAGTACAAAACAAATGAAAACTTGCACAGATTTATCTGATCTGTTCCTCTATCAAAGTTTTTGAATCTTGTTTCCTCTGAGAACCTAGGAGGAGAAGATAAGGTGCAATACAGAGAAGCAAAATATTAAAAGCACATTTTTGTGGGTTTGTATTGGTATAAAAAGTGAAACACTAGGGGAGAAGATAGCATAAAATGCTTGCTGTTCTCCCAAAGATACCTAATGATGGCTCTTAGCAACTAACCTTCACCTTTCAGTTTGCCTCCTCGCAGCCCCTCGAAATGCACTGCCTTTTTCTCTTTTTCCTTTGACATTCTTTAATTTCCCTATGGAGATATGGTAGGACACCCCTGCATGCTTTACCTCTGTAAGATGGCATTTTAAAACATCATTTTGAGAGAATACACCCTGCCATATTTATCCCATCTTACAGTGGAAAGCAGGTTAATGACGCTGCTTTGCTATATCAGCCTATAACTCCAAATTCTGCAATAAAAGTACCAAACAAGCTCTTGATGAGGGTATGGCAGCCCTCACTTAAAAACACTGTATGTCCATAATTGAGGATACAGCTTCTGGTTTTTCTCGGCTTTTATGTAGCTCTTTATGTTTGCAATCCACCCTATGGTCTGCATCCTTTCTTGTATATATAGCTTCTGTGATGGTCTTCAATGATGAGTTCTCCTTATGCTGCTTTTCCATTTTTAATTATTCAGTATCAGAATTAACAAACAGCTTAGAACATGAAAATGTCACAGTTGAGTACAGAACGCATCAATTCATAAAGGAGAATGCAGGACGCTTTAAAGGTACATTTCTCAGTGGCAAGAGAGCTGATTCTCTTCCAGCTGGAATACAAAGCAAAAATACTCCATTGAGTACAATGAGAGCCTTTGGGCTTAAGACAACCTATTTTTCATAAACATTGACAGAAGTTATAGTCTAAGCATCATTTAAGAGCTATAAAGTGCACAATATGCTCAAAGGGATAAAATTTACTTTAAAAAAGCAATTTGCAGATCTCATGAAAAATTTTATAACAGTTTGATCCAAACATGCATGTAATCAAAACTACAAAAACTTGCTAATCTCTCCCCTTCATTCAACCTGTCCTACAATGAAATACCTCAGGGAAGGAAACAGGCCAGAAGAAATAACTTTTAGATTTTTTTAACTCTTTGAAGTTCTTGGTGTGGGTATAAGCAGAATAGGGGATAGGTGCTTTGGAGATCAAAGTGTAGTTTGGGCTTAGCTTTATCTGCTGGATTTGAGGAAAACAGTGCGATCTGATTGAAGAACAATACTCATATCAACTGGCTTCTACCATAGATTCTCCCCATGTGCAAGAATGCAGTAACAATCCAAGGGGCTCTGAAAAAAACTAGCACAATCCAACAAATTCTGATACGTCCTTTGTAGAGGCAGAGAGAAACAAAGGAATGTAAAACTTGTAACTGTGGCTCCTCACAGCCTCTCCAGTCTGGATGCAGAGGTGTCACTGTTTCCTTCTTGCAGTCAGAATCTCTTTTCACCGTAACTACTTTCAGCCACCCAGAAGAGAAGCAGGATGGAGGATATTTTCAGAAGTGTCCCAATATCAGCTTGGGGACATAGACATCATGCAGGTGGCAAAGCCCAGACAGTGCAGTTACAAACCTACATTTTCTTCCCAGGGACAACTGAAGCAACACACGCTAACTATGCATATTAGAAAACCACTCCTTGTAAGGGATGAATGGCAAATTATGTATTATATTCACATGAAAAAAAACACCTCCGGAAAACTGGTATTTCTTAACCTATTCCTCTCCAGCTGAATTCCTGTGGACTACGTCCAATGTACTCCTGTTACTAGAAATCTAAGTCTCCTTCTAGAAAAAGGGCAAGCATTTTAGGCCCAGCTGAAAAAGGTATTATTTTCTCATCTTAGCTACTTACTATGTTTAAACTAGCTCCTTGAGATGCGCGTCTTCTACTTTTTTGTCATCCCCAAATATGCCCTCATTTTCAGTTGCTCATAAGCACTCAAGTGCTGTAGGCTTCATACAAACACACAGTAAGAAATAGACACCTCCTCAAAGAGTTTATAGCAGGATGAGATAAACAGAAAGTGTGGGGGAAACCCAAAGTCACATGGAAGAAACAGAGCAGCAAAAAGCTTCATCAGAGGTCATTGGACAGGTAAGTAAAAACAAGGGAAGCACTGATGACCTCCTGATGCTCAATTTAGTGCTCTGTTTACTAGAAACTCCTCATTTAAAGCACTCCATTCTTTTATTATTAAAAAAGCCCAAGCATCTTATGTGGTTGAGAAGAGAGTAGGCTGTATGTTCACTTTTGGAAATCTGGAATTTCAAACACAGGGATGCACTAAAATGTAATTCCCCAGGGCATGTATGAAAACCTATGCTCCTTGTGGCTGGGAAAGTATTCATAGAAATACACACAATAGGTATGTGCAAAAGCATTTTCTAAGACAAAACATATATGGTGTGGTTCTCGGGGTGTCCCAAGCAGGGCCAGGAGCTGGACTCTGATCCTCATGGGTCCCTTCCAACTCATTATATTCCATGGTTCTATGAAAACATATATTGTGTTATAACTGAGAAAACACAGAATCAAAGTTAAAGTGGAAATTATAATCTATCTTGACTGATCCTAATCAGTGGCAGATAAATTAAATACAAGAGTTTTAATCCTTGAAGGCATATAGGTATTTGATTAGGCAAAGTGTATTGATTGGTAAAAATTACTACATCGAAACCTGTATTGATTGCTGTCCCTCTGCTTACCCAGTATAACTAATGCAGCCTAAGGGACTCATGTTTCAGTGAGGGTGGCTCTGTGACAGGACCGTTCCCCTTTCCTTTTCTGCTGGTGCCTCCCCATTTAACAGAATGCCATGGTGGTACCCTTCTGCCCCCACATACCATGGCTGCCCACCCACTTTTCTTATGCTTAATTCCATTTCTATCTTCATTGCCCACCAGCAAGAGCTAGGACTGAACTCTGGGATGAGTGTTAGATGCAGAACAAGGCAACTCGCTGCGGGTGGAGGCACATGTGGCAGTTTACTGGGGTGACAGGCCAGACACTGTCCTTTAATGAGCCTTCAGTGCCAGCAGGACTCTGGGGGCACTTGTACCAGAAGAAAAGCAAGATTTTGGCTTTCCTGAGGGTCTTGAACAAACAACACCATTTGCTAGAGTCATGCTCAGTCAATGAGTTAATCCTTACCCAGTATTAAGAGACACTGCCTTACAACCTGACAACTTGAACCTTTTCTCCTTCCTAGCACTACCGTTTACATGTTTTCAGATCACTTCCACAGATCTGTGTGTTTACATTTATCTTATTTGATCCTTACAGATAGAAATCCAGTACTTCTGGTTCACCAGCTGTAAAATTCTGTTCTTAGCAGAGCTTGTAAAGCCTTCCAGTCCACTACTACCTTCAAGTTCAACTGTTTTTTGTATTCACAAGCCAGACTTAATGTGAATTCCTGTGGGAACCCAATGGACACTACATCCCAATTTAAAGTATGACCATCTATCACTACCATTCATGCCACATTCAGTATGTCTGATACCACTTGGGCCCCAGAAAATTCATTTGGTGTGGAAGGTGAGACTAGGAGGCTATGGTGGAAGGTGCTCCTGCCCATGGCAGTAGGGTTGGAACTAGCTGATCTTTAAGGTTCATTCCGACACAAACCATTTTATGTTTCTAGGAACTATATCAATACAACATCAAAATTAATAACATCACCTTTAAAAGTCACTTTTAGATTGTGTAATTTTCCTTTTCTGAAACACGCATAAATTCCTCATGAGTTCACTGCATCGCATTCAAGATAACTTATGATTTGTCTCTTAAGCGAGTTTAACAATTACTTTACTACAGTCAGGATTTAATATTATCTCATGCCATATGCCAGAATAATTCTTTTAAATCATTGCAATGTTGCCCTTCTCAAATGGAAGATAATTCTAAAAATCTCATTACTGCTAAACAAATTTTCAATGATTCAGTAAACGTGTAGATGATTCCCTATTTCACAGATCCTCTCCCTCATACTTGCAGGGCATCTCCAACTGTCCCTTACTCTCCCACCACTGTAGCTGTTCATTTAACATTTCATTTATCAGCTATCCATGCACATTAAGTGATACCTTGTTGGGAATTTTTCCAGCATAGAATGTATAGAAGAACAAGGAAGAGTGGGAGAGAGAAATCTGCTACAATGAAAGGGTTGAAAGGCAACGTATTTTGAAGTCTTACTGCATTCTTTACTGCGCTACTCAGAATAAATGTGAATGACCTATATACTGTGCATACACATGAACTTATCAATTGGGTTACAAAGGTTACATCTACAGTGGCTCCGCTCCAAAGCAGTTCAAATACGGCCCTCACAAAAAACAAATCTCAGCCTTGCCTACCCACATTAAACCAGAGCAATTTCTCTTCATAATCCACTACTGTTCCATAGTTCATGATTCTCATGTTTCTTGGTATTCGCTTCAGTCCTGGACCAAATGCTTGTCATTCAAGTAAGGAGGGATCTTTGCACATATGAAATGCAAATGCCAAGCTTCACAACAGTTTTGTTTTGTTTTTTTTGGACCAGCACTTTCACTTTAATTTGTTTGCTTGGTTAATGAGTGATTTAACTCCACAATGACAGCAACCCTGCAAACAGTCTATAAAGTTTTATTCTGTCCATTAAGATTAGACTCATATTTCTCCTACTGGCCTTCAGTGTTGCACCAAAATAAAACAAATTTGGTGTTTTCAGTACAGTTACCACAAACACATAAAACATCATGCAAAGACTAAGCATTCAGCCACATAAAGCAGGATGCATAATTACACAGCAGCTGCTCACTGGCTCTGCAGATTTAACCCTGTGAGCAGAATTTGGCCTGATGATTTGGAATAGAATTCAAACAGAAGCCCACACTGCTCAAATGGCTAAGATTTAGTTTAATGTTAAAGCATAATGTGAGCCAGATCCATATCATCACAACTCTTTGCAATATATTTCAGCCAGGATGTGCAGTCATAAAAATTACTGCTCCGGTGTCAACTCCCTTTTATTTCAAACCTGCTTTTTTTGTTACCTCCACTCTTGGGATCAAGCAGGGCCATATAGAAACAGCAGGTGCATAGATCCACAGACCAGAAGATGCTCTGGGAATGAGATACCAAGGGATATATGTATTCTGCATATAGGGGTGTCAAATGGTTTTGGCACTGCCCAAAAATTCCTGTGAATCACTTTTCTGGATTTAAATGCCTGCTTCCCCCTTGAATGCCAAACTTGCATCTCCAGATCTTCTCCTGGTATCTAGCACTGGGTTCTGAAGCATAGTATTTCAAGAGGCCAGAAGCCTGAAAATGAGCAAAAATTAGCACCTAGCTTTAAATAAGGCTTTTCAGCCATTTATAGAATTTAGCCCTAGCTCTCCTGAAACTCCCTTGTCAAAAGTGGTTTTTGAAAATGGGACATGGCTGTTTGAAAATATTAGACACTACTAAGGTCAGGGAGACTGCTCTTTTAAGGGAACTGAAAGCTTTACAAGAAAACCACAGGAGCACTTGGGGGGAAAGCGCTTTATATACATAGTCCCATTTTCAGCTACCAGCATGAGCATCCTTTTGGGGAGAACAAGTCATTTCCTTTGCTAGAGCTTTCCCACACAGCCCATAGCCTGATCCAGCACTGATGCTTTCCCAGGGAAGAGGTGACCTGCAGGGTGTCTCTGTCTGGCTCACAATCATCTCCTGCACCAACACTGTAGAGGGCTCTGCTCCAATGGGCAGCCGAACAAGGTGACCACCAGCAGTCCCTCTCAGGCAACACTATGCCATGGATCCTAAAAGAGCTGCAAATAAGCTTGTTGTTGCATCAAACAACATTGTCTTATTCACTACATGGGGAAGAAAAGGAGCTGGAGCCAAGCCTTCCTCAGTGTGTATGCATCCCACACCCACACACAAATATATGTATGTTCAACACTTGCACCGACAACCTTCCACTGAGTGGGGAGGATGGGGGAAGGGAGAACTGATCTCAACAGCAGAACCTGGGATCCATCGGATCCCAAGATGCAGACACCTGGGTAAGCTGGGTACCAGATAAGATGGTACTGTTACCAGATAATGACAACAACCTTTTTAATGTATTAAAAATTCAGCCAGAAAGGTGATAAAGGAGATTTTTGGAGGAAAGGAGAGATCAAAATAATAGTTTCAAAGCAATGTACTTATTTTAGACATTCTAACAGCATGTTTCCATAGGAACGAGAATGCAAAGGAGTACACTGCAGCAGTCTTCACAAATGTGTGGTTTAGTGGCTTGTAAAGGATCGGTTAAGGCCACCATGACCACTCTGACAGTGCCAGGCACCTGCTGTCTTTGCTGCACAACACGATCTTAGCTATGATGTTTTGCAAAATATAGGAAAAGAACCATTTTTCCTGTATTTTTCTCTCTCATCCTGCAGGCATGGATGCTTTCAAATCGTCATGTGGCTACATTACTAAGCACTGCCCACCTAGACCCACTTCATGTGGGGCATGAAGACAGCAGTGTTTAACCCAGGCATTTCACAAACGTGCGTGGGAGGGGTTGTTTGCTTGCTGAGGAGGTGGGGGTGTCCTAAGGAGTAGCACATGGACCTGGCTTTTGTATCCATCTTTGGTACCCACCTGCTGAGTGACCTCGTGTAAGTCATGTCAGGTGAAATCTGCTCCATCTGTCAGCTGCCTGAAACGCATCCAGCCCCGTTCAGCAGGTAAGCACTTGCCTGGCCAACAGGACAGTGTCTATCCTGCCAAAGACACACCACGGACAGGTCTCTCGTTCCCAAAGCACCCATACAATCAACCCTCCACCCATCTAGTCACATACACTATGCACTTTGCCCACATGGCAATGTGCCATGTGTCAATTGATTATTTTCTCCATTCAAAATTGTCTGACACAAGGCGAGGTCTGTGTTGCAGCTCACCAGAGCAGCATTTAACAGCATGAAGTGTGTATTGTGTGTCTTGAAGCAAGGCATGGGCATGTGGGTGCTTTTGGTAATCCTGCTACTGGGATAGAACTGCAGAACCTTCACAATGTGGGGAACCAGATGTGGTGTGGTGTCACCCTTAACTCCTCCTGGATCATCCCCCCCAGTAAGCTGTCCTCAGAACTAAAATGAGCTCTTTCTAAGGCAGAAATAATTAGTTGTTTCCAAAAGAAAAGCGTTCGAGGCAAAGAAACCCAGCCTGTCACATTCAGGAGACAAGGACCTGGGCCTGAAGAGGAGGATTAAGCTATTTAACTGCATAGACATCATGTACTCAAAAAGAACAAAGCTGCTCCAGAACATAATGAACTGTGCACCTCTCCCTTTGAAGTGGTGTGAGCCTGAATGACCAGTTTAACTTTAGATGGTAAAAATGAGACAAAATTACTCCCACCTCCTGTGTTGTCATTCCTGAATGCAAGGAACGGTGCAGCAGCAGCAATCCCATTTTTAAAGGGCTTTCTCACCAATTTATGACAAGGGCTGTATACTAGTTACTTGTACTTATGGGTTGAGAAAAAAATAGAACTTCATTACTTACGGATTTTAAAACCCCTTAATATACATATATATTGAAACCTGCCTGACTCATACAAGCAAAGTTGGATAATTTTCAACATTCAGGGTAAAACACATTCTTCCTTGGACCTGCCAGGTTTAACTTCATGTTCCAGTAAGAAACTAAGCCAAAAAGCTGGCCAAATGTCTCTGTCTAGAAGTATCATCCACATCATAGCTGGCAGGGCAAAGCAATCTCAGCCCAAATGCTCAATCACTTGTAATCACCTACAAATATCTTTATGCTGTTGTAAAAATGATAAAAACTTTTTTCTTCAAAGTTACAATTTGTAAATCAGGGATTCCCTACAGCACAGGGGTATCTCACAAATAGTATAAGAAACATATTAATTTAGATATTTAGATCCTCCACATGCTTCAGTGTTTCTTGCTCATCAAAGCAACTTCTTTTGTACATATTGCCATAAGAATACATATTTAATTACAAATACATATTCAATTAACAAATAAATATACATATAGGATGTCTGAATCCATGTCTTATTTCAAATGTTACAATGACAGTTTCAGTCAGTGGAAGGATAGAAGAAAATATCTGAGGAGTCCTGACAGCCTCACACTGAAATTCGGTGTTTAAAACCTGATTATTTAAAAGACGAACATTCTGAATATTCAGTCTCTTTTTATACCTCTCTAATAAAGCCACTTTGGGAAAGTGCTTTGAAACTGCATCCCATTATGCCTATACCTTTTATTTTAAGGATCAGAAGCAATATGGTACAAATACACATTATCTATGCTTCAGTGCCTCTGAAGTCATACACTGAAGTGGCAGAACACAAACTGTAATGCCAATTTTCCAATCCAAGTGAAATTTACTGGCCCAAACCAGTGCTGCAACAGAGATGCAAAAGCAGGATGTAAGTTTTGCACGCTTGCACGAAATTGCACAACTCCGGAGGCAAACACTGAAATTCCCAGCTGCAAACAAAGCCGCAAGCCACATTAAGATGCACTAAATACAGAGATGAGCCTACTTCACAGCCTAAATTAAACAAAACAACACATATAGCATACAGACAGTATATATATATTAGAATTTCTGGTTGTTATTTTTACAATTAATAACTCAGTCTACAATAAAGAAGAGTACAGTGTTCTGCACTGGACAAGCCGGCTGCTGTGAACTCACCCAAGCACTCAGCTTTCTGTTCTGGATCCCCTTGAGGGCAAGTCAGACCCAGGTCTTCTCTCTCGCATCCAAACTTTGTCTGTTTTAACCCGAGACCACATCTTACTCCAGGAAACCATTGCTTTCAAAGGGAGCGACGATGCCCAGAGCAGTGAGTGAGCCCAGCAAGGGCCAATCTGCAGGACCTCTCTAGGGGCTAACAACAAGCAGGAATCTGCCAACCTGGCCACCCACTGCTGAAAGCATTTCTCCAGCTTAGCTTTCCCACTGTAAATTCTTGATGCAAAGAAACAATTAAAAAAAAGCAATCCAGGCATTTATCCTCCAGGCTGGAGAGAAAGAAGGAGGCTGCCACAGCAGTGCCTGTTTTGAATGCTTGGCAGGTACAGAGGCACAAGGGGGATGATGCTATAGATAAGCATAGACAGAAATAGCTAGAAGGATGAGCTGGCTCGGGGTGGCAGTGGTGAAAGGCAGCAATCTGCCTTCTCCCGTGATTGCACCAAAACCAGCAGCTGACCCGCAGACTCACCAAGAGTGCTGGCAGCAGAGGGTCCCCCCAAGCTCTGAACCTCACACTGGAAATATCCTCCTTGCACAGATTCCCTTCCCCATCTTGGGTATGTGCCTTGAGGGCTGCATCTTCTCAGTCTGCTTCTGACTCAGAGCACAAAACCTGCTCGCTGCCTGTCGGGGGTTTTGGTGCTGTTCCCAGAATCATGCCAGGAAGCTGCAGCTCACAGCTCCCCCTGCACCAGCAGGAAAATCCAGTAACTATGGCTCAGAAAATACTGCCAAAGCACCAACCTGGAATACATGGGCAGCCACCTCATTTCTTCCCCATGAGCAGCCTCATGCAGTTCTCCCTATTGCTCTTACCAGCCCACAAAGAGACAAGCACTGAGGTGTCACCTGGCACTTACGCAAGTCAGCTGCAAAAATACAAAACAGTTTTACCCAGCTGCCACCATTTAATAACCCTTTGTTTTCCATTCCCTCTCTATATGGTAACAAAGTCTGATCTTCTTCTAAAATTGGAAAACAGTATCACCTGACTGTACCTCCTCTGGGAAACAAGAAGGATTAAAAATCCTGCTTTTTTAAAGCTGCTTGAGCAGGAAAAGATTACCAAGTGACTCCTCTACTCTGCGGTATCAATCCCCAGGAACCCAGATCTTTGGTTGTTGGTATAATGGGACCTGAGAAACCCCATAGTTTGAAAACGGTTGAGATGGGGAAAGACAATAAGCTCAGCCAGACGTAGCAGTCTGGGAAGAGAGTCAATCCTACTAAATCTGAGAAAAAATAGTGGAAAAAAAGACATGGAGTGAAGTAAAGAAAGGGAAGAGTCATGAGCATCACTGCTGTGGTTTCACTGGTGGGGAGCAAGGGTGATGAGGGCATAACAAGGTGTGCATCTGAGAAGAGACAGACCATGGAAGACCAGGTCTCAGTCATAGATAAGTCAAAAATACATGATAAAGCAGAATTCATGAGTGGGGCAGACAGCCAGGGATGTTGGAGCACAACAGAAGGAGGGAACAGGCATGGGAAGAAAGAGATGTCATGAGAAATGGAAGGAGACGAACAATCAACAAATGAAAAACTCAGTGCTTAGAAAAACACTGAGAAAAAAATTAGGAAAATAAATCACAATCCATTTTAAATGAAATTCTGTGGGATCTGCTGCTCCAGCTGAATCACTACAAGTCTATGGTGCCTGATGGTACTCATCCCAGAATCCTCAAAGAACTGGCTGCTGTCATTGCAAAACCTCTCAGAATGACTTTTGACCAGTCTTGGGAATCCAGAGAAGTCCCAGCTGACTGGAAGCTAGCAAACGTTGTCCCGATTTTCAAGAAGGGCAAGAAGGAAGACCCCAGAAACTACAGGTCTGTCAGTCTCACTTCAGTGCCTGGTAAAGTTATGGAGAAGATTATTCTGGGAGATATTGAAAGACAACACAGTCACTGGTCACAGCCAGCACGACTTCATGAGAGGAAAATCCTGCTTATCAAACCTGATTTCCATCTATGACAATGTAACCCACCTAGATATCAAGGGAAGCCAATTGCTGTAATCTTTTTTGATTTCAGTAAAGCTTTCACTACTGTCTCTCGCAGGATCCTTCTGGACAAACTGTCCAGCACACAGCTGGATAAACACATCATGTGGTGGGTGAGCAATTGGCTCATGGGTTGCATACAGAGGGTAATAGGGAATGAGGTGACATCAGACTGATGACCTGTCACTACTGGGGTTCCACAGGGCTCCATCCTGGGCCTTGTGCTCTTCAACATCTTCATAAATGACTTGGATGCAGGAGTGGAAGGGCCACTGAGCAAGTTTGCAGATGACAAAAAACTGGGAGAAGCTGTTAACTCCCTTGAAGGCAGGGAGGCCCTGCAGAGAGACCTTGACAAATTAGAGATCTGGGCAATCACAAACCATATGAAGTTCAACAAGAGAAAGTGCCAGATTCTGCACCTGGGACAGGGCAGCCCTGATGTTTGTACAGACTGGGGAATGAGATGCTGGAAAGCAGTGCCACGGAAAGGGACCTGGGGGTTCTGGTCTATGGCAAGTTGAATATGAGTCAGCAGTGCCCTGGCAGCCAGGAGGGCCAACTGTGTCCTGGGGGGCATCAGGCAAAGCATCACCAGTGGGGTGAGGGAGGGGATTGTCTCGCTCTGCTCTGCACTGGGGCAGCCTCACCTTGGATATTGTGTGCAGTTTTGGGCACTGCAATATAAGAAAGATACTAAGCTCTTAGAGAGTGTCCAAAGGAGGGCAACAAACATGGTGAAGGGCCTTGAGGAGAAGGCATATGAGGAGCAAATGAAGTCACTCAGTCTGTCCAGCCTGGAGGAGACTGAGGGGAGACCTCACTGCAGTTACAACTTCCTTGTGAGGGGAAGAGGAGGGGCAGGTACTGATCTCTTCTCTGTGGTGATCAGTGACAGGGCCTGAGGGAATGGCCTGAAGTTGTGTCAGGGGAGGTTTAGGTTGGATATTAGAAAAAGGTTCTTCATCCAGAGGGTGGCTGCATCTGGCTGAGGCCTGTGGGGATCCTGCCACTGCAGTCTTGCAGGATCCTGTACAAGAATGTCCAGGTAGAAAACTTTTCTTTTCTGGAACAGAAACACTGGAACAGGATCCCTGGGGAAGTGGTCACAGCATCAAACCTGACAGAGTTCAAAAAGCGTTTGGATGATGTTCTCAGACGCATGGTGTGATTCTTAGGGAGGGTCCTGTGCAGGGTTGTAGGTTGGACTTGATGACCCATGTGGGTTTCTTCCAACTTGACATATTCTGTGATTCTGTTAATCTCCTGAGCCTGAAAACATCATGTTCTGATACGTGTTGCAATGCTCTGGGTGTTTAGTCCCTGCGGCAATGGTACACTGCTCTACCCACTGAACCATGGTCATATGTCCAGCATGAGGTGGGGCACATTCCTGAGAGCAAAGGGACAAAGGGCCGCTACTACAGTGTCAGTGGCAGGGCAGACAGGAGTCATGCCACCACCGCACCTCCCATGTCACCACTACACTGACCTAGGGAAGAGGCACATACAGACATAGGATTAAACACTGGTATTACAGGAGAGCTGCTGCCTTGCTCACCAGCTGCCAGCAGTGTGAACTTAGGTTGCTTGAGGAAATGTCATAGGCAATAGCCATCCCAAGTAGCTTCCCAAGGAGACCACCTTCCAAGATAGGACTGAAATGGGTGACTGCATGTGGATGGTTTAACAGAGACATGTCCTAACACTAACTCCCAAAACAGGCCTGGGAACCCACTGGGGGAAAGCCGGCTGGCAGGGGTCAAATTCAGGCCAGGGACCACTCCAGCAGTTCCCCAGTACAGAGAGACAGGCTCTCCTCAGGGCCTGGCAGTGTTCTTTGCTAAAAGAGACAAACTTGCAGCTTAACATAATACTGTGGTTCTTCAGACAAAACCTATTATTTTTTCATCTCCCTTCATTTGTCTTGACTACTCTGGAAAATCAGTAAAAATAATATGCTTGTCATGATAGAAAAACTCAAGAACCTAAAATAAATGGGTTTTGAGATAGGGCTGAAAAAGGAAAATGTTAAGTCCAGAAAGATAAAACTTACAAGTGACAGCAGAGATACAAAGAAAAACTTAAATCTGATGCAAACAGAAGCAACAGCAAGGGCCAGCTTTAAACAATTTGTGCCCAGAAACAGTCTTCAGGCACGTTTATATGCTGTTCTCAATGAAGGAAACCATTATTGTTATAAAAATTACTGCATATTTTCTGATTATGCTGTCTTGTTAGACAAGAATCAATGTTGCATGACAGTGTTTTGGTAGTACTAGAGCACTAGAGCACTCGCTGAAGTTTAAATTAAAGCTTTTCAAACTCATTAAACAAAATATATGTGGACCACTAAAATAAAAAGCATGTTTGAAAAATTTACAGGGTGTAAACTCTTTCAAATATTCCTATCAGCTAGTTACCTCCTTTCAAATTAATAGAGAAGTAAGTTTGAAAAGAAGGCAAATGTGAGCAGAAGCTAGGTGGGGAATTTTTTGACAGTTGATTGAAATAATTATTTTGCCTCAAGCAGCTGATAATTTCAGACCTGCCTTTGTGTGTATTTTGAACTACTTTCACAATAAGGGGAACAGTTATCACGTTTTCTTTTGTCAAAGGGGAGAACACACTTGAAGTATTTACAGTTTGATGTTTACCGTTTAAATGATGGGTAAGGAAACAAGAACAGTAACAGATGGGCTTCTTTTAACTGAAGTAAGTTTTTTAGAGCTATTTCTGGTTAAAACAAATACCAAATAACAAACACAATATGCCTCCCTGCTCCATAATATTAATCTGAGATTTAACATCTATATTTGCTGAATTAAAAGTGAACTGGAGTCCAGTTTTTAAGTTATTTAATTAATAAAATGTAGTGTCCCATTTTTAATTTGCAAAGCTGTTGAATGAACTATTTTATTTGCAAAGAGTCCTTAAATATCTGCTTATCATTTTACTACGATTGCTGACTACTTTCACAGCTAAAAACATGCTTTGGATGCCTGATCTTCCTTACCAGCACCAAGTGGAAAACTGTCTTAAGCTCTTTTTTCTAATAGGAATAAATACTTTTGGTAACTAATTGGGAATCTCCTTATAGGCTACCATAGACATACAGCTTATTTGCCATTACAGTTTTAGGAGAGTGACCAAAAGAGAGAACACTCAGTTTGCCTCTAGGAAATAAACTAGTGACAGATACCAGCACTCCTCATCAGTCAAGCCAGCAACAGCCAAAAAAAGCCCATACAAACCCTGTTGTAACCCAAAAGGGATATTCCAAAGAATTATTTAAGTATGAAATCAGACACAAGAAGAACACCATGCACCCAAGCAGCTCACAAGAACAGATGCAGCAACACTAGAAATAAAAAACGAAAATGCTTTCTTTATGTACAAGAACCTGTGTGCCACGATGTGCTGGTTTGGGCTGGGATAGAGTTAATTTTCTTCACAGTAGCTGCTAGGGAGCTATGTTTAGGATATGTGCTAAAATTCTGGGATGTTTTAGTTACTGCTTAGCAAGGCCTTTTCCTCTCCTCACCCCACCCCAACAGCGAGTGGGCTGGGGGTGCACATGAAGTTGGGAGGGGACACAGTTGGGACAGCTGACCCCAGCTGACCAAAGGGATATCCCATACCATGTGGTGTCATGCTCAGCATATAAAGCTGGGGGAAGAAGGAGGATGACATTTCTCTTCCCAAGTCACCCTTGGACGTGATGGAGCCCAGCTTTCCCAGAGACAGCTGAACACCTGGATGTCAATGGGAAGTGGTGAATTAATTCCTTTTTTTGCTTTGCTTGCATGTACAGCTTTTGCTTTATCTGTTAAACTGTCTTTATCTCGACCCATGAGTTTCCTCACTTTTACTCTTTCACTTCTCCATCCTAGTAGTAGGGAATGTATGAGGGGCTGACTGGGGTTAAACCATGACACAAAAATTCAAAATTCTACAACTTAAATGGGGTTTTGGTTGGTTTTTTGTTTGTTTGCTTTTTAAATCACAGCTTCTGGAAAAACATCATCACTGAATCACCTCAGAAATAACCACATTTCAGCTCAATGCACTTGTATATTTAACTACCTTTTGTCTAAGTTGAAAGGATCCACATACAGTTACTGTCTAGCAGAGACTACAAGCAGCAAACTAAGATCACCATCAGAATCAGTTTTCCTCTGACATCAATATACAGAATTTCCAATACAGCACAGCACCTGTCCGGTAGAGAAATTTAAATGTCCGTAGTGTATTTCAACATTCAATTGTAAAACAGCTTTTGAGGGCTTATATTTTTTGGGGTTTTTTTTTGGTTTTGGTGTTTGGAGGGTCCAGTATCTTGGTCCCCTAGAGATGAAAATCATCCTTGAGTTGGAAAATTGTCAAAGATGTCTTCAGCCATTGTGTGGTCAACCCCTTGGTTGCTCCATATACATCCATCTTTGGCTTTTCTGAGGAACCTGACAACTAGGATTATCTTACTGCCTGCCTTTTAATGTATTAAGATGCTCATCACCGTGGTGTTTCATGCTTTGATCATCTTTCTACAAAGTATTTGAAGGTATTTTATAGCAGTGGCCCTCTCAGAGATGAAGCCCATCTGGCCTCTCATCCCATCTCCAATAGCAATATGAACCAATACTTCACAGGAAGATGTAGGAGTAAGTCAGAGAGATACAAGAAACAAACACTCCCTCATCTATGACTTTATGATCTCAGATCCAGCCGTTAAAGACTGAATGAACTCTTACGTGTAAGGGTTTACTTTATGTCCCTTTAAGTACATACTAAATGGCTACAGTTTATACACAGGACCTATCTGCTTTTTGACTTTCTGGTCAGTTTCAAGCAACTTTGATGGAAGCATGGAGTTTCCGTAAGTTTTGTGGAAGTTGGTGATCAAGGAGTAGAGCTAAGAAAAGGCTGTAAAGTAGCTTTAACTTCACATGACAACAGAAAATCATCATGAGAAACCTTTTCCTTAATGATAGGAAAGCTGCAACTGTATAAAATTATTTTATGACACACCAAGGAATTCATCTTTTCATCCAGGTTTCTCTCCTATGGTGCCTGTCTATTGCCTAACAAGGTGCAGCTGTGATTGGTGCAGCAATTCCAGCATCACTAAGGACTCCCTTGCACATGGCTTCCCTGATACATAAGGGTTTAGAATATCTCAGTCAAAAAGTGAACCAATCATGAGAGAAAAGCCCAAGAGACACCAAGCTTCAATAGTTCTTCTGCTAGTTTTGTGATAATTAGCATAATTCTGTAGTCTTGAAACCTACACAATTGCACTATTTTTTAAATTGTACTAATTTTTTGTGTACAGTGGTTCATGCACATGTTACAGTTCTTTTTGTGGAAGGGATTTACTTTTTTCCTGGATCTATTCTGATTTGGCAAAATCTAAATTTAGAGACTGTTCCATTGCTTTTACAGGGTGGAGCAACTTGTGCTCATAAGAAAGCTCTCTAAAAATGACGGAACACAGTGGAAATGTTCCAGACAGTTCAGATCAGAAACAGCTTATTCTTCCCGACCCTATTTCTGCTGATACTCTTATTTAGCCATAATAGCACATGCTATATACAAGAAAAGTTTATAAATACTTGTAACTCCCCACAAAATCTCTTATATTTACAAGCATAAGACTTCTTTGTTCTAGTTCTATTTTTAAGGACCAATAATTCAAATCTGAGGCAAAGAGGGAAAGAAAAACATAGAAATGTCCATCAACCTGGCCAAAGATCATGACTCACACTAGTCACAGATCTCTGGTGAGAACCCAAACTTCTAAACATGGAATAAGAGGCTCTAATTACTAATGCCCCTCTATCTACTTTCCATTGCCAATTTTGTGGATGCTAAAAGCCTAAATGTTCATCAACAAAAACAACTTCAGTTTGCTTATATTGCTCTTGAAGATTAAATTATTCCCAGCACCACAGACAGACTTTCTCCCAAAGGTAATACTGGTATATGATGTACATACACGGTGACTTACCAAGTTACTTGTATTGAGAGGACTATTCTGGTACCTGGATTCAACCTCCAGTCATGCCTCTTATCAATTAAATATTTCCAGATGCCTGAGCAGAGCCAGTCTAAAAGAGTACCCATGCAATTAATGAGTGCCATGCATTCTCATCAGTGTACATGAAAATGCGTCAGGAGCATTTTAAAGTGTGCACATGTAAAAGATGATGTCTCAAGATGCCTTTCAGCTCTCCTTCTTCTAAGTCTACAGCGTACACCCTTGAGATATTGCTCAACACAGGCTTTATCTATTCCTAACATACTGCATACCATTTCACCTTCTTCTTTGAAAGCTTTTGTTGTGTTCCTGGAGTTTATTACCTCATCATCCCACCAAGTTTTATTTCTATCCACCCGTCCTTTTGACTTCTTCTGGTCTTCTCACCTCATTATTCTTCTTAGTCTGTTCTCTCTAACCTCAGCTTCATGCCTTCCCTTCTGTATTTCCACTTAACTTTAAACCATGTTTGCACTCATACTGTACTGATTGTTTCATTAAATTATGTATGAAAACAAGAGATAAGTACCATCCTAAGACACAGCTGAAGCTGCCAATGAGGCTCTCAAGCAATTAGCTATGACAGACCTTTAACTTTGCTAATAGATTTCATTTTATTCACTACATCTACTGTGACTTAAGATCATGTCCAAAGACACTAACATTAATAGTGAACCAGTGCAACTGGTTCAGTTCTGTGTTTTTCAGCCTTAGTGAGCCAGATATTTTTAATGTTATTCCTACACAATTCCCAGCAGCCAGGGCCAGAGCCTGTGTAACGATGTGTGTCACTCAGAGCACCCTCCTGCAGTCTGCAAAGCCCAGCCCTGCCAGCAGCCAGTCTCCTGAATGATCAGTTAGTAGCAAGAATAGAAAGTTTAAGCTGTGTAAATAAGAAGCGTTCATGTAATTGGGAAGGGAGGCACTAGTCACTGTGCTAACAGAATATTCTGACTACAAAAAGGACCATAATACACACAGATCAATGATCAGCTTATCACTGATATCAAATAAGAGGATTACATATTGCATTAACCAGAGATGTTTTTATATTCATTCCTCTCCATATCCCAAGCAATTTTCTCTGAGCTCTCAGAATAGAACACTCAAAATGAAGTCTTAGAGTACAAAAGTAAATAAACAGCATGAATGGCTGAGATTCACTAGATCTGTGGGAAGCCAACTTTTCAGCAGACAAAAAAAAAGATCTGTTCTCCAAAGATATTTCATAGAGCACATATTCTTTTATTACAGCAACAACACGAATTGGCACAAACTCTTCCACCTTATTTTGATGAAGTGCCTATGCTTATTTTCTCTCACAAGAAAGATGAGCTGTTCCCTTATGGCCTGTGGGGTTGGATAAAGGAAATGGGGCCTGCAGAAAGGCTTGTAGACTAATCAGCAAGACCCAAATTTTACTAGAAATGGAGATAATAGCTACTCTTCCCTAGAGAACGTGGTTAAGAGTTTGGAGTAATTAAAGGCAAAGAGGAACCTCTGCATTGCTCTATCCTTTCATACAGGTATAGTCACTCTCCTGGAATAAAGGTGAGATGTCAACTCAGAAGAACAATTCTAGTGCACTTGAGAAGATACTCAGTAATGGATCCTCCTAGTGATGTCCTCAAGTCATGTGTGAACAACCAGACATTCTACAAAGGGAAGCTCCAGCTCTGACAGATCCTTACACCAAACAAACCAGATTCTAGGAATATCGATTCCATTATGTATTGCAGAATTTTCCTCAGGATATTGTCCTACCAATGATTTACAGGTGCATTTTTTCAGCATTATTGCGATTAATTCTTCCCTTGGATCAAGTGGTGATAACAGGTTTTGTAATTCCAGCTGGTCTACTCCAAGAGCAGGGCATGGCCCAGGTGAACTGTTACAGCAGCAGCACACCTTATTTCAATGCAGCTTGCAGCACTAAGCTAGCAATTTAAGGCAAAATCCAAACTCTTTTAATAACATTTACAAAAATTAAATAAAATTTGGTGCATTATGAAATACAACCTGGAGGTTTTTATAGTCCTGCAGGCACAGACTGTTTTCAATACAATAAACCAGCGAAGATCCAATGGTCTCAATGCACTGAAATTTTAATGGAACTTGTAAACATGTAAAAACTGTATTCCCAGTCAAGTTACACTGCCTTTTGAGACTAGCAGAAGAAATGAAAAGCAAAGAGAAGAAAAAGAAATGCATCTGAAGCAGTGCCTGCAAGACCCAGGAAGAATTTCTGTTCTCACTGATGAGGACAGGATGATCTGATGGAGACAATACCCATTTATAACACCTTTCAGAGGTTTTAGAGGAGAAGGCTAGTTGTTGCAGGATGTCCAACAACCTACCTTAACCATGTAAAATTTAAACATGTAAAATTGATCACAAGAGCCATCAGACCCTAACAGAAGCAGGTCTGTGGTCTGATTCATCCAAATGGTTAGTGAAGCCCATGAGACTCTTGACAAGCCTCAGTTCTCAGATGAGTATCATTATGCATCATTATTTTTCAATTTAAAAACCTCTCTTTCAGCCAGCGCATATTAAAATATACCATTTCAAAGTGTCACATAAAAGACCCTGCCCCAGTAAATCAGGTATCCATAACTGAACACTGTGTAACTCAGGTGTTAAACTGCAATAGAGTTGCTGGAACTGCCTCAGTGTAAAGTGAGAGGAGACATTCAAGCCTCAAGGAGTTTTCTTGCTCATTCATGACCAATATTCTGTTGTGATATACTTAATCATAAAAGTCCAAAATGCTGAAGCCAATCCATAGAGTTCACTTTATAAATAGTTCATTTTTGAGAAGAGATTATTAATTTCCAAGAAAGCCTTGTGTCAAATGGCAGAAAGCCAACATTTTAACTTTCTTGCTAGTAATTTCCTTCAAAATTAGAAAAAATAAAAAACTAAAACAAAGCAATAAAACAAGACTTGAACTGACCCACCACTATTGATCAAGCACAAGACTCATTACACAGCAAAACTATTTTTACGAGCATCCCCACTCAGCTTCACCAGTTGACAACCTCTGGAGATAAAAGCAGTGAAGTGTAACACACATAACCATGCTGTTAGAGGTACTGACAAGTAGTCCATAAGGAAGATACCAAAGGGGCCAAGGATCAGGCAAAGATATGAAGGGCATTCAGGTCTTTCTACTGTCTTGGCCATGGATGAGATGCAGCAGAGGAGGTCAGTGCAGAAGATGATGCAGCAGGGAAGGTCAGCCAGATGGGTGGTGTACACAGTTGTGATGGGCAAGCAGTTGCATCAGAAGTGGGGCACTGAACACCTAGAGGGTGTTACAGGAAAAGTGTCAGGATTTGAAGTAGAATGATGTGTAGGTAACTCCCTGCTATGGGAGTGGGTAGTAAGTAGTCAGCTGTTCTCTCTGCACAAAAACATATGCAGAAGAAAAAGGTGGGAATCATCTACTTTAGCTACATGCCTGGAATACTGATGAGACATTCACACAGAAAAACCAGAGACAGAATAAGGTGCCGAATGGCATAGTAGGACATTAGGTATGCTGTCTTGGAAAGAGCTGACCCAGGAGTGGTAACTGCAACTGTGAGAGGTGCTAAAACCAGGTCAGTCCCATCCAGGAGCTAAAAAGAAAACCACCACCCAGACATGGGGAAGAGAGAACGAATTTATAAAGTAACAGTTTGGCAAAAAACGTCAACATGTTTCCAAATAAAATGTTTTTCATGTGAAGTGCAGTGTCAACAGTAGAAATATAAATCCAAGAGTATTTTTATTTTTAAGAAAATAAGCTGAAAAAGTCGAGGAAGAAAACGTGTCAGGTGTGGCAAAGTTTGAAGAGACCCACTAGTAGTGGTAAAAAACCCAGAAGAGTAATTTTTCTGAAAGCTGTTTCCTTCTACCTTTCTTTATCAATAGACAAGCTTTCCCTTTTGCCTTTATCCAGACTTGCATGGCTATGATACCACCTAACACAATTGCAGGTCAGTTAAGCAATATAAAAACTTTCTCCTAACTGAACCAAAACATTATTTTCAAGGCATCTCAAAATGTATCTATACATGGTCCACTATAATTTGTGTCCTGTTCTCTTCTAGTTAGGAGATGAGTCTTTTGGCAACATGATTTTTCCTAACCCTCATCATAGTCCTCTTGCCTTTTGCCCAGGTGAAGGAAGGTGGGGAATCAAAAAGACAACAGATCAAGAATATTTTTACTGATGGCAAAATAACTGAGATGCATAAGGGAACCAGGCAAGAAATTTATAGCAGAGGGTGAGGGAATGGATAAACTGAGGGAGACCAGAGGAGAAATTTAGAAAAAAAGAACCTGCTTGCTGTCCTTTGGGGTGCCGAAGGTAGTGACAGTAAACACCTAATTTCACTCACTGTCACAGCAAGTTTATTCTCAATCATTTATATGATATATTTGGGGTATGGGAGAAGAGCTCAAGATCCTTCATCTATGCCTCTAAACTTTCTTCTACCTCTCCATCACCAATTGCAGTATAAGCAAAGCAATCCCTTTCATATCCTTCAAAGTTTCCATCTTCACTGAACACTATCAGTGGTCCCCAGAGTTCTAATTTATATCCTATTACAGTACTACATGGGTATTAAATTAGCAGATGCCAAATGAATTGCCCAGGGAATTTTAGCAAAGTAGTCTTTGAAATTTACTAAGAGTGGAACACGTACTCACTGCAAAAACAGAATGATGTGTGTTTCTCTAAAAACTGTGGTAAACTCACAATTATATATGTTCTATTCTAATCTAGAAGTAGCATAGACTCCTAAATATATGAAATATTTTTATTACTCTAATGAGTGAAAACTGAGAAAAATACTTGTTCTAAAGCCAGCTATACACTTATATTCAGGCCTCCTACGTTCTGAAAATCCCTAAGAGACAAATGCCTAATAAATACATTCTTCATGAAGATTTAGGAAATTTTTTTGGTTTTAAATAAAGGCTTTTAGTATGTTCTTGGTCTTTCCTCATATTCAAAAGGGAAACAATTATTTACTTTTCTTCTACTTTTTATGGAACCAGCATGCAAAGCATGCTTTTGACTCCACAGAAACAGCATTTTAATGTCAGTCAAATTAATAAAGCCCCGAAATTTACAGGAACCAATTTTAAGCAGCACTGGGGGCAGACAGAAGAAGAATGCTCTTGTAAATCAGAAAATGAAAGACAGGGTCCAAGCTTCCTACATTTATTTTTGAATGGTTTTTATGTCAGCAAAGACTTCCTTTTCCTTCCTTCCTTAAGAGTTAAACTCACTTGAGCAAGAAGCAGCCTGAATCTCTCCTTCAGAGTCACATTTATATGTGATAACTGTTCACACCCTGAGTAATATTTGAGTGGACAAAAGGCTTACAATAAATTTCTGGCAAGTTTTTCTTTTTCACAAAGTCAAAACTAATATGAAGGGTTGTAGCCCAGTATTTGGTAATGTAATAAGAATTAAGCATTGCAGAAATAAATTAAACTCTTTTCTTAGGAGAAGAAAAGGAGGATCATTGCTGATGCTTCTGAGAAATCTCGTAGCTACTGTAGTGATAGACCTCAACAGCAGAACACAGACCAATCTATGACTGCAGCTCAAATCTAAACAGATGAAATCTGACAGGAATTATGTGAATGCTAGAAAGATATAAATGCCAGACTACAGTCCTTTGTACTTCCAGCAGGAAAAATAACTGAGCCTACATTTATTTACCTGTAAGAGTAGGCAAAATAAACAAGAGTAGAACAAATTTAACATTGAAAAACCCTGCAATTAAAAAATTATGAGTCACTCCTCCAAACCCTCATCATCAAAAATAAGTTACAATACATTTATTTGTCAATTGTTAGTTCAGACTTTGAGGGCAGTTGCATTAATTTTTCTAGCTTTTTCCCCCCCCCAGACTGTAGGTATTAGAAAAAGCTTATACACATATGTATAAATAACATGTATGCAAATGAAACATTAAAAAAACCCATGAAATATCAAGAGACCTGCAAGAAAAATTAGTAGAACTGTAATGTATATCATCATAATCTGCCAGGAAAAATAGAAAGCAAGGAAGGTTGTTTCAGACTTGGTCCTTATAGCACACCCAAGCTATAAAAAGCTCACCATGAGCACAAACCAGGTAACAATGTGGAATTTGGGGAAAAGCTCAATCCACAGGCTCAGAAATACACCCTCACTAGATCTCAACCCCACAGAACAACACACCTCCATGCTGTCCTGTCCCCATCTTTCTAACTGATAAAGAAACAGATGTCATGCCAGCAAAAGACACATTTGGATCCCAAAGTCCTTGAACTGGACAAGGAAGGGTCACCCTTCACCCTACAACACGTCCAACCAAGCAGCCACAGGATCGGTAAGCAGAGAAAAGGGATGCATACAGAGAAAACCCTGAGAAAGTCTGCAGTGCCCTACAGAACACAATACTGGATTTTGAATAGCTGAAGTGCTATGAGCATTCAGACCAGCTAACAGTGACAAAGCTCATGTCTTGGTGTTAGTAACTCAGTGGTGGCAAGTACAGTTCTGAATGAGATACAGCATTGCCTCAAAAATGCACACCCTAGCACGTACCACACCATTGATTCATTCTCTAGAGCTATCATATGTATTTCCGTATAGTGCTTTGAACTTGCATCAGCAAGATCAATAGTGCTGCCTTTTATAGTTCTGAACTCTCCAGCCTCACCGCTACTACTTCGGCATATATGAAAGACTAGCAGGAGATGAAGGGATCAGGTTCAGCTCAATGTGTTAAGACACCAGAAAAAAAAAAAAATCAAATGTGCAGGTCTTTGACTTCAAATTACTTCAAAGGTTAAGATGGAAACTGAAAAGTTACCTGCCCTAACATCTTCTGAGCAGTATGAATATTTACTGTAAAGCATTAAATCATCCACCTTATTTCTTAACAGTCTTAACACCAAACACAAGCCCAGCCTGTAACAAAGTTAACAGTGTTAACAGTGGGTCTTCTGACTTTCTGAAATGACCTGTCATGTTACTCATCAGCTGATGATTTTTCCTTATCTACCATTAAATAGGCATTTGGACTTTACATAAGCTTCAAAGGAGCAGAATACTGTTTTGGTAGAGACTGCCTACCCCATCCTACATCTCAGGTCTCTGGCTGCCACAGCCTCTTTACAGAGTGGTGGCTCCTATCTCTCCATCTAAGCAGAAAATTTAGGACTTGAGAAAAGGAGGTTTACTTCCAGCTAGAAAATGACATCCATTTGCAGCCAGCATCTACCATGCATTGAGGCTGTAAGTGGATAATTCAAAAGTCAGTTCCCACTGAGAAACCATTTTCACTCTTCAAAAAAAAAAACCCCCAAAAATGTATTTCATCCTCAGTAATCTTAACCTTATAAAAGGTGTGATTCCCACTCCAGTCTTCTAGGAGGTGCACACTCTAGCAATACCAGGCAAAGAAAGGAGTGTCACTTAATTAAAGACAGTTTTTTAAACAGCCTGGCAATACCCCAGAGTGGTCTGAGGGACCAGTCACACCACTCTCAAGAGCAGCATGGATAAGACCAAGTCAGGTCTGGCTTCCAGTTTCCCACCACCAGCCCAGCAAGTTTTAGCACTCTCAACATGCCTTACTGCTGACCCCATGTGCCCATAGCATATACCCTCCGTTTCACACTGTAAAAAGTACTCTGCCGATCATCATATTTCACAAGCTTTGAATGGTGAAAAAAATGCACAGAGTAATAAATATGTTGTACAGAGCACTGTGGGTCCCAGAGGAGATTCCCAAGCAAAGCACTGAATAGTGCCTCCCTCCCCACACTTGCAGGTGGCAACATAATTCTGAGACTTCACAATATTTTGGTTCATTTCAAAAACCTCTGGGAACCTATAGATATGATAGTAAAAGAACAGAACTATTTAAAGATAAACAGAAACTGTGCCATTACAGCTTATATTGGACAAGAACAGAATACAGGCAAGTCATGAAGGCATCAAACATGAATGCCACCTTCTCCATGTCACATTTGATTCACAGTTCATTAAAACCAGAAAGTAATTTTTGCAAGAATTCAGAAAAATTCTCAAAAACTAAATTTGATGGGAATTGCAAACACATTTCTCTGTGGCTCAACATGTGAACATAAACTCAAAGCAATCACCTTCTGGATAATTAAAGTCAAGAATCAACAAAAATATGTGAATTTCATTTTTATGGTAGCTGCCTTTGGACTAATTTGGGGCTGCACAACCCCAGTGGAGAAGATCTTCTCAAATGTGTACTTTTTTCTGGTAGGCCTCCAATCTCAGAAGACCTGAAGTATTGCAGATGTTCTAGCATCTATACATGTGCAAAAGACATTATATGGATGGCATCCTGGAATATACACAAATAATTTTTGTGTATTTTGTCCATCTTTGAGACAGTAAGTTATATAAGCAGGAGTTTTGATGATTCAGGCAGACAGCTAGAAAGAACAGACCTCAATTACTCTCTTTTTAAAATGTGTACTTGTAAATTACGAAGCATTTCAAGATTAGGCATCTGTCCAATTCTTTTTATCATTTACTGTATTATGCTAATTAGGATGCTGTTTCTTTAATTATCATTTGAAGAAAAAATTGCATTCAGTCCCTTGATCTTCCTTAAAACCATTCCCATGCTTGATTCCCCCACAGGCTTTTAATCACCCTATTTCAGTGTGAAACTCCACATTTGAGAAAAACTCTCTCAAAACTGGTTCACTGAGAAAGTTTAAATTGTTTTCTTTCATTGGAGCTATATCTTCTACCACTTGGCAGCCTTAGGAGGAAGAGCTATAAGATTCAAACTAATCTTACCTTTTGCACTGAATGCAAACTAATGTTAAAACCTAATATACTGCATATGTAACATACTAAATGCTAGCACTTGTTGGAGAGAGGTAGAGTGACAACTAAAATGAGCTATAAAAAAATATCATCCCATGACACTTTATATATAACTCAGTAAATCCTATTTAATAAGCACCTATCATCAGCTGTTAAACTTCATTGTGCAAAATCACCCATATATTATGTTCATGGGCATTTCTTGTTAGCCAAATAGGTCTATCCATTTAGCTTCACTGTAGCTTCTTGGTTGTCCTGACAGAGGTTTCTGTAACAGAAGCCCTGGCTGAACAGGAGGCTGAGCCCCACAGGACGTACAAACTCCATCCCAGTGGCAGATGCTTTCCTGCACCTCTGAGCTCACCCCATGGCATCCCCATACCCTTGTGCTCCTCACACAGGTACAGCAAAGTCTGCCTGCCTGGGCACCAGGTCAAGGGCCCTGTGTCTGTATCTGCCCACCCTGGAAAGAGCCCCATGGTGCAACAGGAGTTGCCATGGCACCACCTCCTTCTGTATTCCCCTGGGATGGGGACAGGAGGCTGTGCTGGCCCCAGGCTTAACCTACCTCATCACACAGAGTCACAGCGTCAACCAAGAGCCATCATCAACGCATGTACTCTCCTCTGAACGCAGACATAGCTGTATAAATCTCTTCTTCTGAGGAGAGGAAAACCCCATCTGGAGTCGCTTCGGGAAAAGCACTGGCTTCAGCCTCCAAGGCAGGCTCAGGACCCCCTCCAGCATTCAGAGGGGAGGCTATTGGCATTTCTTGGTTCGAGCAGCAGCCACTTTTGAACAAGGCTTCTGATACTTGCTTCACTGCAGCCCTGAAACAATTGATGCTGACCAAGTTTGCGTGTCTGCAAGGCGAGCTCCACACTTGCGATTGATAGGGATAAGGGGACGAGTAGCACTCCCTTAGGCCACTACAGAAAGATTTTAGTCTGTTTCAGCGCACACTACACAAACTAAATAAAAAAGTATATTCCAGTTCTGGTATATCCATTTAGAGCTTAGCTGAAGTATTTATTGCACTGTTTTCATCCTACAGTGAAGCAGAAAGATAGACTGGATTTTGTTAAAACGAAGAATCAAATTGCACTAACATCTTGAAGCAAAGTATTTACAAACAAATATTCTGACATCTCATTTATCTCTTTTGCCATAAAATTGGCTTATATATGATTAATTATGGAAAATAAGTACAGCATGCTTTCATGCACTTTTACTTTGAAATCAAGGTCAGACTTTGTTTTGAAATTCAGAAAAACAATATGAATAATATAATTAACATATCAGAAGATTCTTTGCAAGTAAATTTATTTAAGCAGGCTAAAACAGGAGCTTATAAAGTTGTTGGTATTCTGTTGCTGCAGACAAATAACTTCTTAACCCTTGGTTATATACATCATTTTATTTGACTAATCCTTTGTACTGAATGTTTGGAGTAGGCACCCTCATACTAAGCCACACAATGCTGAATGAAAAGTGTTCTTGTTTCAAAGCACCTACAAACTAATTTCTGCTCTGCGGACTTGATTCCAGTTGGGATGCTGCTCCTTAGAAACAATTCAGTAATGGTGTGGTTATAGATTCGAAATGAGTAACTCAAGAGATACAGAATCATAGATTCATTAAGGTTGGAAAAGACCCTTAAGATCATCAAGTCCAACCATTAGCCCAACACTGCCAAGTCCACCACTAAACCATGTCCCTACTTGCCACATCTGCAAGTCTTTTAAATACCTCCAGGGACAGTGACCCAACCATTTTTCTGGACAGCCTGTTCCAACACTTGACAACTCTTTCTGGGAAGCAACTTTTCCCAATAACCAATCTAAACCTCCCCTGGTACAACTTGAGGCCATTTCCTCTTGTTCATATACATCTGTTACCTGGGAGAGCAACTCCCACTTTGTTACTATCCCCTTTCAGGTAGCTGTAGAGAGCTGAGCCTTCTTTTCTCCAGACTAAATAACCCCAGCTCTCTCAGCTGCTCCTCATAAAACCTGTGCTCCAGTCCCTTCACCAGCTTTGTTGTCCTTCTCTGGACATTCTCCAGCACCTCAATGTCTTTCTTGTAGTCAGTGGCCCAAAACTGAACGCAGGATTTGAGGTGCAGCCTCACCAGTGCTGAGTAAGACTCCCATAACCCACCTGAACACATACGCTGAGTCATTCTGCAGGTTCTCCACTCATGATACTTAGCCATCAGAACATTTTTGTGGTAAGACCAGCATAATACTGGATTATATGGGTCTTCCTCAGGCATTTGAATGTGACCACCTCACATGAACCGTCTTCTGCCCATACAAACCCCCTACAAGAGTAGATGTGTGAGCCATTTCTGGCAACAAAGCAAGATCACATGTTGACAACTCACTTGCTTTAAATAGTGAGAATTTAATTTCTAGGTGTATGCTGTTTTCTCTAATAAAAATTTACCTGGTTATCTCAAAACAGCCATTTCTTAAGACTCTACTTCTAAACCTTTCACAAAGCATGAGAGAAGAGAAAGTATACCAGCTTTTGACCTCGGCTACTGTGCAGCCAACTGCAGCAACTCCAACTCATGAAGTTTACCCTGTCTGCACAGCAGCCTAGCAGCAACCACTGGCTTGCAAAAGGCCATGAATCTAGGCCTGGGAACTGCCAACTGCAGATGTCTGACCAGCAAATAAGAGCCTCCCCATGTCAAAACAAATAGCCAAAATACCTGTGATTGGTATATTGCAGAGCTAGAAATAGAAAGCAATGCTTTTGCCATACTGGTGGTATTTGAATAGCTTCTTTTTTAAAAGGGCAAACAATTCATTCCCCTGAAAGCTTGCTTCCAATGGTAATGGCTGGGCTCCATTTCAATAAACATTAGAACAGCCTTTTTCAAAAAGGAAGCTTAATTCAATTAAAGGTTAAGAAGGTAACAGACAAACACTATAAAAAAATAAACACTAAAAGGCACTGTACTTATTTATGAGAAACAGGGTGGGAACATTAAGCCATGAATACCACATGTGCAAAGAGAAAAGCAGAAATCTGGAATGCTGGTAAACGACAAGCTGACACAGAAGCTGAGGTCTGCTCGAAATATATCCAATGAGGTAAGTGAACAGAATGAGGCATTCCTCAAGCCTGTATCCATGAAGTTATAAAAAAAATTGCCACATTGAATTTTATTCTAGCAGAGGATCTGTTCTGGAAGGACCACTTTACCAGTGTGACTTTGGGAAAGTCTGCAAGTTTAGTTATGACTTAATAAAAGAGAGTAGTGAAATCAAGTCCAGCTGATGTTACATGGGACTCCTACTGGATACAGGTGAACCATTTAACTAGAAAATTATGATTCACTACAGGCAAAGGGCAATGCCCTAATTTCTTTTGCAACTGGAAACCAGTGTGTAATCTTAACCAATATTTAATTTACATGTCTGGATATTTTAGAAAGACCATTTCTCAAACCTAAAAACAATCACAAGCAAAACTGAGCAGGGCAAAGTAGTCACAATACAAAAATATAAAAAGGACCTGCTAAGAGATGCTTTATTACATGCCAAAAATAAAAAGGAAAAAATCACTGTGCTACAGCCATGAAAGAAAGCTTTTGTGGTTGAAGAGTCCTGGCTACAGAGAATGACAGCAGCAGCAGAGAAACCTGTAAAACAAACCCAGTGTACATAACAGATGGGGAAAAGACACTGATAGCAATGAATACTAATTAACATCGCTGAAATGCAAGCAAAAAACCAATAAAAATCTGTGGTGAGAATTATAACAATAGGAGCTCCTCACTGGAGGGAACAAGAATGCTGAGCAATTACTTAATAGCTGGTCACTCCAGACAAGTTATCAAACAACTCAGAAAAAGTTTATCAAACAACTATTACTACTCTGCATTCATAAAGGTGCAAGGTGATCTATTCATACCTTATAGTGGTCATGAAATCCTCTCCATGACATCAGTAGGTGGAGAGAGCTTCAAATAGCCACTCAGTTTAAACCTTGCATTCAAGTGTAGAGGGCAGATGAATCAATAACTTAATTCAATCACTCTTTTAAAAACCATGAGTACACTAAAAGTTCCTGGTGACTGGAAAGACTTAATATCAAAGCAGTATTTACAAGGGTTAAGTGAGATAACCGAAGGACCTATTGAACAGTTAGACTGACATCAGTAGTAAGCAACAGCAGGGAAAAATTATCATGGGACACAATCAATAAGGCATTGAAAGACAATCGCATAATTAACACCAATCAACACAGCTGTATGGAAAATAGGCCTGGTCATGTAAATCTGATCATTTGTATGCAGTTACATCATCATTTGATAATGGTATGTGCTGACAGGGCATATTTCTAGTCCTAATTTCACACTATGCAGTGATTTAAAGTCATGCTATATATAAAATCCTGAATTAAAAGACTCACCATACTACATCAACATCACTCATAGTAAGCAAATTTCAAAAGTGACTAGCTAAATGGATACCTAAATGGAGAATCATCATCCAGATAAAATTCCTTGTCAGTCCAGCAGAAAAAAAAAAAAAAGAGGTACAACACTTGGAAGCTCAAAACAGCTACAGACTGTCTTGAAATACAAGGCTCATTATTTACTGAAACAATTTAACAGTGGCATGGTAGATTGATTACTACTGGTACTCTTTAAAACAAGACCTTGATCTCTTTCAAAAAGATATGCTAAATATAGAAAAATTAAAAGGACTACTGCTGATATACTCTGAATTTCTCTGACCTGCACTGAGCAGGCAAGAAGAATAGATATCTATGTGGTCCCCTTTGGCCTTTACATTTATAAACCTAGGAAACAATGACCCAGACATTATTAATCCCTCAGGAATTTAATGCAATAAGTGAATCATATTTAATCCATCTGATACAGTATAAAGTGTCTTGAGTATTTCCATGGGATTTCAACTGTAACCCAGTGTTAAATTACTGGGTGACTATTAAAATATTATCAGGTCACTTCCCTGAATTTCTGATTTTTTTTAGCTGAAAGCAGCAAAAAATCTATCCCTCTTTGAAGCATCTCACTAGTTGTTTGCTTAAATAGGGAGGTCAAACTCTTGATCCACAACCTCCTACATAGACCACTTTGACCTTAACCCTATCAGAAAAGTATTTCCATGGTGTGCCAGAAAGCCTACCGTCAGGTACAGCTGTGACTAACTTCATGCAAATGGAGTTATGCACCTGTAGACTCATCATCTTCCCATGCAGTGGTCCCAGATCAATGTAAGAAAGGTAAAGTTAACATTACCTCTGCCAAGCAAATTACTTGGTTCTATTTGAAGCAACACAGGGTTTTGAAAATGCCATTCCTGTAAACAACTCTGAAACAGGCCAGGAAACTTCATTCTCCCAGTTTCGCAGAAAGCACTCAAATTGCTACAAGACTTACAACCCCGGTAATGAGAAGGCACAAATGGTTACAACTGCTTTCAAACCAGTCATTTGCAATATCGGAAATGCATTTTAAAACTATTTCTGTACAATCTTCACATCATTCAGTGTCCTGCAAATGTTGTCCTCAAAGAGATGATGCGCATTGCACTGTGCATTCTTTTCTTTCGTTTGGGGCAACACGGTGCTGGAACATGACATGGCACCCATGAGTCCATAAACACACGATTCCTCTCATTTGGTGTTTAGCTGCCTGACTACTGCAGGATTATGACCATGACATACGTGCCTCCCAGAAGGCAGTAACGCATCAGTTCAATCACCCATTTCACAGCCAAAATCACATTATTTGTGACTGTGACTGTTGCCACAGAAACAGCTTTTGACTTGGGTGAGGGATGGGATATTACTCCTCAAACTCCTGTGACCATACAGTTCCTACCACACAGCATTGTCCCCAAAGACCCCTTGAAACCAAGGGGTCATGCCATGATGATGTCTGCTTCACCTTCCCGAGCCCTGTCAGCCCTGCAGCCTGGGTTGGAGAGCAAGACAGACATGGTACAGGATTTCCCACATTGAGGACTGGGATGGTGGGAATGTCCTTGCTAATTACCTGGGTTTGCTTTCTCTTCTCTCCCATCTGCTTTCTGCCCTCACTGTGATCACCACAAGAAGTGCCACCCCTTGGGTGCCTCCTCACCATGTACAGTGCTGCACGTTAGAGCCATGCTCCCAGGTTTTGCTGAGCTCCTGACTCTCCCAAGGCTGGCTGCTCTTACCGGACCTTTCTGACTCCAGGTCAGACTAGGTCCAAATCTCCCCAAAGGAAAGAGCAATACTTATGTCATGTTGATGTTCGAACTTCTCCAGCCAAGCTGTGTTTTATCACTTGAGGGACAGAATCAGAACTGTCCTCAGGAGATGCATACACAGGAAGGTATATGCTGGACTACAAGGACAGTTTTTCTTGTTCCTCCCCACAGTTGCTCAGGCAGCAGGACATGGGAGACTGTCACACTCCACTGATGCACAGGGAAAAGCAACTGCAAGCCTACTGTAAAACTGGGGATAGCATAAGAGCACAGAAAGAGACTTTGTCCCATCAGAACCTGGTCATTACAGGAAAAGCAACCTCAGAATTCTGGTTTTACTTGGCCCATCAGAGGTTAGCCCTGGACCAAGCCAGGGATGCACTGAACCAGTCTGCTTGGGGGTAGGCTGGGAAGAGGCAGCCTGGGAAGAGGTAGCCTGTGGCTTCCCTCATCTCCTCCAGGGTTTGCCAGTACCCCATAAAGTCAGACTCCCTCCAGAGCCTACACTATCCTGTCTCCATTGTCTCAATTCTTTTGAGGCTCTAGGACTATTGTCAGGCTTCTACTAGTGGGCAAACACAGTGCAAATGCCCCCAGCCATGTGGCAAATAAATACTGTCCCACAACTTGCTGACATAGCTGTCATTTTTCCAGGTAAAACATGATGGCTGACCTCCTAGAGGTTTCAGCAGCCATTGCTATTGCTCACAATGAACACAGTCTCGTGCCACTACAACACAACGTTACAGGATCTGTGTCACGGTCACCTTTCAACTGGCGAAGTTATGCCTTCCCAAGCATGAAAGACTACCTTCAGATATGGTTACAGTATCTCAAAAAGTAACTAGATTTAGCTTAGTGATGTATAGTACATTGGTTTAGATAATCATGTTTTCCGTATATACTATACTTAGCAAACAAAGCAAAAACATTAGGAAAACAAAGGTCTATTTTTTTTTTTGATAATTTCCCCCAGTAAAAAACTCTCATGGTCTGCTTTGAAGTCACCTTTATCTCCATTGTTTACAAAATCATTAAGTGGAGTTTTCTTTGAACAGAATTGCAGTAATGTAAAAACCAAAGACTTCTTGCAAGAGTTCCTTGGTGGCAAGTATATTTAAAAGATCAAATCAGACATTAACAATACAGAAGACAAACTTACCCAGAATGCTGGAAAGAAAAACAACTTTTCTTCCATTGGTGATAGTTTGCCCTAGTAGACAGCCCCAGGGTGGAAACCTAAAAAAACCCAAAAAAAAACAAAACACAAGACTCATTAGAATTAGAGTAGGTAACAAGGCCATATACCACCAAATCTTCTGTAAACAGAGTGCTCAAGATTAAACATCCTGCTCTTCTGATTATGATCCTGTCCAAGTTTCCTGGCATTAGCTCACAGATAAGCTGATCTGTGTTAGCAGTGAGTGAAACGAAGCAACGCACCTACTCTCAAAAGGGAAGAGTATACAAAATCTTTGTGAAACAAACACTCCACATTTTCTGTTCCTCTGGAGTGCCTTTAAAGCCAACACAAGTCAAATTTAGGTATAGAAGCTGAAAGGGAAGAACAAATTAAGCCTTGTCAGGTTTTAATATATTTACAATGATCATTGTTTTTAAGGGACTTTGTGCTATTTGACACCTTGCCCCGATGCCACATCTTGAAGGGATAAGGGTCATGTAGTGTCACTCAGGGAGATTTAGCTGCATTTCCTTGTGATGAGGTTACCCAGAAGAAGTATAGAAGAAAAGGGGGGTAAAAATAAGAATGGGTAAGGAAGATCATCCAGAAAATATGCAGAAAGAGCTCCTCACAGAAGCAGGGAAAGATTATAATCACAAGAACTAAGCACTGTGAATTGAAGAACGCAAGTTGTGTCGAAAGACAACAGGTCAAGGCAGAGAAGGAAAGAAAGCTGGTCCTGAGATTTGATAAGAAGTCCTGAGATGTGCTTTTACCAGTGATAAAGAAAGCCAAAGTCAAACTGCTGAGAATCATAGATGAAACTAAAACCGGCTTTCCTAAGTAGGACTGACCAGATCATAAGATGACAAAACGACATAAAAAGGTTTTGGTTTGGGATTTTTTTGAGGGGAAAAAAAACTCCTTTGATAATTTTTTCTTTTATGTGTGATAAGTAATGTGTATTTATTTGTATTATGATGGACAAGAGATAAGAGCTATTAAAGACTTAATAGGTATGAGTGCATGGACAACCAAGATGAGGGATGCGACTGTGGGACAAGCAGAGCAGGTGGAGTTCAGGTGAGACCTGAGAGTATGATGGAGATAAAGGAGGAGTTGGAGAAAGAATAGGGGAGGACAGGTCAGAGAGAAGGGAGAAATCATGACAGTCATTTTTTCCCCTTGTGATAAAGGCTAAGCAGAGAAAAGTTTCATAAAAGGTCTGGAAAACATAACAGATAGAGTATATAAATGGAATTTTCTGAAAGAATTTAATCAAATAGTCTTTTATTTTATTCACATACAACTGATGGTCATCATTTAAGATGCATTTCACATAAACGTGGTAAAATACCAAATTCAAAGTAACCTGCAGCAAAACATGCACTAATTGCCACAAAATTTATATTTTAATAAGAAATTCCAAGTACATTTTAATTTTCCCCTATCTTCCAGTCCCCAGCAATGCAGGTTGCTTCTTTTCAACTCAGTTAAGTTGTATGTTCAGCCTCATTAGCCACCATCTCTATTCCCCTGTGGCTTTAATTAGCTAGGTCTCTTTGTGCACAGCTACCTCAATCCTTCCCCTCCAAACAATCCCATAACGTGGCTTATTTTATGTTATCATTCTTCAAACGCTCCCAATTACACTGGAGCAACCAAGCCAGGGCACCACAGTGCTCTGCCATGGAAATGGCAATGCAGGATCTGTACACAGCAATACCCACAAACTCCTTGAGCGGGGCCAAGTTCCTCTTCCACACTGTTTCACCCATTTTAATCAAGACAACCCATAAGCACAACAGATTTAAGTGAGGAGTCAGACCCTCTGCAGAGACTCCAAGCCCCAAACACATGGAGCTGACCTTTCCTAGTAACCTCACTCCTGTTCCACAAGTGTCCATCCTAGTCCATCACCTTCACACCCAGCACACAAAATCACAGGGCAGGAACAAGGCCCCTACACCCCACCAAAGGTGGGTGACAAAGGAGTCCCTTGAACTCAGAACAATATCTAGCAGCAGCTCTTCCCTCACAGCACTCACTGTGGCAAGCCCAGCACATCCCTCCAGACATGGGCCATGGCACTGTCCTACAGACAGAAGCAAGGCTCACAAGGACCTGTTCCAAAAGGCTGACCTGGCCTTTAGTACTTTTTCCTTTTTTCTAACAAGCACAGGAGCAAAGATACCAAGACTATGAGACAACTTATTCTCAGTTGGAAAAAAAGAAATGAAAGTGGAAAACGATCAGCTCCACCCACAAGGAGAAAGACAGGACTTTTTAAGGGCAGGACTTTTGCTTCAACTCCTATTTACACTCTATTAAAAGATTACAAACCCAGCAAGCATAGTTGGCAAAAAAACCCTCAACAAAAGACCTCTGCTCCATGGCTACTCTGCAGCCCCAGAGGAGAACCTGGGGAGCACTACAACTTCCAGGCTATTCCTGGCCATCCACGATCAGTAGCAGCACAGCAGGGATTAAAGCATCTTAGACGTGTTATGTAAGGGACATGTTGATCATGGCTTCTCTCAAATCCCAAAGACGTTGCTATTATGTAATAGGAACAATCAAACAGGGCAGCTTTTCTGTGATTCAATTTTTTTAAAAGTGCTGAGCAGCTAAAAAAGAACAGTGTGGTTCTGTCAGACTCAGTGTTATGCTTTCCACTCTAGTCAGTTTAACCTTAAAGCTGCTGTAGCTTATAGGGACAGTGATTCAGCTCTCAGTTTGCTTAAGATACAGAAAGGTGAAATAAAGCAAACTTTGTCCACCTTCCCACCAGGTGAAGGATACACCTTGTATCTTCTGAACCAAGCGAGAGGGCTTTCATTGCTTCAGCATCCGTATCTTCCTGGCTCTACTGACATTAAGGGATTAGTCATATGAAAAAAGGCTGTGGACCTGGCTCTGAACTTTGCTGCTTGAATTAGAGGGTGGCTGTGAGCCACTCTGACACTTGAGCTTTCATCAATGAAAAACACAAGCTCGTTTGGCAGAGTCTTCAGAGTTCCTTGTCTTCTTAAGTTACTACTGTAAACAATTCTGATGGTAATGCACACAATTTTACATTATATATCTACATATACACATGTTATTTAAGATAACATGCATGCTAATAACAAATTCCATTGTTCCTGTAAGCCACTTAACTCATACTTGGGGCATGCTCCAGCAATATCACAGGTGGGTAGATGCAGATGTTTCAGGAAGTCATAGTTGATAATTTAATCAAGCTGCTGTCGTATCAAGATTAGCACTTTCCCCAATACAGTTTTGTTTTAGAAAATTACTGACTTATTTCCAGCTTATAAACTTTATTTAAAGAACATTTCCAGTTTTTTTCAAGTGTTCTTCTGTTTTCTTAGTTTGACATCTGAAAAGGAGAAAAGCACTCAGTGTAGATCTGATTCTCCCAGCCTCTCAACTTTTTAAGACACTGAAGAAACAGTCGAGTTTCAGTGCCCATGCTGAATACTTGAACCTTGAAGCATTAAACCCAGAAAAACTTATCCAGATTGTGACTGTGATAGAACAACAACCCTGTCTTAAGCACTTGCTCCTGATCTCTGTAACATTTCCAGTCTTCTTCATGTAGCCATTTGATTTCACCAAAGCTCATATAAATAGTTTCCAGAGATTATGTTACTGTTTTTCCCTTTTTAAAGCCTCACTATTATATCCCACCAACAGCAAAACAACCTTTCATCATCAGCAAGAAAACAGCCTAAAATCCCCATGGTCTGATAGACCAGAGGGAATGAATTCATCCTGAGAGCATGACTCTGCCAAGCACGGTCAAGTGCAATTTACTTTTAAATGTCTTATCTGTGCCCAGCATCCTGCTAGCTTTCCCTGTGCACAGCACATCATGATTCCTCGCAGCATACTGGCATGAACAAATTGCATTGAGCTCAGAAATGCTTAATACAAAGCTTTATTTTCTGCCCCTCATCACAATCTAATTCTTATTCAGTAACACTAACATACTCTGTAATGCAGAAACAAATTACTTGGGAGTCATCTCGTCCCTCTGAATTTTTCTGGCAATATAAACTTGAGGCCTGCCTTGGACTGAAAAAAATCTCAGGTGGCTTAAAAGGTTGTTGTTCCGTGTGCACCATGCAAAACTTGGCAGAGAACACACGCCAGAGGGTACAAGTACTATCAGAGCATCTCTCTTTGAGCTATCCTTGCCCGCCAAACTGGCTCTTTGGCAGCCCTAGAATTTTGCCACATAGGGCAATGTAGAGCGCCCTGTGGGGATAATAAATGTGGAAGCCAACTCATTTAGGATAAGATACCAAATAGTTAAAATTCAAAAAGGAAAATCTAATAGAGAAACTAATTAGGCCAGTATGTGTTTTGAAGGCTTGTTTACTTTTAGCTACCATTTCAAAGGGAAGTCATTCTCCTGTGTTTGGTGATTATGCCCATGAAGCGAGACTCACAGCTGGGCAGAGAAGAACAAGTTATACCTTTCTTCCAGCTTTGCATCCCATGCAGCAGCTGTTCCAAAATAGTTTATAGCCCTCAGGCTCATATAAGGAGCAGCAACCTGTATTACACCATCATCTAAATTAAGAGTTATGATTGCAGGCTGGGAGGGAAATCCAAGAAAAATTTTTAGCTGATGTTTTTGCTAGTTTTGCGGATTGCATACAATCACCGACCTGCAAGTGATGTCACTAACAGCAAAAGCCTGCTAACTACTGCTACACCAGATGCTTCTTAGAATTAAGCAGTTTTCAGAGACTCGATTTTGATACCTCTGCTGGAACAAAACAGGCTTTGCCATCCACAGTCCCCAAATGCTCTGCAAGAGTAGGCCATCACATGCCTCCCAGTTTTTGAAGAGGAAGCTAAGGCATGGTCTTAAACCAACAAACATAACTTGGATTTCCTTACCTTCCAACCAGTGCACCACTGGTGCAAGTTTCTCTGCAGCACTACATGCTATGCCACATTACATCAAAAAGTGACAGTAACTTTTCCTTGACCAGAAAACAGTTCCTGCCCTAAAACATGAAGATTTACTATCCCCAGAGTTTTGAAATTGCTTGCCTAACTGCCAGCTTTGTAGCCACTTAATTGAAACAGAAAATAGAATTACTTAAAGAAATTACTAAGGTGACTCCTTAAATAAAATCTTTTAAACAGCAGGGTCCAGAGCACAAGTCTGATGAGAAGCAACTGAGGGAGCTGGAGTTGTTTAGTCTGAAGAAAAGGGGACTCGGAGGGACCTTATCACTCTCTACAACTACATGAAAGGTGGTAAGTGGGGGTCAGTCTCTTCTCCCAGGCAACAAGCAATAGGATAAGGGGAAATGGCCTGAATTTGTGCCAGAGGAGGTTTAGATTGGACATCAGAAAAAATTTCTTTACTGAAAGGGTAATCATGCATTGGAACAGGCTGCCAGGGAAGTGGTAGAGTCACCATTCTTGGAGGTATTTAAATGACATGTAGATGTGGCACTTGGAGACATGGTCTAGTGGTGGACTTGTCAGTGCTGGGTTAACAGCTGGACTCAATGATCTCAAGAGTCTTTTCCAACCTAAGCAATTCTATGACCTGTTTTTCGTACATTTTCAGTGTTTTACAGATATATCTTTTGGCTGCAAAATACTGACCTGGATCTGTATCATAACAGAGTAACATGGAGCAAAGCTTTAATTGGTATAAATCACTTGATGGTGAAGTTACAGTGATTTATAACAGCTAACCATTTCTCTACTTGCTTTGCACTCTACAAAACTCTCACTAAGCAAGTCTTTTGCACAAAACCACTGACAGTGGACTGGCAGGTGGTTTCGGCTTTGGTTGTACTCTAGAGGTGACCTTGGATAAAACATTGCACTTTATCCTCTTCCTAGATCCACACTGAAAAACCCAGAATAACAAGAGGATACCATACAATAGCAATGGACAGAATAAACAAATAAGGTTTTCAGAGAGTGAAACATCTAAGGCATTCCCAGCAACAGAAAGTGACAGCACTCCCAGACTCCCTAGGACACTAGTTATATTAGGATACTGCCAGAGTAAATTCTACAAAAATCTATTACAATTATTTCCCTAAAGAAAGACTGTTTCAACAGGTTTGACTTTGCAGTAAGAAGTTCAGGTACAAAACAAACTACCATGCACTTAAGTTTTGCTCTTCTTTGCTACTTTCATTCCAATTTCAGCTGCTTATGACTTCTTTAACAATACTGACTGAGGAGGATTTGGTAATAGTTGCATTTAAATAAGGCCAGTAAAATTATTATAAAATGCAATACTTGTCTATAGAAAGCATTTGCTAAACCAACTGTGTCTCAAAGTAGTCTTTTTAGCAAACCTCAGTATCCAGACAGGGGTGGAGGAGAAGAGATCCTTTTGCACTGCTTGCTGGAATTTCAGCAAATATCTTTTCCAAGATGTCCATTATTACGCCTAGATCTTTTCTCCTCCCAACCCTTCAATCAAATATTAAACCAATCACTGTGTATGAGTCTCTACTGTATTGTGCTTCACTTCATCTACCACTGTATGACTCTCCAGAGAGCACACATTTCACTAGAGCCTGCAGTTCTGGCTGCAATTCCCTGTCCTATGTCTGGTGCTTCTTGAACTTAGGAAATAGAGAATGCCCAACAAAAGCTGAAAAAAAAGCCGAAAACCTTGGTTTTCCTAACATAAAACAGAGAACTAATTCTCACTGGTTACCAAGTTCCCTGCATAGGCTCTGATGTACTGTTGTGCTTTGCAGCTGTGGAGAGCTGCACTTCTGCAGATGTGCTGCTAGCTCTCCTCTCTCCCCTATCTTCCTAAATACCTTGCATTGTTTACTATATCATAAATGTATTTTGCATAAAAATACACAATACAGAAATTAAAGCCAGGAGTTTATAGCCACTTTCTTGTTTGTTACAGTTCCTATCACTAAGACACAAGGTAACACACTAGAAAACTTTACTATAGAAGAAGTTTTGCTGCAAAGAAATTAAAAACTACTTACCTGACCCAAACCTACACTTGCCATTTGTTAGATCAGTAGCCAAATACCTACCTTTGTCCTTAAAGGGATGAATATCAGGAAAAATATGGTACCATATCAAAAGCTACTTCAAATTAACCTCATGGACACAGCCTTGAAAAGGTTTTCTCAGTGTCTGTGTCCTGTCCTATCATTTCTCCCCTCCCCCCATCCCCTCTCAGGTAGCCAAACTCACAGTGCTTTGTTCTCAGAATTATTTACATAATCTCCCTTTTGTACCTCAAAACCAGGTTTTATTCTCCAAAAATTAAGGTGATGATAAATAAAGCAGAATGAGAAGTTAACCCTCATTTGCGTACATGTAGCTCACTCCTACCGCTTTCCGGCGGCACAGGCTGTACTACTCTCCACAACAGATTGCAGAGATAGGAGACAAGTAGCTGGGTATATTTAATTGCATTGGGAACAGGCAGGCTGGTAAAGGGTTTATGTAGCAGGGGATACAGAAAAGCCCACAGCCCTGCTTCAAATTGGGGATGAGAAACGATAAAACCCACAAACACTACCCTGAATGTAGTGAGCATAAAACAATTCCTCTGTGAAATCACAGACAAACCAAAACAAGGCATTTATGCATCACATTACATCCAGCTCAGTTACTGCCAAGTGCCTCCTTAGTGCAAGTTAAGCTGTATGCAAACACTTGACATATTTGCTACCAAAGCCTATAGTATAAATAAATATTTCTAACGCTTGACCTGCAGAGAAACATTTATTAATTTTTCAGTCTTTGCATTTTTTAATGCAATGATAAGTGTCAAGCTCCCACTGGCTTACTCTTTTCATGTTCAGAGCAATCAGGGATCATTGGCTCTCTAACAGATGTACTCGTAGGGAGCCTGCATGGGCTTCTCACACCAGCCCCCTTTGCACTGTGACCTTCGGGAGGCAGTGATGGGGACCAGGGAGAACGAAGCAGGGGTAAAGGTAGCAACGAAGATAAAGCAAGGAGGAAAAAGGTACCCATACTCACTTCAACAGAGTCGCAAACAATCGACCTAGATGGACAGCTCTTCAAGCAGACACATTTTATCTGAGAATGAAGACCTGGGCTCGTTACCCTATCTTCCACGCATTTAGCTTTCCCTTCCTAGCAAAATGCTACCTTCTAATTCACAGTAGCTCCTTTATCTTCCATCATTCTTCGGAAAAAAAAATTAATACGCTGTTTAATTCCACAGAAGAGGCTAAGAGCAACAGCAGTTTCAGCCCTGTGCGCCGGTGGGTAGCCGGCAAGCTCGGCACTTTCCCTGAACACTCCGCTCACCCGTACCGAGGGCTCGGCCCCGGCTGCGGGTCCCCAGCTCGCCCGGGACCCTCCTCCCCGAGGCACTGTCACCCCGCCGAAACGCAGCTGGCGATTTTGATCCTAGCACAGCCGCCGCACGGAGGGCAAAGCCCGCTTTGAGCCAGTTCGTTTATTAGCATCCCCAGAACTTTCGGCTGAATAGATTTCACCACGCACATTACCTGCCCTAATTAGCTGAGCTCGCTCCCGCACCGGGGGTACCGGGGCAGCCGCCAGACCCGCCGCGCCCCTCCCGCGCAGGAGCCATCCCCGTCTCGCAGAGCCCTTGCCCGCGTCCCGTCCCCGCAGCCGGGACCGCCCGGGCGCGGCGAGCAGGGGGCGGCCGCCCCGGGACAGCGGCCAAGCTGCG
>VWZF01004608.1:226903-277416 GCA_013396755.1 Sclerurus mexicanus | reverse complement strand
CTGGAGGACCTGGCCCGCAAGGACTACCACTGCCTCCGCGACTCGGAGGCCAAGGCCAACGGGCTCAGCGACCCCGGACAGCTCGGCGACTTCCGCGACCCCGCCGTGCGCTCCAAGCTCATCGTCTACCTGGCCCTGCTGGGCTCCGAGAACCGCGAGGCCGCCGGCCGCCTGCACCGCCTCCTGCCTCAGGTCGACTCCATTCTGCAGAGCTGCCCGGCGGCGCGGCGGGCCCTGGCCGAGGAGGACGAGGAGGACGAGGTGGTAGTCGTGATGGACGGAGCCGCGGAGAATGGGCAGGCCGGGCTCCCCGCCGGCCAGGGCCTGGGCTGCGGCGCACAGGAGGAGCTGCTCCTGCTCTTCACCATGGCCTCGCTGCACCCGGCGTTCTCCTTCCACCAGCGGGTCACTCTGCGGGAGCATCTGGAGCGGCTGCGGACGGCCCTGTGCAGGGACCAGGAGGAGGAGGAAGTGTTCGACCGCCACTCAGCCCAGGTAACGCCGCGTCCTCCTCTCTTCCTGCTGCGCCATTTCAGCGGGCGGTTTCCTCCTCCTTCCGTCGCTCCCTCTCGTTTTCCTAGGAGGTGGAGGTGGCCGCTTGTCTTTCCCCAAAGCCCCCACACAGGACGTGGCCCCTCTCGTCCTCCCCCACCCCAGTAGTGTCTGTCCCGGCCACCTTCACAACCTGCTGCGGAGTGTCTACAACGAATTTCTTGTTAGGGAGGGAAGGCCGATTTTTCTAGCTTGCTATGCTTTCTGGAGCACTGCTCTTTTTCTGGATCCCTGCCGTGCTGGAGTGCAGCGTGCACAGTACTGAACTGGCTGCCTGGTATGCTGTAGGCCACCATACGATGTAGGAGTACAAGCCACAGGTTGACTAACTTGTAAAAATAAAAATAATAGTAAGAACACTAGACAGACACCAGATTGCCTAAGAAGAGTGTTTTCTAGGGGCTTAAAACCAATAGAACACATTGAGATAATTTTTATATGGAACCTGCTCTTCTGCCCCCTCTCAAAATGAGACACAGGCTCAAACTTGCAAGCATCAGGGCAGTAGTCGGGTCACCAGCTCTGAGGCTGGCTTTCTGAAAAGCTGCACTCGGTGAGGTGGCTGATGCTGTTTGGGATGGGGTGGTAATGATTCCACTAAAGCAAAAATTAAAATGTCATAACTGGAACTTCTGTTCGGAGGAAAACTGATTTTTTTGTGTGGTTTTATGGAAACAGCACATCTTGAAAGCAGATGTGTCACTTGTTGCTAGGAGGTGGCTGTCAGCGAGAATGAGGAGTTGTAGTGAGTGGCACTGAGGCATTCTCCTGTGCCACAGCTCGGTTTAAGTGGAGGTTTTTCCCCCATGCCATCCACTACTACTCTCTAGACGAGCATTGGCTTTAAAATTTGCCCCATATTTATGCAGCCAATCCATCTTCTTGGAGCTCTGCAGTTTTTGGTCTGTAGATGACCTCTGACTCAAAGGGGAGGAAGGGGGTGGAAGACAGGTGTTTATAGCATTGTACCACTGAACACATCAGGTTTTCATCAGGTACTTGACAGAAAAGAGTACAAAGCAGTAAGGGTTGGGCTTTTTGGATTTTCTAAGTTTGCTTATAGTGCAATCCATTTCAGCCACATGTAGTAGAAAACTGTTTTATGTTGCCTGCCATACAAAAGGAGTGGCTCCTTTTTCTGTTTTCTAAAGATGGTATATGCTCTTGAGGAGTACTCAGAGAAGATGGGGATGCATTTCTAAGCTTTCAGACATCCCAAGTAAAAGCTTGTATCATTTAAAGGCCAGACCACATTTGGCAGGTCATAAACTAGTTGGGTAGATGTTATAGTACTGAAATCACAATGAATTCATAGCATCAGTCCAAAAAGTGTTTGTTTTGGCTCGCTGACCTTCATCAAGTCTAGCTCCATCCCACAATTAATTCTGAAAGTCCATCATTCCAGGGCAAAGATCAAACTTCAGGAAGTGGTAAGACTGGACACTGTTCTTTCTGGGTTTAAAGTGCAAGTAACCGGAAACATACTTCCTGCCTGAAACTGGCAGAGCAGTTGTAGCTGCTCATTGTGTCCCACCAAATGCAGTTTAGGAGATCACGCTCCTGAGAAACTGCTGGAACTGAAGTCAGTTTTGTGCAGCAGTCTGGCTTCGGTGTAAAAGTAGCCTTCCAGGTTGTGGTGGGTTTGTTTACTCAGGGAACACTTGAGAGACCCGAGTCAGCTTGGCTGAACATGCACGTCACATACTCTGTAGTCCATACAAGACTGAAATGCTATCCCCTCTGTAGGCTTCCCCCGTCCCTTTTCTTAATGGCTAATCGTAAATACAGCTGAGTATTTTTAGTTCACAGACAGTGGGACCCTTGCAGATAAGATGCTGGAGGAAATGGAGTTGGTAGCAGGTTAAAGACTTCCCTGACAAAATGCTACTGTCCTGTTAAGTTGGACTTGATTTAAAATTCTGTCTGGTGTCCACAGGCCTTTTAGCCTCCTGTAATCTCTGAAATTTGAGTGTCTTCAGGATTCTGCGTTTATGAACGCGAACGGTTCCTAAAGCCCTCTCTGAATTTTTATTCGGCTGGGCTCGGGTCAGAAGGGCTGGGGTCCCTGTCTGGCCATAACCTGCTCTGTTCCGGGCAGCCCAAGGAGCTCTCCTTCCCTGGAGCCCACGGGGTGGTCGCCGTTGGAGGAGAGCTTGGACTGTCTCCACGGGGACAGCTGGGCACGGCGAGGGCAGAAGGACGGGAGTGGGGAGAATGAGGGGAGGACACGGTGCCTCAACCCACCGAACACCTTCACGGGCCGGAGAACGGCCGGGGGAAGAGGATGATCGCACTCTTTGTTTGCGCGGAGGACGAGTAGATCGTGCATCCTCCTCTCCCAGTGAGGGCACAGCCCCGCTGCTCCGCCGTGCCGGTGAGGGGGGAAGGGCTGCTCCGCTTGCCCCCTTGTCGAGCTGGGATGTGGTGACCGATAGGCGGCGCCGCTTTCCGCCCCATCCAACATGGCGGCTACGGTCCCGGTCACGTGCCCGCGGGGCGGCTCCCGGCCCGTCCCGCCGGGAAGGGGCGGTGTCGCCGTTGCATAACGGGGCGGGTCTCGGCTGTCCGCGCTCGCGGCGCCGCCCGCACACCCCCCGACGGCGTTGGGAAGAGCGCTGGTCTTTGCGGGAGGGCTTGTCGCGAGAGGGGCTGTGGTGTACACGGTTTATCGAGCAGATAAGCCGCGAGGGGTGTTTCGTGCCGAGAGGCGGAGGGCTCAGCCCTGGTCCTGCTTTGCGGAGCACTCCCGGGCCTTCTCTTTTTCTTCTGGCGGCTGGCCAGTCTGAAGGCGGTCTCGGAGGTGTTCACGTGGGTGGAATAGTAATAACGTGATCATAAGCTAACAACAGGGATGTGAAAACAGTCTGCATAGGTGATGGAGTTCAGAGCTGGATTGAACCAGGTGCTTTGTCAGTTCTGCATTCCTTAGGGCAAATGACTGTGTTATTGCAAATGGCATATCTAACAAAATGGCCCGGTTTGTGGTTTCAAGGAGCTATAACATCTAGCTTTAATGAACAGCAGGGCTTGAGAGGTTCACCTGCAAAGAATTGTGGGTGATTTACTAGAACATAGTGCAGTTTGCTTTTTCCAGTTATTTGGGTTATATTTTCTGGGTAGAGCCTGTGCTCTCTGATAAGATTGAGCTCACATTAAAGTTGCTTTATGACAAAGGGTTTGACATGCGGAAAAAGACCCCATGACTGGGTAGTTGTAGAGAAGGTACGTTTATTCAGCGCTGGGTGCATGGGGGATTTGTCCACCAAAAACATGCACACCCCTCTGTGCTTACAGGTTTGTTTAAAAACAGTTAAAACATGCATATTCATTATTTCTTTATACATATGCATTATTTTCTTGGAAAAGGCAGGGTTATTCTAATTAGTTCCAAGAAGTAATTTCCATTTTCTCCACCCTGCGCTCCTCCCATCTGAGTTTGCGCAGTGGTTTCCATTTTTCCTGGGCCGGGGTCTTCGGGGGTCTTGGGGATGAAGATCATGGGTCTTCCTTGCTGTGTCCTTTTGAACTTGGCTCAAAAAAACCCTTAAACCAGTTCTGTTATCAACTTAAACCAGTCTAATGAGCAAACTTCTACAATTGCCTTACTTCCTTGACATGTTTCCTGATTTATCTCAGTTTCTTGAAGCTTCAGGGTCGGGTACTGATAGAAACCATAGCACACTCCCTGTTAATTATGGCCTCAACCACGTAGTTTATTTTTGCAGACCCCCTAACATATTTCCTGGTTTATCTTAATTCTTTGGAGCTTCAAGGCTAGGTACTGATGGCAACCATAACACACTCCCTGTTAACCATGCAGTCTATCTTTGCGGCTTCAGCAAAAGCCCCTACAATTATTTCTATTAACCCTCTCGTGTTAGTTCCCTATCGATAGTTCCCTCTTAGTGTTAGTTCTGTACGTTACATTGTATCAGTTCTCTCTTAGCGTTAGTTCCCTGTCAGTTATCAATACCTCATATCAGTCCCCCCTTTTCTATAAGATTAGTAAATTCTTTTACTTCGTTTTCTATGTTATAAGTGTTATTATGAAAACTAGTATTATACCTGAAACTTAGTTAAGCATTAAGGGTAATATCTTCTTTATAATACATGCATCGAGTTTCAGACATAATATGGTTAAATCGGGAAGTCTAATGAGTCTACTTGCTTTTCTAATCGCCCTGTAGTGGTCTCTAAAAATCTTAAATCCTGAGAAACCTGTGCAGAAAGAGCTTTAATGTTAGTGTCTTGAAGCACCAAAGCAGATGTTCTCACAGCAGCAGATCCTGCAAGTCCTGCTCCAACAAGTAAGGGTATTAGTAAACAAGAATACAGAATAAATCTGGACTCTTGCTAATAGGATAGTTGCTCCTTTTGGTGTCTTATTTTAACAATCCTTTAAGAACCTGAACAATTCTTGGTGGTACACTTTAACAGATTTGCCTCAAAATGGCTGAGGAATTCAAAAGTTGTAGGAGATAGTTGGAGTGATAGGACTGAGTGGGATGGGCAGAGCTAGGAGTGCCTTACAAGTGCATGAATTTTGTTTCCTTATAAAAGTGTTCTGAAATAAGGTTTTGGGGTTTTACACTTTAAGTAGAAACATCTGATATTATTTTCAGGTTTTTAATTTAGGGTGTAGCTTATAGTAACACATTTTAGAAAAAATAATTTTTTTATTAATTAACTTGGTACATTAAACTGTGCAGAATATGAACTTTGAATCTAAAGTTGAAGTATAGAAATAAATCAGCAGCCTTCATATTTGTGGTCATAAAACAAGTGTTAATGGGCAAAGATTTTGCTGATACCACTGTATATTGGTTTAAGTAACAGTGCATAGCTTAGTCTGTGTGTTGATTATTCTTGTTTAATAAATGCATCATTATCAAAGCTGTTTGACTTTATTGATGGTCTTGCTCCATCCCATCTGAGTTCAGAATGCTGAAATACTGAAGGAGCTCTGAATATTTGCTAACATAATAAATGTGGCTTCTGTTAGGCACTGAAACATTTAGTCAGGCATACTTGACAGTAATAGAACCAAAGTTCTGTTGAAATAAGCAATCTCCTGGAGATAATGGTTTGCTGAATAGCATTATAATTAGCTGGCTGGAGGAGTCTTTACAGGAAAAAAAAGTCTCTACTCACAAACAAAGGGAAAGTTCCTGTTTACACTGTTTTTTTAGGTATGGTTCTATTTAGAGGATATTTTGTCTGCAAATTAGAAGAGTGCTTTTATAATTGATCTTCAGTCCCTTGCAGCAAGTACAAGGTAGTACAATTTAATTTAAGAATCTAAAAGCTCTGTCTGGGAAGAAAAATACTGGCAATCTCATTTTGAAGCTACAGCACTCTCTTTTTAGCATCATAGAGCTGAGTATAAGGAGAGGTGAGTCTTCAGAGTCTGGTTTGAATAAGAGACATAAAGATAAAAAATGTTATTTTACTCTTGGCAAAGATCTTTTAAATGGTGTTAGGATCCAGGAAAATATAAATGTTTTACAGGTTTTGCATACTGAGATAAAAAGGTACTGCAATTCCCTCAATGAACCTTGCCTCTGAATAGAAATTTCTCTGGCTTCAAAGAGGAGTTAAGGATTTCCAGAAACATTACTGTAAGTTTTCTGGAAAGGAAATCATAACTAGATAAAAAGACAATGCCTAAAATGAAAGACTTCTGTCTAAATATGTGTGCTAATGCTCCAGAAAATTGCAGAGTAAAAAATTTCACTGCTTTGAGTTGGTTTAATGGTTTAATTCTGAATATGAGGTGTTAGGGCAAGTTTGTAGACTTTCCCAGTCACTTCACACCAGGGTTTATCAGCCTGTTGCTGGTTCTCCCTGCCAGTTTCTTCTCCAGTGTAGGAAATGAGTACTGAGGGTGTTGAAAGTATACCTGTGGCTTCCTAATGATTGTACTTAGATTACTGTAGTTATGCCATGGTCTGGTTTTCAGTGTTGCCCATTGTTGACTTATTTGTAGGTAGCAGGATCTCACTCAGCTTAGAGTACCAAAGACTCTCAGGTTTTTATGAAGAGCTGCAGAAAAGGATGCATACAGCAGCAGTAAGTTGCTCGTATCTGTGAAACCTCTGAAGTCTGTAGGATTCTGTCAGCTTAAATCTGTCACCTCATTTACTTGCCAGTATCAGTGTCTAGCCATAACCACTCTAGAAAACACTACAGCTGATTCTTCGTTAACTATAATTAATACAAAAGTCTACTTTTCCTTCAACACTTGATGAATTTCTGTAGTGTCCTCCAAGGCTAAGGGTTTATATTTCCAGATACCAAAGCTTGCAGAGGACATTCTCAGAGATCTGGCTGGAAACTTCATTCCTGTGTGAGTTTTTTGCCTTTCCTCAATCTCTTAATCTTGTCCTTTTTGGGAGAAGAAAGTAAAAGTACTTCTAACATTTAGGTAAGATTTAGTATCTTGGGAGATGTCTTAATAAGACAGAGATTTTTCTGATATTCAGAGCTGCTATACATGAAAGAATACTTGTAAACTGTGCTGGAGGTCAGGGATTTGACAAAACCACACATTATCCTCTGATGATAGTAAACATAATAATGAAGGCACAGTCTCCTCTCAGGACTGATTGTACTTCAATGGACCACTCTTAAGGGGCAAATGTTTTTTCAATCTTTCTGTCACTCTAGACTGTTACGAGAATAATTTTTTGCATTAGTCTGAACAGCTACATTCAAGTAATTTTGTTTTTATTCACTCAACAGACAATAGTAAGAGTACTGAAGTTACTCGGTGTTTTTGTGTGAGCTGCATGTATCTGGCAATACAGTAACACCTGAACTGGTGCACTGCTGGCTATAGCTTCAAGTTCTCTGCTTTGTCATTGGCTATCTAGGTTGGAATGAAACTGGTTTAGGTTCCATTAGAAGTTCGGATGCACGTGAGACTTAGAGCAAGAATGCATGGTTTTTACCAAACACAAGGTACACCATTCCCCCAGCCCTGTAAGTCATTGGTGTAGCTGCCATGTCTGGTACTTCAGATGTAATTGCCACAGGCCTTGAGAACTGAAGTTGTTCATGCTATGTAAGAGGTTGGTATACTTCTTGTCTCAAAATTGTCATGATTTTGTAGTGGTACAAGTTAGTCAGTATGTGATTGCTGAAGCTGTCACGTGGTGTACTTTTTTCCCCTGAATCAGCTGATGTTTTGTCAGAGTGTTTCTGTCTTCATTGTCGTGTTTTGTTGCTGCGTCTTGCAGGTGAGCTGTTAAAATAGTTTCACTAAACAAATGTGCCTTAAATTACTCTTCAGCATCTGTGCATGCTCTCTCTGCAGTCCATCTTACTAGATATGAGTTAATAGAGGTGTTACATGTAATCTATTTTAACCATATGTTCAGCCAGTCAGGCTTTCATTGCACATATTATGGTATTTTATGTCTGGTCACAGAACCACGAAAGGACTGAGGTTGGATGAGACTTCTGGAGGTTGTCTTGTGCATCACCTGTCCCTGTTTAAGCAGGGCCACATACAGGTGGTTCCCTAGGACCATGTCCAGATGGCTTTTGAGTATCTTTATGGATGCAGACACCACAGCCTCTCTGGGCAACCTGTGCTGTGTCACCATCATGCTGAAAAAGTGTTTCCAGGTGTTCAGAGGGAATCAGTCTCCTGTGTTTCAGTTTCTGCTCATTACCTCTGCTTCCGTCACTGGTCGCCACTGAAAAGAGCCTGGCTCCATCCTCTTTGCACCCTCCTTTCAGACGTGTATGTATGTGTGTATACACGTTTTTATGTGTATAGGTCTTTCTCTGCAAAGCTGCTTTCTAGTTGATTAGGTCCCAACTTGTTGGTGCCTGTAGATGTTCCTCCCCAGGTGCAGGATTTTGCACTTCCCCAAGCTGAACTTCCTGAGGTTCCTGTCAGCCCATTTCTCCTGCTGTGGTTCTATGTGGAATAAGCATTATTGTTCTGGAGGTTGATTCTGCATGTTAAAAGATAAGTTAACAAGGAAACATCTAAGTTGTTTGTTGATTGTGGCCGCAAGAGAGATAATTTGGTAGATCTTTGCCGTCTTAGATCTTGAGGCTGATTCTGTTCACAGTCTTTGTAGAGCTCCCTGCATCTCAAATTGGTTGGACAGTGCCATTGCGTAGTTCAGAGCTTGCAGACTGAAGCATGGCTCAACAGCAGTGTCAGTTGGGCAGTTGTCTGCAGTCTTGATCTTGTGTTTGTCCAGCAACTTGTCTGAGACCGTCCTGGATCTTTTTATATGGGGGACAATCTGTTGTGTCAACAGTGGTAAGCAAGAAGCAAGTGCTGGGTTTCCATTTAAGATGTCATGAATCTCATTTCTATCCCTGTATCCAAGACACAGTGAGAACTAGGTGATGGGGTGCAGACATTGTTGCTCACAGTGCTGAGTAAGAATTCATCTCTTCTGTGGTTGTCATCAAGAGAGCATTCAGCAGCACACAGGTATACCTGCAGATTGCTGCTTTTAGAGAGATGATGTGGTCACAGCCTCTGTGCCACCATAGCTACATAGCAATGTCGCTGTGTATCACAGCAGTGAAGCCATAAGGGTAGTAGCTGGGAAGGATTGTTTTAGGCAAATCATGGCTTTGGTCTTGTAAGTGGTACCACATCTGTTAATGTTTATTCTGACATCACCTAAAATTCTCGAAGGTACAGATGCTGTAGTTGATAACTCACAATCATGAGTTAGACCTTGATTTTTTTTTCAAGATGCTATCTTTAATCTGATTTTGCTTGTCAGTTCCCACTTGCACATGAATGAACAAGCTGTGCCAGCTTACATCTGCAGTCTGCAAGTCCTGTTCCTAATAGCACATTTACTGTAGTCTTGCAGAAAAATGATCTTTCATATTTGGGCATATAGAACCAATCAAGCTGTCTAGCTACTGCAAACAGGTTTCACTTGTTAGTGCTCATTAGAGCTGATGAATGAATAGTTCTTTTATGAAAGTACAATGCAAACATTAGAAGACTTGTGTGCATCAATCACTTGCTTATGACAACAGATTTTATTACGTATTGACAAACCAATGCCAGCATGACATTTTTTTAATCAGCTGTCTATCTTGATAGAAGGCAGAATTCCGACATCTGTCATATGTAGGCTGGATGAGATCTGCTAAGCTCATATGACGTTAGAGCATCATCTTTCTCAGCAGGATCTTCACTTCAGACTTTGGTGCTTGTGTTACAGACAAGAACCCCTAGACCTCAGGACACAAACACTCCTTGACTTGAAGAGAGCAGACCTTGGCCTTTTCAGAAGTCTTGTTGGTAGAGGACTGTGGAACAAAGCCCTGGATGGAAGAGGAGCCCCAGAAAACTGGTTAATATTCAAGTTAATGGGACCTGATAAGATGCATCAATGGGTCCTGAGGGAACTGGCAGTTGAGGAGTCTAAGCAACTATCCACCATATTTTAGAAGTCATGGCAGTTTTGTGATGTTTTTCACTGACTGAAAAAGGGGAAACATAACCCCCAGTTTTAAAAAGGGCAGTAAGGAAGATCTGGGGAACTAGAGGCTGGTCCATCTCACCTCTGTGCCTGGCAAGATCATGAGAGAGATTCTCCCAGAAACAATGATAAGGCACATGGGAAATAAGAAGGTGTTTAGTGACAGTCATCATGGCATGCCAGCACGCTTGACAAATTTGGTGGCCTTCTACAGTGGAGTTGCAGCACTGGTGGATAAGGGAAGAGCGACTGACATCATCTACCTGGACTTGTGCAAAGAATTTGACACTGTCCCACATGACAGCCTTGTCTCCAAACTGGGGAGACATGGATTTGACAGATAGACCACTTGGTGGATAAGGAATTGGATGGATGGCTGCACTCAGAGTTGTTTTCAATGGCTCACTGGTTGAAGTGGAGACCACTGACAAGTGGTGTCCACAGGGGTTGGTATCGGGGCCAGCACTGTTTGATATCTTTGTCAGTGACACAGACAGCGGGATTGAGTGCACCCTTGGCAAGTTTGCTGATGATGCCAATTTGTGTGATGCAGTTGACACACTGGAGGGAAGGGATGGCATCCACAGGGACCTTGACAGGTTTGAGAGGTGGGCCCGTGCAAACCTTAGGAAGTTCAGCAAGGCCAAGTGCAAGGTTCTGAACCTGGGTTGGGACAATCCCAAGCACAAGTGCAGGCTGGGGGAGAACAGATTGAGAGCAGCGCTGAGGAGAAGGACTTGAGGGTGCTGTTTGAGGAGAAGCTCCATGTGACCCAGCAATGTGTGCTTCTAGCCCAGAAATCCAACCTCATCCTAGATATTAGGAAGAAATTCTGTACTGTGAGGGTGGTGAGGCGCTGAAACAGGTTGCCCAGAGGAGTTGTGTGTGCCCCCTCTTTGGAAGTACTCAAGCCCAGGTTGGATGGCGCTCTGAGCAACCTAGTGGAACGAGTCTCTGCCTGTGGAGGAGGGTTGGAACCGGATGATTTTTAAGGTCCCTTCCAACCCAAAACATTCTATAATACAGTCCTGGGAAACATCTCAAGTGATAAAATCAGATTTTTAATATGGTACTTGCTTTCAGCCATATGAGGAAAGATCTGTTTGATACAAAATTCTGGTCTAGATTGTATGAGCTGCCAATTTTTACAGTGTTCTCTTCGCTTATTTCACTTTCAAGGAAAAATGTAGTTAATTCTCCAGCCTGGCAAAAGAATCTGTGTGATTATCAAAATAATTATCTGGCAACTTGTTTGAGGCCACCCACATTTCTTGCTTCACTGTATTTTAATTATTAGCAGCAGCACTGTGAGCCACAGTTAATTCTTGCATGTGAAAGCCTTACAGTAACAAAGGCTTATGCAAGAACTAACCTTACATTTGCCTGTGTTGAGTGAATACAGAGTGTGTTTTATTCATTGACAGGAAATTACTAGACACAGTTAGTGCCATCCAGCATGGCATTCCTCATCAGTGTACTGGATTTTAAAGTACTTATGTTTGTGGTGTGACTGGCACCAGGTAGCAACACACAATGTCGCTCTTAATGTTCATTTGCCTTTCAGACTGCCTAGACTTTCCAGTCACTTGAGTGCTAGAGTTGTCTGCTCCAGCAGTGCCGCTTGTATTTTAGTTACTTGTGAGTGTTTGACATAGGACTGTCACAGTAGGTAACACCAAGAGTGAAGAGATTGTATTGCAGCTTAAAGGATCTGGAGCTGATGCAGGAACAGCCCTTGCAGGCTGTGAGCTGTGAGGTAAAGCAGTGACTGCCCTGGATTTCCCTGCTGTCTACCCCCTGTACTGTGCTATGTGTTGAAAGCCAGCGATCACAGAATACACACAGTGCATATTACTGGTTTAACTTTCTAGGCAGAAAATTCTTCAAGTGAATAAATTATAAAATTTTTTATAGGTATAATGATTTTATAATCATCAGTATCAGGACTTGTTTAAATACAGGTTTGAACAGTCTCGTATTTTGCAGTGTAGAGGGGGCCCTCAAACGTAGTTGTAGTTTGCCTGTTACAGAATGCTGCTATGCATACAAAAGTAACCATTCTAGATGAAAAGCAGTTTTCTAGTATTGAGGTGTAGCAGCAGCATTTAATGCTTTTCTGATGTGAGCTGAACAGAATACTTCTTTGAAGTAAATCTTATTTCTATGCCTCTCCTAAAAACTGCTCACAATTTCATTGACTTCTTAACTAGCAATTATTTTTTTAGAACAGACTAACTTACTTTTTTGTTAATCAAAACAAATAGTCTGAATGCAAAAGAAGGTCTGACTAAATTTGATTGGTTTTACATCTATTTGTGAATTTTTTGAGAGATGATTAGGTGGGATGAATGAAGCAGTGCTTTCAGCTCTTACGCTGATGATTTCAGATGTGGAAAAAGACATCCTAGAAAAGTAAAACTAGTAGAATAGTTTGAGAATCTCTGTCAGAGTTAATCCAAATTATTGTCATACTCTGTATGCAGTGTGGATGAAAGATATTAAAGCAGCTTTTGGCAAAGTGTTTGGCTGTAGTTTCAATTTAAGAACTTTACCAGAGAATTGACATTGATCTTCACTAGAAATCTTGGTTCAGTTGCTTGATTTCATGACAGAAAGACATTAAATCTTACACCAAAATATGCACTAAACTTGTTAGTTTGGACATAGCCAGTTACTAGTTGTGTTTTTTATGGACGATCTTAAATGAATTAGTTTTAACATGGTAGCTTTAATGCTTAAATGCCAACAGTTTTGTGAATAATACATGACCAGGAGCTAGCACTTAACCAAACCAAAGTACTTCCAGTTTTTATGTCCACTGTTATATCTGTCAAAACAGTATCAATGGGATTTTTGAGATCTGAAAGTGGTTCTCTCCAGAGCATGCTTGTGTGTTGGTTTGTTAGGGTTTTGGTTTTTGTTTTGTTTTGTGTTTTGCGTCTTTTTTAGTAAAATAAACTTGAAAGTTTGCTAAAGCTGTTAAAATGCAATGTCATTGACATACAGCTGTTTTTTTCTTATTCTGTATCTGACATTGTGCTCATAATTTATTAGATGTTTGTTGACATTGTTTACTGAGTGACTGGGGACTGGTGTGGGTTTTATCTTGAAGAAAAAAAGTATGCTTTATATTTTAAATCTGATGGCTTTGAAACCTGAAATTACCAACGCTCAGTGTTGAGCACAAACCATACACTGATTTAGATGAAACAGCTAAAACATCATTCAGTTCCTCAGACCACCTGCAGTGCAGTCTAAAGGCACTTGCTAACTGTGCGGTACCATTGATGTCACTGATCAAAGTTAGGTTACCAGAATGCCCAGGGCAGGCCTGATGCATGTGCACTCTTGGGTCTGCATGGATTGAAGGTATTGTTAGAAGTTGTCACAGTTTGCACCCATGCTACAGGTGAGGTACCAGCTAAAGCTGCCTTCATCTTACTAAACCAGCTTTACATTTGTCACATCTGATGAATTTTGTTGAAGAATTGGCAAACTGCAGACAACTGAGATGTCTTTTGCTACCTCTGTGCTTTCTCATTCTCATCTTTCTGTTGTAACAGTCTTGGGGTCCTCCTTAACAAACGAGGTAACTAGTGATGGCTGATGGTTTGTCTCATCACGTTGCACAAGTCCTTCAGGAGAAAAAAAATCACATATATTCCAGCACTTAGTTTAAGAGTTTTTTGCTTCTTGTATTTAAAAATAAGGGTTACTGTCTGGAGATTTGTATTTTTCCTCTACACATCTTTTATGAAAGCCTTCCAGTGGAGCAGTGTTCTTCATCCTGAATGAGACAGATTTAAACTTTCAAATATACATCTACTACAGAAAGTATTAATTTCTCCCCAGAATTTTATTTGTTTTATATAACTGCTACAGGATAGATACTTATTTAACTTCTAGTTTCATGCAAATCAGTTTCTAAATATTTGTGGTACGTTCAATGACCTTTAGTTAACTTCCTTATTTTGAAAGCTTTCCCAAGAAACCAACCCTCTATTTTAGCTTCCAGTGCTTAATAAAAAAAACCCAGTATTTGGTTGATTTGTGGTGCTAAACAGAGAACCACCTTTTCTTCCCTTCTGTGCTGCTGCTACTACCAATATGTGCTGCTGCTACTACCAAGATGGTATTTGCGTATTGCTGGCATTTAGGTATTTAATCAGCTCATATGTTACACTACTTGGTACAGATAAATAGATGCCTTGCTTAAAGTAGATTAATCCAGAAATGTGCTACTAACTTCCAGTACTTTCTAGTTCTTTGTGGATGTATCTTTTTCGGGCAATGTCTTGTTTCCTCAAAACATGGAATTACATTGGCCAACAGGCAAAAGCAGTCGGACATTTTAAAATATTTCTGAATTTTAGCTTGGTTGGTCAGTTTGGATGGAGGTTTTTTGTTTGTTCTGTTTTGTTCTAAGAAGACCTGGTCATTGAAGGATGTGTAAATTGATGCATTAATGTTTTATCTTAATTTGGAAAAAATTATGTAGACTCTTGTTACGCTAGAAAAACCACTTGAAGTCCATGCTCATCTAATACTTTTTTCTTGTTTATCACTGTTAGCCTAGATTGTTCTTTCTTCTCTTACTTACCTGTCTGTGTTATCTATCTTGTATCATTTTCCATTCTGTCCCTCCTTATGCACTGTATTAAACCAATAGAAATTCTTGGCATATAATTTTGAAGTCTGCATGTAAATGTGGCAGGAGATAAAGATGCATGGATTTAGTTGTTAGGACTCTATGTTCTAATAGACTGTCCAGGAAGTTATTTGTGATTCTGTATATAGAAGAGGTGGCTGGCTGAAGATACAGGGCATGAATATAATTGAGGAGAATGTATTTAGAATGTAGTGAGTAGATGACTTGACAAGTTGGTAGTTGAAAGTGTTCATCCTAATAGTAAATTATCACAGAAGTTCTGAGCTAATAATCTTGAATTGTCCAGTTTGAGATATTCTGTCTGCCACCCTATTCAGTTTTTAAAATAAGGTCGGTGAAACATTGGAGGTTATAACTGACACTTGATAAATAAATGAAGAAGAGAACTGAAATGGCTAATGACCATATTTTTGCCACTGTCAGGAAATTATTTTTTTTTTCTCCTGTAGAACACAAAATGAAGCTTGTTTTGTTGTTTTTTTGGAGTGTGTGAAGTAAGATAACATGCAGGTACCCCTGAAATGCCAGGCAGTAAAGGATTTCAGGAATATTTATTCTAAAGTCAAGAACACTAGACTTAAAAGGGAAAATTCCTAACAGTGCTTGTACACTAGGTCTGAGAAAGGCACACCTCCTGTTCTCTTCAAGACTTATCTTTCCCCCAGGCCCTCTCTGACACAGATGCCTGTAACATCTCTGAGAGTTTCTCTCTCCTTATACCAGAGAGAGAGCCTGAAAACTTCCTCTGGAATGCAGGAAGAAAAAAACCCATCCTGCTATCTTTGAGAAAGGTACTTCTTCTTAGTCAGGAAAGCCTTCCTAAGTGAAACAAGCTCTAACCTCCTCACTATAAATCTAGTGGAAAGGGTATCTACACTTACAGTGTACTTTTTAATATTTGCTGTTTAGAGTAAGGTTTAATAGTAGCCTTTCTATTAAGACACTTCCTTTTTCTCCTTCTCAATTTAGAATGACTTTTCCCATAGTGACTGCATGTCGAGTAATGAGACCAGTTTGCTAGAACGAACCACAGCACCTCACGATGGACTGTTGATGGCTTCCCATAGACCTCAACGGGAAGGTATGTTGTCTGAGGTTCCTTTTGAGAAACACCTTTAAGGTTTGTTTTTTTGGAACACTAAGCTTTGCCTGAAGTTGTAGGAATCTTGTGTGTCTTGCTGTTCACCTGAAAAAGACGCTGCAATGATTGGTAAGTATAATAGCTTCTCTGCTGCCTACTTGGTCTTTTCTTTGTTATAACAAGCTGTCATTTGTGTTAGCTACTAACTACTAGTGAATGCATGCACAAAAATTGATTGCAAAGGGAATTCCCACTGAAAAAAGGGATAGGATTTGGGAGAAAGCAAGAACATTTAATACAATTGTATTAACAGTGTTTAGATTTTTTAAGCAAAACTAAACATGTGATAATGAGGAAAAATGGATAGATTTTGCTGCTTGATTCAGTTGTGTTGTATTTGATTAATAAAAAAACCCTGAACACATATTAGCAGGTTTTATAGAAGTGGCTGTTTGGAGAAGTGAGAGGCTTTCATACAAGTCAGTCTTTTGGCTCTGTTGGGGAGAATGAGAATAAGGCTTCTGAGCATAAACAAAACTAATATGGAATTGCCAGCACAATTTCTTCTCTTTGAAGAATAAGCATTATTGAAAACAGATTTATTCTTACCATTTATTTTCCAACAGCATTAGTGAATCACCTGTGTACTCAAAATTAGTCAACAGATAGTCTGCAGATAGTAAAAAGTTGACAATACAGGAAAAGGATTGCTATTCATTTTGTCCTCATGAATGTCCTTTAGTGTGGAGATTTAGTTGTACTTTGAAGGCTAGCAGTTTGAGAGTTTTTGATTCCTTGAAGAAAAGAAGATAAAAAAACAGAGAAAGATTATGGCAGATTACAGACAATAAACCTGTTTCAAATCCTTTTACGGAGTTGGAAGTGTTCATATTCATGAATTAAAAACACAAAGGGGAGAACGTCTTTAGTATCACTCCTGAATTAAGTAACAGAAGCACTGAAAAGCTGAATAACTTAATCTAGCAAAGAGCTTAAGTATTTCTCTGCATTTGTATTATCAGAGTGAGAAACCTCAGTGAAGGATCAGAATAATTTTGTGATAGTTGCTACATAGTTGTGTGATAGAGAATCCCTGCTGCAGAAATCTCCTTACTGAGTTAGAAATATACTGATAGTATAAATTGGTTTTTATTGTCAGCTGTGATGAATATGAATTTTAAAAATATTGACTTAGACTTAAAATGGAAACAGTGTCATGTATACTTGCTTGACTTAATCGCCCTGAATGCATGTGTTGTGTCCAGAATAGATGTAGAGATGTAACACACCTTGTTGGCTTATATATTCAAACATTTCTTCTTGATCTAGCCATTCAGAATATTTAAAATGTGATTGTAGAAGCAGAATTTTAAAACAGCCTGTTGAAACTGGAACTGAAACTGTGCAGCAACAATGGTGTAATTACCTGTTGTATCACATATTACAATGAAGCATGCAAGAACAAGAGAAAGAAGTTAAGGGAGTTGAAAGTGCTGCATTGTGTAATTATTTTATTTTTATACCTGAGGACAAATTTTTAGCACTGAGATCATTCAATAGTTTAAAATAAGCACAGTCTCATTAGAGGAAAAAAACTTGTCTATAAATGTTAATGGTCTTAGTTTCCTAATTATGTATGCTAAATATATGCATGTAGTAGAATGCAATTTAAACCACTGTTCTCAGTTCTAGTCATGGGAATCAACTTTTTAATTAACTTACGAATATGAACTCTGATATCAATTTTAACATTAGCCATTAAGAAATTTCACTGCACCAAAACTCACGTTACACGATAGTCCCTCTTCTAACAATGCTTTATCTGTACCAGACAGGTAAAAATTCTGGTCACTAAACAGTCATCTTTTTCTATAATATTGATCTATGTTACTGTCTAGTATCCTTAGCTCATCTCAGATTTTTTTGCTTTGTAGTGATTAATCTTCATGCACTGGTAAAAATGAAGTGATTGTCTAGCTCCCTAACTCCCTGATAGGAGATTACAACCAGCATACACTAGCACACTCAGTATTTATTTCTCTTTGTACTAACAGAATTGGAAGCTGTAGCACTATCTCTAGGCTTATATCTTGGCTTATTGTTCCTTTAAGGAAATTGCCAATACTTAGTTCTCTTAGAAATGGGATGTTTGATGGAGATGAGACTTTAATTATAACTTTATCAAAATTCTCTAAAAAACATTTACCTTCTTTTAGATAGTAATTAGCTAATATCCAAGAATAAGCTTTGTAGCATACACTTAGAGGAGGTTTATTTTTTAAAGAAAAAATATTGTTGTTATGAATAGTTCCCAGTATATCCCATATAAACATGCAGTTAAAAATTGAAAGGAAAACATTAGTGATTAACAAGACCCATCTTCCTCTGAAAAAAAAAAGAAGTTTCAAAATCATTGAAAGGAAGCATTGATGGTGTATGGCAGGTTGAGCTGTTTTTAAATCATTTGGGTTTTTTACATGTAAGGATGTGTTCAGTCTTGTACTGGAGTAAAATTCTGTTGAATTCTTAGGCCAGCATAGCAGCAAAAGTGAAAAGCTCATCTAGGCTGCGTAATAGTTTTTATATGGAATATTGCCTAACAATGTTTTGTGCCCTCAAGAAAATCTCCAGGCCCTGAAAGCCATATGGTGCTGCTGCTTGCCACGTCACAGCCAGAACTTGCCTATTCCTGAATACAGTATGCTATGGGGAAGGAATGCTAAAGTAGCAAGTACTTAGAGTACCGTTCTTCCTTTCCGGTTGAGTTTAATGACACATTGTAGTATCCTTACACTTCTTATCTTCATTTTCTGTTTGCTGACACTCATTTCTGTCTCCTTCAGGCCTTTTCCAACTCTTTCTCCTAAGGGCCCTTCAGAAATGTGGTTATTCGGCTTTAGTTTGCTCTCATTTTTACTTGATGTTTCAGAAATGTGGGTGTGGAAGACACCATCTCTCTCTTTTTTTATCAGCACTTGTTACTTCTTGGAGTAAAGACACAATTTGACTTCCTTTTATTGTCTTTTCACTTTTAGTGGCTATACTGTTGTAGTTACGTGACTTTTGGTCTAAATAAGCTCTTGGATAATGCACAGATTACCATTATCTACACTGAATCTAACTGTGGTTAGGTCAGAGAAATATAGAAAACAGGGTTCTTTACGTTTAATGTAAAATGTTCTTAACGTTTGTTACAGTAAAACAGCTCTGAGGAAGAGTGGGGCTATGTGAGTCAGAAAATAGCCTACAGATGTGCTCAGAGTGCCTGGGAAAGTAGGGAGCATTTGCAAACTATTGTTTGGAGTGCACAATAAGGTGTTTTTCTTTCAGCTGTACACATTGAGAAGATAACCCTGAAAGATGTATCAAGAAAAAGGGCTGACAAACATTTGGAGTACACATTCAAAGTAAGCAAATAACCTCCAGAATATTAAATTAACTGTCTTCATGATATCAATGTACTGTAAATACATACAGGTTGTTTCAAATATCTGCTCAGAAGACAATCTTGAGATTCTTTGACTTATTCTATAATTCTTTTGAATTCCATGTGCAAATCAGGTGTTTTTTGTAATTGTGGACATAAGGTGGAAAAGTGTAAAACACGAGCCATAGCTGCGTATGTGGTATCACTCCAGAAAACTTGGCTTTTGCTAATTCACTGTAAGATTTTTGAAACTAGTCAGTTGTTTACTCAAGTGGCATAGGAGCACAGTTCTTGTTTCTATTGCTATATATTAATTAGATTCACATGGATCTTGTTTCTGACTACTTACCATATGAGGGTGGCTTCTGTGCTTTTTGAGAAAAGTGGAGGTTGGTTCATTTATTTGTTTTGGACTTGATTTGTTTAACTAAAAGCAAACAAGATGAAAAATGGCCATGAACTGGAAGGTCTACCTGGTATAGACTTCATGTATTGTAATAGCTAAGCGCAGCATGTGAAACAATTAGTGGGTAAATTTTAAAACTGAAATGCTGCTTCTTTACTGCTGTGTAAGAGAAGCTTTCAGTATTGAGGTCTGGTATTAAAGGCTGTAGGTGTTAAATAATAGCTGCTAGGGCTGTTGATGGTGATGTTCTAATTGAATCAAAGTAGTAATTTTCTTAGGGGATGACTAACACTGTAAGCCATTTTGGCAGTAGATGCAGGTCTGGTAGTATATCAGATTTGAAGATAAAGTTAAATGTTCCTTGGGGTTTTTTCACCCAAAAAAGTATGCTTTACATCAAACATTGTAACTGGCCGTTTGACATGGGTTATGTGAGATCTTTGAAGAGGCAAACTTTAAAATAAAAAAAGCCATTTTGAGCTGACAGTTGATGTGTTGATCCCAGAGTTTGCTATTGTATTCTCTAAATGGATGCACTCCTTTTCTTGAAGACATGTGGAATGTAGCCTTCAAAGTCTTTAACCTGCCCAAATATTTCAACCTTGTCATAGATCTTTTTTCCAAATAGTCTATGAAGTGACTACTAGGAAAAATATAGTAGTAAATAGGAGAAGTTTGTACAGAAAGCCTATATGGATTATCAATATTTACTATTTTGAGAATTCAGAATGTAGACAGATTTGACAGTGGTTTTGAATTTGTTTCTTAAAGGGGGAATGTGGAGATATTCTGGGAAGTATTTCAGTAATCTTGAGACTCCTCCACCTCAGTTCTTTTAGGAAAGAGTTTCCTCTCATCTGTGCGGGTATATACTGTGCTCCTCACTGCAGATAATTTTGTGCTTGTTCAGACACTGATTTTTTAAGGTTATAACAACAATTGCAGTCATAGCTTCCCAACTGAGGACACTGAGGGTAATTGGCTTTTCTGAGGACTAAGTTGAAGGCAGTTGGTGATTCACATTATTCTATTCACTCTTGGGAGTAAATGAATGTTTATAATTTCATGCCCACTCCTGTTACACAGAATCTTCCCATGCAACTAAGTGGAATCTTTAGCCAAGAAGTGGGCTTAAAGCCAGGCAGCACTCATCTAACCAAGCTTACTTGTTTTTGTCCTCAAAATATGCATGTGAAGGTGCTGTTTTACAACTTGCATGTTGTGACAGAACAATAAGCTACTGAAACTTTATACAAGCATATACCAAAGTGTTGTCTGATTCTTGAATAACTTCTTTAGTAACTTGCAGTAGTTTTTATGACTTGTAACCTACAAGAACTTCTATATGATTGTGTAAGATTCAAGTCTGAAGCAGATAAAATTATTTTATAGGTAATATAAACAGAAATTTCTGATTTTTGTTTCATTTTGAGTCCTGATAATGGTAGTGAGAGCTGTCCAGTATATCTGACCTGCAGACCTCTTTTCTGGTAGCTTTTTTTTGTGGCTAATGATGTCTGTTTGATACAAGTCCTGCAATTACAGAGCCTTCTGCCTGGCTTCTTTCTGAGTCAGTAATCTTCAGGGACTTTACTGCATTTTCCTGGATTTGTTCATGCTTCCTTTAGCCACAAATAAGATGAAGGTGAGCCTAAAATGTGCACTCACAATAAGTACATGTCTCTGAAAAAGTATACGATTATCTTTGTTTTGCCTGGTACTTACTTAATTGCAAGTGTTATCTCTTATATTGAGATCAGCAGATTTATGGAATTGTTCAGATCAGCTAATTGGTATGATATTTGGAAGAAGAAACTTGGCTTATTCCCTCTTCCTTCCTTATTAGGTAACCTGGTCCGATCTTTCAGTAACATGTGTAACAAAAACACACCAGGAGCTTCAGGAATTCCTGCTAAAAGTAGGTATTGAAATACAAAAGTAGTGTTTACACATGAAGTTCATAACTTCAGAAGTAGTCTATGAGAGCTGTGATTTCTGGGATGTAATTATAGAAACAAAAGCATGCTAGCAGATTTTTGTACTTCACAATTGTAGTCACCGTTTAAATCATGTATATTGTGGTGGAGCATCTTGACAGAAGCAGCTCTGCAGAATATTTGGGGAGTTTCCTGGGAGGAGATTGTCTCATCTGAAATGGCTCTTACAGTTTTAATTGAACTACTGTAAAACTACCAGATGAGTTTTTAATACTCCCCACAGAGTTTGTATATAGGTACAAGCACTGCCTGTTTGCTTATTTGTGTCTCTGTTAGAATGACCTTGAAAAGTATCATTTGTTATTTTTAATTAATGAGACAGAGCCATAAGCATAATAGTCTGTAATGTAACTATTGTATTCTTTAGTAGAACAAAGACAGGACTATTCACTGTCACAGGGAGTTAAATTAGAGGAAAATCTATCAACTGTATGTGCTTGTTTAGAAAATCTAAAAGTTCTCTCTGTTGTTTTCCCCCCTGCTCCAAGCAGGGAATGCATTTGTGTGCATAGGCTTTGTGCAGGCCCCATCTGTGTGATGACCTTGAACTGTATGTTTCATTGCCAGTGCTTAATATTTTGGGTCTCACCTGTTCTGGGAAATTTTATATGTGAATTCTTCACTTCTCAGGGCAATAATGAAAGATCTGTTTTGGGCTTGTTTTTATGGCATCTGGTGTTCTTAACTGGACTGTTGTATTCAAGCAGAAAGCCAGTGACTGTAGCCATTGACTTGTTCACTGCTTAAATGATCAATATTGTTTTCTGGCTTTGTAGAAATGAAGCAGTGAGTATTTGCAACTGCTTTAATCTAGTTGGAATATATAGTTCCAAGAGTTCCTAGAGCTTGATTTGTGAGGATTTGATTTAGGGATGGCACGTCTGGTTGCAGATGTGTTATGCCAAGATATCGGGTATGTGCATCTGCTCCTGCAGAGAACCCTAAAAGCAGGACTGTTGTACAGGATCCTATGGAGCTCTGGGATGAGCATTCAGCATCATGCTTTGTCTTCTCCTACCTGTGTAAGACAAACACCAGTGTCTGAAATGGACCTCCTAGAACCTACTTGCTGCCAGGAGGAGGAGCCAGGAAAATAGGATCCAGAATGTTGCAGAGCTGTCCTGTTTGACAGATGTAAGGTGTTCTATGTGCTGTCTTGACTGCTCCACAGAGCCGAGATATAGAGGAGATGGCAGAAGAAGACAACCACAGGCTGCTATGAGCTCGCTGAGGTGTTCTATTGGTACAGTGCACAGCTGAAGAATATGTTTGGTTTGTGTTGGTTTAAGAGCCATAAGTATAGAAGAAAGAGAATTGTTAAATAAATCAGGATAAAACTTACACCTTGCTTTAAAAAATATGAAGTATGAATGCTGTCCACTTCATATACACTTAGACTTTGGCTTTTTGTTATTCTTGCTTCCAGTAGCATTGTTAAGAAGTACACTCAGTTTCCTAGGGACAGAAACAAACAGTCAGAATACTTGATGGAAAATTCCAAGGTTGCTTGTGATAGAAGTAAGATAATTGTAAAAATTGTTTCAGAATAGGAGCATTGATGGCAAAACTAAGATAGTAAATGAGATAACTTGGATGCTTTATATCTGAAGAGCACCTTCTCTTAGATGATAAGCATGAAAAGTTCCTTGCATATACGAAATTAGCCATATTTGTGGACGGACTAATAATCTTGTAAGTAACAAGGCTATCTCATTAGCTGAAGTTAAGTACCTAATCTTTGGTTTGTATAACTGAATCTTTAACTACAGAAGGAATTACATTCCCCTTAATCAAACTTAGAAAGAACAAAAGTTGACAGTTTCCAGAGACAAATTTACATACAAAATGCTGGGACAGGAAGTTTTTTCATGCCCATGCTTCTGCGGAAAATTTTTGGTACATTTTAGTTAATACTGACTAATTCTTCAGAGTTCCTCAGTGAGGCATATTAAAGCTGAAGGGTCTGTTAAGAACAGTTACTTTCAGCCCTTCTTTCTGTTTTTATGTCTAAGACATTGCAGATGCTGTAGCACTGTACTAGTCTAATGCTAACAGCCTCTGTCTGTCTGGATTCCAAAAATCCCTTTTATTTATGTTACCTAGCAATTGTCTACATCAGTGTCCCTCTGTTAGTAGCACTTCAGTCAGTGCAAGGATTACTTAGCCCTGTGCTGTTGTACCACTAGCAGGATCTAATATCCAGCTGGTACTCTGAATCAGGTTTATTCCCAATCTACAAGAGGAAGATGCTGCTCTAGTGTAAATAACTTAGTGCTGTTGATCATAACCAGTGGCAGATGTTAACCACATTAGCAACAGCTTTGAACCTCAGTAAAAAAAGCATCTGTGCTACAGCTGTTTATTTTTAATTGCCCCAAAATGAAAATACTTTTTTTCTTAAAAAAAAATGTAGATGAACAGGTTTGATCAGCTTTGATGTACTTATTTTGGAAGTTGTAAATGTGAAAAAACTTTGTTCTTGGAAATATTCTTCTTTTAAAATAGGTGTGCCCTTTAGTAGCAAGAATTTTGCCTTCTGAACCAGAACATCAGAAGACCTCGCTTTGTAGTACTGGCATTAGAAACAGTTATAATGAATTTTTATAAGAAGTTTGTGTTATTAGCAACTGGAGAGGGACTTGCTATTGATTAATCTCAATGTTGCCCACTGGAGTCTACTGTATTATATAACTGAAACAGTCTCCTTTCTACTCCTGTTTTTTTAGAGTAATTTAATCTAGGTAAGTGATGATAGTGAGTACAGTTAATTCAGTCCTCCCTGGTTATTTTCATCATGTTACTTTTAGACTAATTTCTGTGTGTGAAAGATTTAAAGAAATAAATTAAAAAAACTATTTTGGGAAAGAAACTACTCTGGGAAAGAACATAGTATTGGTAAATTTCTGAATTCTTTCACATAGAAAGCTTTAAACAGTTTTACACCTGGATTTGCCATGAGGATTTACAGCAAAGTGTTTCTCTTGCAAAACTAAATGATGTTGATTTGTTGTACCTTGGTCTGTAAATTACATTACTCAAACTGGAACAACAGAGTTTCCTGTTGAAACGAAGAGATATAAGACTTACAGTGAACAAACACAGTCTTTAAAATGTCAACTACTCATTTTTCACATTAACCTTTTTCTCAGCTCCCAAAGGAACTGTCTTCTGAAGCATTTGACAAGACTATTTTAAGAGCATTAAATCAGGGTTTTCAGAAGAGGGAAGAACGAAGGCATGCTGATCTTGAGCCCATAATCAGGTAAATATTTTAGCAAATAGCCTGAAATGCATCACCTGAAAAGTGATCAAAGTCAAACTACGCAACTCCTATGAACAGTGGAAATTCTGCTGCCTAAATACAATTTGCAAAGAAAATGGGAAGGCATTGATGAAATACATACTCTTGACTCTTTTTTCTTTAAATTGAGACTTCTACTAAACTTAGTAGAATTACTTCTTAGAAGTAATTCAGCAGCATTATGTAGCAATGATTGGCATTTCTGCAAGGATATTACCTCAGTTTATACAAGTGTATATTCAGAAATACTGTAAACAGTAACTCAGGAGTGCATGTATTTTATGACAGGGTAGAGTGAGAGACAGAACAGAATTTAAAAGGAATAAACAGTAATAAGGAAGCGTGTATATAAAATTAGAAGTAGCTCACACATTTGTAAGGAAATGGCCCATACCTCGTAACCTGCTATTTAGTGATGAGAGAGCTTGTTGGGATGTGAGACATGTTGGTCAAATCCTGTAACTCAGAACAGCAATGTGAATTTGGATATGCCTACCTGTTCTGTTTGTTTGCTGATATAAGAGATATCTCATGTTGATCCTTTTCTGTCAGGGCTGTTCAACCTAGTTGTAAACAACTTAGTTTCTTCATCATGTTTGCTGGTGTCTCTTGAGTTAGGGTACTTGAAGAGTGAGGCACTGATTTTCAAACTCCTACTCATAATGTTCTGTGGGTCAAACATTCTGTGGGTCCAAACATTTTGCCGTAATATTTTCATTAAAGAATGTGTGGAGCCACTCTGTGCCTCAACCCCATTCACAAATTTTATTTCTTTTTTAAATTTTTATCTGAAGTATTTGTCCAACTTTACTGTCTTGCTTGTCAAACCAAAAACTAAATCTCTGTGAACAATTCTGGCTAATAAACATAGTGGTTTTAAATTAATACACTTGTTAAATAGATGTTGACTGAAGGGAATGTATTGTAATACAGAAAGGCTGTGAAGCCTCACTGCACAGTAATTACAAACTCAAGAGACTCACTTTGAAGATAATCTTTGAACATACCCCACTGTGTTATTAAGCAACTATAATTACAATTTGCAAGTTTTGTTGTGAGTGTACAAGTCTGCTACATGACTAATCTTAAGAGAATAGCATTACTGTATACAAATTCCATTTTCTTGCAGTGTCAGTTTTATCATAAATTTGGGGGTTTAAATATGTGCCTAATTGCCAAAAATTACTCTCCCCTGCCCCTCCTCCAGAGACAGATAACTGGATCGTACTTCCTGACAAATAACTGAAACTTTGTGTGAGAAGTGAAAACCATTCATTCTTGGCCTGGTTTCTGATCTGAAGCTAATAGAATTTGTCACTGACCTCTTGGGAACAGACTCAGATCAGTGCAGAAAAATATTGAGAATCCTGCCCTTTGCTCTTGGAGATAATTATGAAATTAAAATACATTATAGGTAAATTTAACTTTGTACTAACCATATAAATGTGTCTAAGAAAGAGATGTACTGTTTTAAGAAATGAAATGTGTTCTCAGTTCATAAAAAAAAAAGTTAAAATATAGGGTCCAGTGCTTTTGGACTCCATCCAAACTCCTCTTTGATAAAATATTATGAGTGGCTAAAATGTTTGAATTGGGATGATTCAAAAGCACCTACCTTTTTATATTAAAAATAAAAAACATACCAATTTCTTGTTCTGGCTGTACTTCAGCCTTACACTAGCATTGAACGGCAAAGCTCCAAAGTAGTATTTAAAATTGCTTATGCTGAATAAGCAGTTTGAAATATCTGTTTTGCTTTTAAATGGTACTGTAGTAATTTTTTATGCTTTTCCTATCATTCTCTTGTTTACAGTTTAATGAACTCTTGCTTGAATTTCAGGCAGCTATTTTCAAATACATCGCAAGCTTTTCTGCAGAATCAGAGAGTATACAACTTCTTCCAATCAATTTCATCAGAATCTTTGCACACTCACGGTAAGAAATATCCTAATACTGTTTTATATAACAAAAAGTCTATGAAAAGCTATTCTTGCAGTCATGCCTAATTACAGTTTTATAATTTTGTATTCATGTGGTGTAATGTTCCAGTGGTTGTGTTTGAAATCCTGGCCAATTAATAGTTGCTTGAGCAGATACTCAAGTGTTTGACAATGGGAACATGCTATATAGTGTGAGCTTGTGTTCTTTTCTTTCTTTCTTTTCCTCTGTACCATCATGCTATCAAAATAGGTAATTATGAATTGAGTATGTTTAACATTTTGGCACTTTTTCCTTTCACCATATCTTAAACTTTGGAACAAAAAGCTTGAGCTCACCCAAAAGAATCACATCTGTTTTTTATTTGTTCTGTTTTGTAGATTAAACATCTGTCTTGATATTTAAACTAAGATTTTTTGGGGGTATGTACTACATAAGTGATGGGATGGTCCTAATTTCAGAACAGAAAGAATTGTGTTCCAAGCACTTGTATTGCAGAGATTTCTTTGGTGGACCTCTTACCTACTTGTGTATTACAAATGGTTTGTGTGACTGAAGCTTGCCTTCTCTGCATGGATGCCTTAGGATGTCTTTTTGTTGAATCTTTTCTTCTTCCAGTGCATGTTATGCACTATAATAGTTAAGGCATTGTCTATGAGGCCACTGCCTCAGAAGTTGCAGAAGATCTTAGTACAGAATTCAGTAAGTTGGAGATTTCAAACTGCTCAAATGTGTTTGGAAGAAAAAATAGGGTAATGACACCTGACTTTAATTTGAAATGCTGTGTGTGACATGTATTCTTTCCATGATGAGATAGAGGCATTTTGATTAGGGTAGAAGCTGTAGGGTTTTTTGTGACTTTCTTTAGTAACTTTAGCTTAAGAGATTCTTACATGGCAGTTTTGTGAAAAAGTTAAACTAATAACATCCAGGGTGATCATGGAACTGGCTGGAATTAACTGCTGTGGAAATTGACAACTCTTGTACTGAAAGGCTGCACGAGGAGGAAAAGGTTTTCAAAATCCAGAAGGATTCGTGGTAATGATAGGCACACTGGACAAAGGGTATGCATATTTTAGGCTGTAGACTACCTCTAGGTGTGAAGGACTTGCAAATGCATTGTTGCATGTGGTGATAATTTGAAATGGTTTGAAAAAGAACCAGTGATGAGTTCCATCGAGATAGAGTTTACTGGGCTAGTGCAGGGCATAGATGATCTGCAGGGTAGGTAGATCAGAAGGGTTAAATAGACAAATGCCAATTCTGTAGGAAGTATTACAGGTTATAAAGTGATCATAAGTGTGAGATAATTTTTATAATAATAAATAATTTGGGATATGAAAGTTCATGAGGATTTATCAGATCTAGAATGTATGACAAACAGGATAAGGAGAGGAGGAAAGACTCAAATGGGCAATGACTTAAGTCTTCAGATACCAAAGAGTCATAATGTAAAGAGGATGATCTGCTCTCTCTGACACAAAGCACTAGGCTTAACTTATTATGAGGACTAGGGGCAGGCAAGAACCTGGTAATTAATAGACAAGTCCAAAACAGGGAGGTGAGTCTGAGATCAAGGCAGAAAAAGTCAGTTGGTCAGGGTTAAGAACAATATCAGCATGGTACATGGCCAGGCACAGGTGTGCCTGCAGTGCCCCCCAGGCAAGGGCCAGAGCTCAAATGCAGCTCCCAACCCAAAGGATGGAGGCCCTGGCTGAGGTGTCTGCCAGTTCTTTTCCCAGCAGTCACACCCCAAATTGCAAAACTTCAGTGCATCAGATTGGATCTTGAGCTCAGGCAGGTGAAGGCCTGGGGAGGGCAGGAGAAGAATTGCAAAGCCAGTGGCATGGTTCAGAGCCCTGACATTTGAGTTAGATATTAATAAAATGTTTGGTGAAGAGAATTAGTGGGATAAATTTAAGCATAGTTGTTTTTCATTTGTTTGGGGTAGGTTACAGTCAGGTTTCCTGTTACAGGCTAATAGAAATTGTACTAAGACAAAAGTACTCACCCCACCTGTTGCCAAAATCACCTCAATTAAGTGGCTCGTGAGGTTTGGTTTTTTTATTGCTGGTCTCTATGTTTTTCTAGGCTTAGTGCTTGGGATTCCTGGAATCCTACTAAGCAGTGATACTTGGGATTGCAAGTTAGCCTGTAGTGGCATGTTTTGAATGTGGTGACAGTTTGGGGAAGGAAGAATGTATTTAAGAATAATCTGATCATATTTCTCAAATCAGATGTGCAGAATCAATTGATGGACAAAGCATTGTGGCTTAAATTGGTCTTCAGTCACTGTATAGAGTAGGGAATAAAAATCTCTTAACAGAAATACAAAATTATTATTATATTATATGATATTATATTGCAAAACCAATATGGAAATAAATTCTATGTTTGGTGAAGGATCTTTATCCTGAAGTAATATTTAGGATCTCACACCGAACAATATGTTCAGTAAGTTTAATTATGTGGTTCCATTAAGGAGGAAGTCAATTAGCCTCCTTCTGGCTCATAACATGAGTTGTTTAGGCATTCATTCAGGTTTGGAGTAGACTTTTGATTCCAACAGGCTTTATTAAAGCATGATCTCTGGGGATTTAGTATCTTTGATGCAGACAATATCCAGAAGGGTCTTCCTATTAGTGTTTCAAGCTCTGTCATGTGCAAAGGGGCAGAAATGCAAAGATTTCTTGTCCCACCTGTATTAATTTATTTTTTATTGGCTATCAGTGTCCCCAGAATATCAAAGCCTTTTAAAGCCCACTGTCCACACCTCACCTCAAGAGACCCTTCGTTAGACAGATTCACTGTGATGGACAGGACTTTTGATACCCTGATATAGGGGTGGCACTTAATAGCAGTGGAGAACTTTCTCCATGAAGTTCTCCTACAAGTTATGAGGCTGCCAGCATCAGAGACAAACTGGACTAACTCTATAGCAGTTTGTGAAATAACCTTTATTAATACAAGTATGTGACAAACTACTGTAGGGTTCCTGTCGCTAGTGATAACATTTAACTGCATGATGGCACTTAACTAATAAAAAAAAGAACCAAAACCAGAAGCATGCTCTACAACACAGCACAACTACCTAAGCCTCAATACCAAACTCAAGCAACGCCCCNAGAACTTTCTCCATGAAGTTCTCCTACAAGTTATGAGGCTGCCAGCATCAGAGACAAACTGGACTAACTCTATAGCAGTTTGTGAAATAACCTTTATTAATACAAGTATGTGACAAACTACTGTAGCGTTCCTGTCGCTAGTGATAACATTTAACTGCATGATGGCACTTAACTAATAAAAAAAAGAACCAAAACCAGAAGCATGCTCTACAACACAGCACAACTACCTAAGCCTCAATACCAAACTCAAGCAACGCCCCCTCCATGACAGACCAATTTACAAAGACTAGAACAAAATCTAAACATACTCCTTAACACAAAGCAAAAAATAAAGAATATAGATGCTTCCCACTAACACACATTTTAACTCACTAAGATAAGGCACGGCACACCTTAAAGCAAACCAGGAGCAATGGGTTGGCAATAAAGTGCAATGTAGGATAAAGTAAGATATATACCTGGTAAGTTACAAGGTGTAGGGCAAGGTAAAATTAGTATCAAAATAGCGAAGTACAAATAGTAAATAAGGTATCTATGGAGTAAAGGTGAAAGACGGTAATCTGTAAGGTATACGGCATATAAGGGAAGGTCAAGGTAAAGAAAAGCAGAGTAAATGGTTGCTCACCCTTACAGTGTCTGAAAGAGTGGGAGGAGACTGAGCATCTCGTTAGTTAACCCTGCAGAGATGATGGTGTGAGAAAAATCTCTTTTATTAAATTTAGAAAACGGCAAAAATAACCTGTGAAACGAAGAAGTGCAGTGAGCCTGAAATAACAGCGCACGCTGGGTGCTTGGGCCAGGAGGGTCCAAAAGCATACCTCTGTTTCAAAAAACACTCTTTTTGTAGGTTTTTCTGGTTACAAAGTCCCACCCTTTTACATCAGTGTAAATACATATGCATTTAAACATGACTTTGCCTTAAAAGGCTGCCTTTTTACTTAAGGTAGCAGAGGAGGGGGCATTGCCCTTCCCCTCATGTCTCATGACGTCCCCCACCTTGTACCCACTGACTCACCACCCCCTGTACAACATGGCTTACCCCCCTGTACACAAAGGCCTGCCTTGTGGCAGAGGAGTCTCTATTATAGTTCCTTTTTAATTTCCCTAATCCCAGCCGCGAGTAGCTCCTGGCATCGGGTCCAGGCTGGACCAGACACCTTATAACTTTGTGGTACACTTATGAATTAATAAAGCCCCCCTGTTTAATTGATTTGCTTGTAATAAAACCACGATGTCTGTTTCTCATAATGGAACTTCTCTGCAATTTTACTCATGTCTGATCTTTTTTTTTTATACTTTTTTTTTCTTAGGCAGTTTGAGTAACTATAGTCAATAATAATTTTTGGAGTGATGACATAGATGACATAGGCCTGAGAGTCAGCTCTCGCTGTGCCTGTAGGATGTTGCAAAGAAAGGCCATGCTATTTCTATAACACTCCATTCTTTGTTAATCCTATCAGTCTGTTACTGGGAAGTCTCCTCATTTTGTTGAGGACTTCTGGGAAACCATTGGGGTCTCTTTGTCCCTTTTGTGTCCTCTGACAATAGATTTCTGGGAATGCCCCCTCCAGGTGCTGAGGTGTTTCTCATACCTGATCAGGACTGTCATCAGGGCCTTAAATTGATTTATCACCCTACAAGCTCCTAAGCAACAGCTTTCAGATGCTTTTACCTGCACTAACTTGGAACTTGTTGAAAGGGAACAGTAGACTCCTAGAATTAGAGTCATTACCAAACTAAGTCCTTTTTCAGAGCATGGCAGTGGTATTTTTCTAGCAAACCTGTTCATATTATTCCTCCTTTTTTATCCTGTCTGGCATAAAAAGACAAAAATTATGTGTGAAGACTGTGTTAAGGGCACTAGAAGACTTTAGCCTAAACTAGGTCTCTTGGCAGGTGAGTGATTTGACAATGGAGAACTATAATTTGTTGCAGAACTGTCGTTGGTCTCCTCCAATTTCCTGTTGTAAAACAAAAGATTATAAAGAAAAATCTGAAGTGCATCATAATAGGGATATTTCTAATATTACCTCAATCAAGATGTTTTGAAATTGCATCATAGCTTTAAAATTATTTTGGATACTATTTTCTTTAAAATTAAAGGATCCCTAAAAGCCTTTATTCTTGGATGTGGCCTGCTTTAAAGGAGGTAGTGTTCAAATTATTGCCACATGCAAAACAGTAAGTTCAGTCTTCCATTTCCTTAGCTTCCACTTTAGTGCAAGCATTCAGGAACTATCCAATTGTTCAAGACCTATAAAGTTACTACGTGAACTTTATTCTCTGCAGGTAACTTACAACCCTCTTTGAAGATGATTAAGACACCAGAACACTTCAAGGAGGACAGTTCAGAAGCTTCAAGTCAGGAGGAAGGTAGTTGTGTACTCAAAGATGGTTCTTTGAGATATTTTCCCACACTCGGTTCTGGAAATCATACCCTTGCCTGATTTCTTCATTGATACGAAGTGAGAGATTTGAATGAAACCTGATGTGCAAATGAATTTTTGTGTACTTCCAGCAGTTTCCTTAAGAGGTTGTTCTATAATTCAAGGAGTGGCAATGTTCATAGACAGCTGAAAGGCAGTTCACAGCTACGTTGAACAACCAGGAGGTTACACTTTACAATTAACTTGAGCCAAGATTATTTGTAGCTCTTCAAGTCTTTACCTATTTATTTTTCAGTTACCAGGGTTCAGAGTTGAGTGCAGCATTTCAGGAGCTGCAGATTGTTTCGCATTAAATGTGCCAAATTTATTTGGCTGCTAGTTTTACCTAGAAAGGATGTTCAAATTTTCCTCTTTTTATTCTTAATCTGTGCTACTTGTATACTCTGGACTGTTAATAAGTTTGAGACTGTAGTGATTACTGATTACAGTCTGAAAGCTGCTGTTTTTCTAATACCTCAAAAACAGTTCAGATGTGAAAGCCTAGTGGCTGGTCAGTAGTTTCATTCTGAAAGCAACAGCAAGCCAGTGAACTGGGACTGATAGGTGAACACAGACCAAACTGAACACTTAACTAGCTTTCACAGAATGACAGCACTCTCATTCTGTTACACATTAATAACTAATAAGTTTGCAGTTCATCTTATGTGCAAACAGTAATCTACATATGCAGTTTGAACAGCTTTTTCTCATTTAAAAAAATTAACATATTCTTCCTTAGAGTTCAGAACATGCCAAATAAATTTGCAATATTTTTGGAAATTGCTCAGATAGTTTTTTATATACTGTCCTTAAAAATACATAAATCTCTTCCCCTGCTGAAACTACAAATGCATTTCAAAACAGCTTTTGTGCCATTTCAGTAAAGTGTTATCAGAAGCTTAAAAATAGTGGTTTTTTTTTTCTTAAATTTTTAAACCACAATTTGGACTTACGTGTAGCATTGAAAGTGGTGTAGGCAAAATTACAGCTACGTTGAATACTGAGATCAACAGTTGGAATTAAGAAAAGTTGCTTTTGTTAGAACAGTTGCTGTAAAGAAAAGGGTAGACTGTAAAGAAAAGGGTAGACTGTGTCTTTAAAGTTCTTGAGTTTTGTTTCATAGAATCATGAAATGGTTAGGGTTGGAAACGACCTTAAAGATCATGTAGTTCCAACCCACCTGCCACAGGCAGGGAACCTTCCACTAGACCAGGTTGCTCAGAGCTCCATCTGGCCTGGCCTTGAAGTAATATCACTTCTAGTCAGATGTAATTTGTAAAGCTTTACTTGCATAGTGAATTTTGAGGTTCAGAATGCAATACTTTTGTATAAGATTGTTTGCTATTCAGAATGTGTGACATAGTTTTAAGATTAATTTCAGCAGTTCAGAAAAAATTACAAAATTTTGTATTTTTTCTGACTCATTTCTGTCTTTTTCTCCATTCTTTCATACTGGCTGATACTCAGTCATGCATTATTTTTAGGATTAAATGTAGAGGTGAGCAAAAATCAACAGTTGTCATAGTCCCTCTCTGTTTCATTCTTCTGTGAAATCGAAGGTAAAGAATCTTGATTATATCATTTGCTGTCCTATGCAACACCAATTTCAGCACTCTAAAGTCTACCCTGCTTAATGGAGATGTCTTTTGCCAGTGGTCTGGTAGAGATGGAAAGATGAATTTGTTGGATTGATCTAAAAAAAGAAATAGGCTATTGAAATTATACTTTATTTCTTTTCCAGATGTAATGCAACATACAGCAGTTCACAAGAAACATAATGGAAAAGGTCCTGTTGCCAAGTAGGTGCTAGGATGTAATGTGACCATGCTGCATGTCTGAACTTCATTTGTTAGTGCTTTGAGAGTTTGGGTCCTTCTAGATTAAAGCTTGTTTATGGTTTGTTTAGTTTGGGGTTTTTTTTGGTTAGAGGGGGGTATTCTGGTCTCATTTTTTGTTGTTTGGGAGGTTGTTATTAACTTAATCTGTATTAGAAAAATAATTCAGATCCTATTTCTAAATCTGTACGTCTAGGTTATTTGGATATCCCTTCCCAAATTTTGTGCATCTTAACTATTTGAATTAATATTTTGGTTTGTGTTTATGAGTAGCTTAAATCTGTATGGCATGTATTTTTACGATGTGCACACACCCCTATGCTCATACTGAAAATTTCCAGTGTTGTGGATTTCAAGCTTAAGTAGCTTCAAAGATGACTTTGTTACGAGAAGGTAGTTCATTCTTTCCCTTACTTATTAGTAGATGCATGCATACCTTGCTGGATTATGTCGCATTGTAAGTGGAAGCAATTCTTAGCCACATTAATGTAGTTTATATGTGCTCTCAAATCTATGAACCATCTAATGTGAGTTCATCCATTAATGTATTTTGACCAGAAACTTTTAATATGTTTGCACGTAGTTGTGCAATACTTCAATTAAACTAAGAGAAAAAATTGATACAGAATTTGAGATTTACAGTTTTTTTGTGTTGGTTTATCTGTAAAATATATTTATCTTGTGGTGAAAATTTACCTGGAATTGCAATAATTAGAATATAAACATAGCACAAAACAGTGTTGATTAAGGTGCACAGATCTTTAACAGACAAAATTCTTGTGAACTCACCAATTAGACAACTTAGTGGTTTGTGTCTTGTTTTTTAACTGTCTTACTTTTGACTTACATTTTGTCAAGAAGAGAGTGTGATCTTGACAAAATGTGTGGTTATACAGCCTACTATGAAGTTGTAAGAGCAGGATCCAAACATAGTAGCATATAGTTACTGATAAAGAAATTGTCTTACTGTATAACGAAGTACACTAGAGCTGACTGTAGTTGAGGATCTATCTTTCAGGTAAAAAAGAGGGACAGACCTTTCTACAAAGTTATGTCAACCAAACTCCTTTAGCTAGCTATTATTTTCTGTTTATTTAAGAGGGAAAAATGTGTTTACTACTTTACTGCTAGAGGTCTGTTACTCCTATTCCTGTTATGTGTCTGTCTTCTTAAAATCTGTGCCTGCTGTTTGTGGGTTCTAAAGAAATGGCACAGAATGAAACTCTTCTGTTTTAAATATGCATAAAACTGTGTAGAGTCGAGAGCAGTTCATCTCAAATAGCATTGGTATGTTGTGCATTTTGGAGGTTTGGGTTGGCTCCCTGCCAAAACCCAACGGCAGCCACACAGATTCCCCCCACCAAGAGAAAAGGGAAAAAAACCCAAAAGAGAATTGTAGTAAAAGTATATATATATTCACCTATATTACAAATATATACAATCAAACACTATGAATCTACAGAATAAGAACCCCAAACAACTCCAAAAGGGAAAAGGGGGAAGGGAAAGGGAAATGGGACAAAAATGGGTAAGAACAAAACAAAAACAGATATATACACACACTCGTAAACTCAGGGAAAAGCTCAATAAGTAACTAATACAATAAAATCTCACCAAAAGTAACTTTCCTTAAGAGAAACAGTAGAGATCTCCACCTCCGGACGAGTGAGGCACCAGTTTCTCCGACAGGCCTCGGCTCACGTAGATAAGAGCTAAGCCGACACAGAGACCTGATGTCCTCCCCAGCACATGAAAGGAAGAGAGAGCAGAGAGGGAGGCAACTCCCCAATCTTATATACCCCTGATTACGTGAAGGAATGGTGTAGAATACTTCCTTAGTTATAACCTGGTTACTAGGGAAGGCCCAGACCAAAACCAAGAAAACTAAACCACCACATGCATATGTCTGCCTTTGTTTTCATTCAGTATTTAGCCTTACTCTTGAAAAGTCCAAAAATTTACTGCTAGGAATGAGATCAGACATCCCAAATAAAAAAATCACTAGTATTATAGCTTCCATGAAACAACTGCAGATTTGGCAGTGAAATCCCTTACCTTCATGTGGTGGAATTTCTAAAGTGACCTTGCTTACATCTTTGTAATCAGGGGCTTATGTCTGCCTTTTGGGATTTTCTTGGGTTCTTGCCATTTTCTTAAACTTATTTTTATTATATTCTATTGTACATTTTGTAAGTAGTTTGAACATGTATTTACGGTTATTTGGTAAGTAGCTACTGGACTTTCAGCATGTCTTGTGCTTACAAGTAACCTGGACTTCTGCCATCATGGGAACTGAGTAACTTTTCATACTGCAGTAACCTTCATGAAGCAGCTTGCCAACAGCCCTAAATTAAACATCACTTAATTATCTACATTTTGATTTGGTAAATTAAATGTTGTTAATTAATTTGGTAATTAAAGTATTTTGAGAAAAAAATAAGTGTTGACTTTTTTTTTTTTAAATCCAGTCAGCAGTAAGGCATGATTTTTATGTGCCCTGCTGATCTGTCAGAACCCTGAGTGTTTTTCCAGCAGATTTCATTCACCAGTGGTCTCAGACCTAGTTAAATATTGCTTCTGACTGGCTGCTGTAGAGCAAAGTTTCAGTGGAAGGCATTACAAAGTCCAAAGGAAATGCCAAATGCAACTCCCCTTTCCCAGCACTACTCAAAACTAGCAGTCCTGATGGTAAAAATACAAAGCAAGGTGCCTATTTTGAAATTCAAACAAAAACAGCTGCAGTGTGATCTGTATGGAACTGTGCACTCCTTTTCTTAAATATCTCATGAATTCTGAAATAGGGATTACAAAGTAATTCCAGCTTTGTCATTAAGGAGGAAAGAAGATGAATTCAAAATATATTTCTATGTGGAAAATTTCCCCATGCCTAGTATGAAAAAATGCAAAGCCTTTTGTCTGTAGGAATATCCAAGGAAACTCTTCTCTCAATTACTGTTCTCTACAAATTCTTTTGTTCTAAATTTTGCGTCAAATTATAGTAGACGAGTGAAAAAGGAACTTCAGTTGTGTTCAGATCATTAGTACAGCTTTAGAGCACAAGAACTCTTGTAATTTACTTGTTTTAAATATCTTGAAAATTCCAAGGGTTTTCTGATACAAAAATGTGTATGTTGGTAAGAAAAGCCTTTAAGTTTGCATAAGCATAACTTTAGGGTTTGTTTTTTTTCTTTTCAGCAGCACTAGCAGTGCAAAATGTTCTTCACTGGATAGCCTTAACATACAGCACTCGGAGCAAAATGGGGTAATGGACTGGAGAAGGAAAAACTGTATTGTCCAGCACCCAGAGCACTGTACAAATCTACTTGACCAGGTGTGTTGCTATTTTTTTTCAAAACTGTATTTCAAGACACTTGAGAGGACTGTCCCCTACTCATTAACTTTAAAAGATGAAGAGCCCTGCTAAAATTATATAAATAAATGTTGAAGTTACTACTGACTTAGCTTGATTAGAAAACCCCTCATAAATACCACTGTCTCAGAAAGTTGCATATTTTGTTTATGAATTTGTAAGTAAAATTTCCCAGTAGGAAACAATCAGAAAAGTCTAATGTTAATTTCTAATCGGGCACTTTGCTGTTACTGTAGCATTGTCATCAGAGAGGATTTCAGAATGCCTGGGCATTTTGTTATTGCAAGGAACAAACTAGAAACTGTATAAATAACTACATCATATTAATTCTGTTAAATACATATATAATTCTACATGTGGTACAAAAAGTTAAACATTTTCTTTCTATCTTACCTGCATTATTTAGGTAACTTAAGTATGAATCTTTGAAAAAAGTTAATAGCTAGATGCATATACACTTCTTGTGAAATTTGTGTCTCTTCAATGCTCAATCTCATTGTGAATATAGTTGAGAAGAATAATTATTTATAAATAAAATAATTACTGAAATTTGGGGAATGAAGGTTGGTCACTGCTTATATCTGAAAAAACATCCATGTTAGAACTGCTTAATTTTACTCTTCTACATGCAGAATTTGGCTATTGATTGTTATGTGGGGAATAGCAAGACAAACAAAAACAGTTTCCTTGTTTCATGAAGCAGGGTAATGAATTGAGATTTGCTTCTAAAGATGAAATGGAAGCCTGCATCAAAGCCTGAAATACTGGAAGCTTGAGGCAAGAAAAAAGTTAATTTACTAAAGCAGAGGAAAAGCTGTTTTCTGTGTAAAGGAAGTCCAAATACAGTGATTTGGACATACTATTTCAGAGTTTTCATGAATTTTACTCCTTTGTCAAATATGAGTTATTAGTAATAGCATACTTAAAAAATTGTGTAGATGCTATATTTTTTCTTACGTGTTTCTATGTTGTATTCTAGAGTTTAGTAGCTTAAACCTCCAGTTTAAAGCTAGATACCTCCTTGTCACTATGTAGAAATAATTTATCACATGTACTTCCCACCACCAGCTATCAAATAATTCCATTTCTATCAATAAATTTTGTAGCTCCTTAAGCCTGGTGATTAGCTTTTTTAGCAGGTATGTGATGAAACATGTTTGTTTTCATCCTCAGAAGGAAAGACAGCATGCAAATGATAATTTGATTGATACCTTTGCCAAATATGAGTTATTACTAACAGCTAGTAGTAATTTTAAAGTAGCAATTTGCTGAGTGTTTTGCTGATAATGGGATAAACATAAGGCAAGATGCGTTATTTTAGAGGCCCAGGTGCACTGAATAAGTACTTGTTTAGATGGTTATGGCACTTTTGAGCGCATTGGTCTTGGACTCATGGACCTGTTGGCCTAGAAGGGTATTTTTGTTGGCTTTCATAATACAAATTCTATTGTTTGACTGGCATCTTCATATTTCCTGTCTAGCATACAGTGGAAAAACGAAATCTGTCTACAGTAAGCAAGAAGAAAGGAAAGCTGCAGCTGGAAAAGTAGGTTTTCAATGTAACCAGTAATCCAGAGACAAAGTGCAGTGTGTTGACTCTGGTAAACAGTGTCTACAATCAATTGGGTGTTTTCCTTTGCTACTGTGGAACAAGAGTTGGCGTAGTGTGAGGCCAGGCTACATAAAAGTCCTTATTTTATATTCTGTAAAGAAATAACGTGAAAAATAGCATGTAAGTGAATGCATTAATTTCTCAAAATATCACTTGTCATTTAGCAAAAAGATGGAAGTAGGTTCTTACCCAATACTGAATTGCTTTCTTCCCTTTATATTAATTTGAAAGTTAAAAGGTGTAAAGCTGTCCAAAATACACTGAAAATCAAATAAGGATTGACAGCAGCCTTTAACATAATGCAGGGGGTGGTAACTGGCTAAAATGTTTTATTGAAGATAATTTGCATATCGGAGGGCTGCAGACCTTCCTGCAGGCCACACAACCCTACTCTGTGAGAAGTGAAAGCACTTCCACCCTAATTTAATACTCTGCCTACTTCTGAGTTTGTGTCATTTTGTAACTCTATAGCCAGATGCTTTTGTGCTAGACTGGTGTGGGGCATCAGCTGCACAATTTTCTCTTTTGTGTCTTATTTAGATCTTTATTCATAGTGTTTAATAACACTGCTTGCAGCTTAGTTCCTGGATTATTGCACCAGCAGCTTTTACTTATTTGTTTATTGTTTAAATTTGTTGTTTTGTCTATTAAATACACATTTCTGACCTGAAGTCACTGCCTTTGTTTACAGTCGTATTGTATGTTCATTCATGATTAGGTTATTTGTGCCCATGCATTTGCAAACCCATAAAAATTATTTATACAGGGAGAAAGCAAAGAAAACTGACTGCCGGTTGAATAACAGGAGCAATGGAGTTCGAATTGCAGCATCACAGCACATCCATACTGGGACAGCGAAAGGTAAGATGTTTTTTTTACAAGTTGTGAGAAACACGAACACAAATGTCTTTGCTGATTTATTCAAGGTTCTCCTGTAAAGGGGAAATCAAGTCTGAAATCTGTTTTGGTGCAAGTCAGCATGTTGGCAGTCTAGTTTGTGCTTTGACTTGCTGTATAGAACACACTAGACTCAGTCTTCTTTATGCAGTTGTTAGAGTGTGTCTCTTTTGTGTGTAAGTAGCAGAATGCTACTGAAGTCTCAATACATTGGTTTATGTGATGTAGTAGTTGCAGAAACAGTTACTGTTGGGCTACTTTTATAGGAAATGTAGCAGTCTAGAGTGTGTGGAGCCCCCGGCATCTTGTCATTAGTGTTCTCTTTGCAGCCTACGAGTCTCTTCATCGAGTGGCCCACAAGGAACCTTTATAAAAACCTCTGGTGCCAACTGCTGATGAACTGTAGTGTGTAAACCAAGTGACTACTGAGCTACAACACAGAACTGTGTATGCTGCCATAGCAGGGGTTTCAAGTTTGAGTAATTCAGCAAAATGTAGGATCTAGGTCAAAACTTATGCACATTACTCAGTTGTAAGACAAAATTATATTTGTGTTCCTTTAGTAAATGGTCTCCAAGCTTTATTACAAATTTATGAAGATCTGTGCTACCCACTGACTTTGCCATCTCAGTGCTTTCTAAGTTCCCAATATCAGTTGCAGCCTTGTCTCTCTTATACGTAGGTTACATGACAGAAGGTTGACAAAAAGTTTACCTTTCCTTACACCACCTAGTTGGCATAAGTGTTGAAAGGATTCTTAAAAGTGCCTTGTCTTTCTGTTGCTTCCACTTGTAGTACAATCTTGGTTAAGCTTTCATGCTTTCTTCTCTCTGCTTCTTACATTTGAGAGTTCCCAGTGGATCTCATTCTGAATTATTGAAATGTGTTTTACGGGCAGTGTTTTTACCTTTTACAAACAGTATTTGACTAAAACTTTAAGAATTCACAAGCTTAGCAAAACCCAGAACAATTTTGCAAACCTGTAGTTGAGGGCTGTACAGGCAGAAAACATACTCTACAGTAGAGCTTTGCTGCATACGTTTCTGATTGATTACTCTTTTTTGTCGTAAGATACTAAGCTTTTATGAATTGATGGTGACTTTAGGAGGTGGTGCAATTTTGGGTGGCACAGTGCAAAGTTAAATAGGGAATGTTTTGCCATAGGAGTTGCGTTTGCTCACTACCTGCCACTCTACAGATGTGAAACTGCCTGCCTGAAAACCATTGGCTGGTTCAAGAAGAAACTGTAACCCACAGAAGCCATTATGTGCTGCTCAGAGATGAGCTTTCCACCTGTATATAAATCTCAAAATATGTTTTGGCATACTTATTGAAAACATAGTCTAATGAAAAAAAATCATATTGCAGTCTGAATCTCTGCCTAGTTTTATATATATCCAGGCTTGGTTTGAAATGCCTTGAGTCTGTATCTTTTAACTGCATCATGTTTTTGTCCTTTTCTTAGTTCCTATTTTTAGCTTTTCTAAGGTGTCAGTTAATTACAGTGGTAACTTTTAAGACTTTGTGACTAACACTTTAGACTCTGGCTTTCAGTGATTGGAGGTTTACAGTGGGGCTCCGGACCATATTAGATATTCAGAGCCCTTGTTAAAATACTTTAATCTGTTACGGGTTTAATCCAGGAAATTATTTCAAGAATTGCAACATTAAGACAGCTTTTTGATGACCCATCCTAAATTGTTAAACTTTCAGTAGCAATAAAAGATGAAAAAATATTTTATTTATACATTATTATTGTAACTAAAAATAAGTAATAGTGTTCTAATTGTTTAGGTCCTGAAACTTTGCCAACTGATGTTTTGGTGGCTGGCATAGATTCTGAGGATGAATTTGTCATTCTTCTTCCCCTCTGAGGCTGAACTTGAAAGCCAAACCATGGTAGCTATACACTCTGAAAGCTGGTTTGCAGCAAATCAGTGTCCCATGATCCATTCAGAAATCAGAAAACAATTTAACACTTTCTCAGTTCACCTCTTTCTTGTTAAACAGGATTTGTTGAAAGAGTTTGCTTAAAGCCTGTTCTAGAACAGCGAATTGTAAAATAGTGTATTGTTTTGACGTTGCTCGATGAGTTAGCTTTCTGCCTTTGCTGGTATGATGGAGAAGTATTGCAGCTCTTCAAATGGAAATGTTTGTTCACTACCATTCAGAGAAAATAATTGTTGTAGTACAATCTGGTATAAGCATCACAGAAATCATTAAGGGTCATAATTCTTTTCACTGCTTTGCATAAATATCAATTTTCAGTATGACCTTCTGTAACACCAAGGATTCCATCATCACAGATTTAGGGACAAGACCAGTCTTGAATGCTGGGCATGGAAATGCTAGGAATACAGAGGACAGATGCAATTAAGTAGGAGCAGACAAAAACCTGAACTCGCGTGAAATGTGAGCAAACCAAAATAACCTCAATTCCATATGTTGAGATGAAAAATAAAAATGACAACTTTTTATTTTTAGATCTGAATCTGGACACTGGATCTGGTCATGATACTTGTGGAGAAACATCATCTGAAAGTTACAGTTCTCCTTCTAGTCCACGACATGATGGGAGGGAAAGCTTTGATAGTGAAGAAGAAAAAGACAGAGGTTGTATTTATGGAAAATGTGCATAAATGTCTTTATTCCTAGATTAATCTCTTTCTTCTATTACTTTTAATTAGTTTTTCAGTTCTGTTAGCTGCTTTTTTTCTGAACTAGCCACAGAATATATTTTGCTCTCTGAATTTCATGACTGGATGGTTGATGGCTTCTAGCAAATAGCAGGACTGTTTGAATACCACTGAGTTTTAGGTTGCTACATATGTATAGTAATTTTTTGACCTCAGTGGCATAGCTGTCTTGAAAAATTTCCACAGTTCACTAATGTGAAAAACAGTCATGAAAAGTTTTATATCAAATTACGTGTGTCATGTCTGAGAGCTCTGTCTTTTTGTACTGACAGTTTGCCATTCCTTTCAAATTTGAGTTAGCTGTGTTAATGTCTTTCTAAGCAGATGACAATTCCTAATTCAGCCTGTGTCCTAGTCTTCACATTTGCAGATGTACACAAGTGAAAGACGCAATACCTAGTTAGGATGGATACAGACAAGTGATGGAGATGGACCTAGCTTAATTTGGATGAAGGAAAAGAACCTCAGAGTTGTTACAGTTTGGGAAGACTTAACTATCATTCATGTCATCAAACTTTGGAGGTTTTATATGAGTAAATGAGGCCAGGGCATGATTCTCTATTGCTTGAGATTCATTCTTCTGACTGACAAATACTTTTATCCCCACAGATACAGACAGCAATTCTGAGGACTCTGGGAATCAAAATACAACCAGGTTTACAGGCTACAGTGCAGTCAGTTCATCAAATATGAACAAATCATCTGCTCAGATCTCTTCACTGAATAATAAAAATGGGACCCTTTCAGAAGATCCTTTGAATGCAAAGTTTCAACATATTTCCTTCATGCCTGCCTTACACTGTGTGATGCACAACACTGCCCAAAAGCCTGAAGCAGTTGTCCCACCACCCATATCTGCAGATGGTAAAACGATGGGAATGCTTGTTACCACGCCTGTCACTGTCTCGCCAGTGAGAGAGTCTGCAAATTCCCCACCTGGTGGAATGGGCCCAATGACCTCTGGTGAACCTGAGAAACGTCTTGAGCTGGTGGCTTCCCCTTTGCCAGTCCCATCCACTTTCCTCCCACATTCTGTCCAGCCTGGTAGCCCTGCTTTGCATCTGGCAATACACAGATTGAAAATGCCCTCTCCACAGGGATCATCAGAAAGTTGCACAGCTAATGGACCACAGCAGCCAACAGGAAACTTAAGTATTGGATCACCAAATACTGCCTTTATCCCAGTCCACAATCCAGGTAGTTTCCCAGGATCCCCAGTTCCTACTACAGATCCCATCACAAAACCTGCATCCCAGGTGGTAGGACTGAATCAAATGGTGCCTCACATTGAGGGAAACCCAGGAGCAATCCCTCAGCCTACCAATCTAAAGGTAGTTCTTCCAGCAGCTGGTCTCTCCACAGCAGCACCACCACCTCCACCAGCTTCATATGCTTTGCCAGGCAATCCTCATGCTACCAGTGTGTTGCCCAACCAGAATACAAATGTGCTGAACACTGGAGCAACTTCCTCACCACCTCAGTCTGCTGGCTTAGGTGTTGGTCAGGTCCAGTCCACTGTTCCTCCTGCAATACCGACACATACACCTGGCCCTGCCCCCAGCCCAAGCCCTGCTCTGACACACAGCACTGCACAGAGTGACAGCACATCCTACATAAATGCTGTTGGGAATAATAACACCAATGGGACAATGTTACCTCCACAGCAGTTGGGTTCTGGTCCTTGTGGTTCTTGTGGACGTAGGTGTAGCTGTGGGACCAATGGCAGCCTTCAGATTAACAGCTATTTTTATCATAACCCACTTCATGGACAAGTCTACAGAGTTCCATCCTTCTTCACTCTGCCATCACTTTGCAGTGGCAGCTACCTCAATCAAGCACATCAAAGCAATGGAACACAAATTCCGTTCTTCCTGCCTCAGTCTCCATATGCAAATGGGCTTATCCATGACCCAGTGATGGGGAGCCAAGCCAACTACGGTATGCAGCAGATGGCAGGATTTTCAAGGTTCTACCCTGTATATCCAGCACCTAATGTAGTTGCCAACACAAATGGGTCGGGACCCAAGAAGAATGGGAACGTTTCATGTTACAATTGTGGTGTAAGTGGACACTATGCGCAGGACTGTAAGCAGTCATCCATGGAGGCCAGTCAACAAGGTAATCATGATAACTCCCAGCGGACTTGCTTTTGAGTTTAGCAGTTTCTCTTTACCTTTCTGAATGTGCTGGTTTTGGTCTTGCAGAAAGGTGTGTGTGCGTGTGTATGTTTTGTGTAAATGGTTGGGCACTAGTGACCTGCTCTAAAACTGCAAAGTATCTTATCTCTGCCTGAAAATCTTGTAGAACAGTGCAAGGGAATGGGGTTCACAGCGTGACATTGAAAATGGGTATGATTTGGAGCTGGAAAGTCAAATGATACCAGTCCTAAATTGTCCTTTTTTCACTGGTTTATTTTTGACATTTTGTCAAAATGACTTGCATGTTGTTTCTCATTTTTTTCTTTTCCATTCAGTAGGGTGTTTTTTTGAGAGAATTCACTGGCAAAAAGTAAAAGATATCAATTACTGTCTTATGATATGACCTCAGAGTCCTAACACTTGTGAGAATTTAAAGAAAAAACAATAGACTGGCCATTTCATAATCTAACCAAGGCTTACCGTTGCACAATCAGCCATCCTTCTGTGCCCCGTCATGCAGTACATTTAACTTTTCAGACAAGTTGCAGCAAAAAGGCAGAAACCAATTGGAACTAAAAATCAAAGGAATGGCTTCCATTTCTTTCTTCGTCCAGAAGAATGGTGAAAATGCAGTGTTTGCCTGGAGTATAAGCTTTTTTTTGATTCTTGCACTAGTGCCCATTCTGACTTTACTTGTTTGATTAGACTGAAACAGGAAAGGTGACCCTTAATGGGGGTCATCTTTTCTTTGCAATTTTCCAGTAAAACTCAAGTCCTATATCTACACTCTATCTTTTTTTAAACTTACAGTTCTAGCAAGCAGATGAAAGAAAATAGGGTAAAGTCTAAGGGCCTACTTTAAAAAGACTGGAGGATGATAGTGCCTTTTGAAGAGCATGTCCATTTTGATACCTTGTAGTGGTTTTGTAATCCATTTTAATTATGAGCAGTGACTTAGTAGTTCTCTTTCCTGTTTTAGGCACTTACAGACTGAGATACGCACCTCCCCCTCCCCCTTCCAATGATACCTTGGATTCTGCAGACTGAAACAAGTAAACATTGCCTACTTAAGCTGATGCTTGGGAAATTGGGGGAAGGTGTGTGTGGGAGGGAGGGGGCTGGTCTTGTGTTTTGGGGTGTTCCTGGTTTTATATTCTTTTGGAATTTTTCATTGCTTTTACATCTCTGTTCTGTACAAAAGAAGAAAGCTGAGTTGCTGGTGTCCTCCCGGTTCTACAAAAGGCTTGCATAATGCATGTAATTCAAACACACAGCCAAACAATCAGACGGAGCATTCGAACCATGCTTTTGCATTGAAGACTTGTGCAATGTTTATTGCAGGTTTTTTTTAAAAAATTTCCTCTGACATCACTGGTGGAGCAGCCATATGGTGAAAGAAGAAACTTGGTCATGTTCCCCACTACAATCTTCTTCCCTCCCTCCCTGTTCTCCTTTATGCTGCTGTGTTCTTTTCTTTCCCTGTTGTTCACGTGGATACATTGGACTTGCATGAGTGTTTAGCAGTTCATACAGACCCTTCCCATACTCTAATGCTCATGAATTGAGGGGAGATGTTCAAATGTCCTATTAGCAGAGTCCAAAGGAAAACACAATACTGTATGTGTACTATATCTGATAATAATACATATGCACAGGTCTTGAGAGTCCCAAATAAATGAAAATACATAGAGCAGGAAGGGGCTGAAACTGTGTGGACTGGAACAGATTTATAAAAATGAACAAGCTTAAATTGACAGATTTTTCTTCCCTTGTAGCTTTTTAGCCTGTATGTTCAGCAACAAAGATGAAAAAAATGGTATGAATGTTGTACTCAGTGTGTTTGCATTGTAATGAAAGTTGACAGCATTTTTTTCTATTTTAAAGCTATTCTACATCGTGTCAACACAGAATGAACACTACTTGATTATTTTTTTCCGAAACTATTACAGTGTTGCATTGTACTTAGAATGTAAATGTTTTATTTCAAACTGAACAAAACCTATGGTTTTCTACAGAATAGTCAGGTATTAGTATTAGAACCTGTCTACCAAATAGCAAAGTCACTATTTTATAACAATTTGCCACTATGCGTAATTACGGCATTATGTGAAAGACTGAAATGAGTGTTAAGATGGTATTAAACATGTCAGTATCATGAGTAAGTTTAACGCTGCTGTACTTTTTATTTTATTTGTAAAAGCCAATATATGTACTAAATTGCTTCCAGGTAATATTTGATTTCCTAAAGTGCACTGAGGTTATCTGGAAGACGAACGTGTTTTTTGACTGCTGCATTCAACACCAATCAACAACTACCACTGTATATCCATAGGGTTTGGCATTCCTCACAGTTCATGGCAGAAATGTTTTTTTCTTTAAATCAGACCCAGTGTCTGGTAGAGGGATGAAATAGAAATCAGTCTTTGGTTCAACCGTCTAATAAATTGCTAAACAAACAAAAAACTTGAAGAAAAAAAAAAAGCTTGATTACTACATTTCTTCATAGGTAGGTAGCATTTATATTTATAGCACCAGTGTACATTTTGAAACTTTTTTCTTGGTGGGGGAGGGGGGTGGGGGGTGGTGTGAATGGGGAGAGAGGTAGATGAAAGCTTTAATTTAAAAAAAAAAAGTTTAAGTAGTAAATGAAAATTATTTTGATTAAAATTTTTATTTCATCTGGGTATTTTTGGACCACTTGAAATGAATGAACTGCGTTTGAGTTGAAGTGAGGGTGTTAAACCACCAATGGACTTGTATTGTGAATTACCTGCCAGTTGTACTTTATGGAACTTATTTTATGATTTAAAATACTGTACTGTAAATAGGAGGTATGTTACCTTCTCTTTATTTGTATGTTTACCATATACTTTGATATTTGAAATGTACTGGAAAGGTCACTTATATTTCTAGAAGAGATTGGATTTTATGCAACCTTTTTCCTTGAATTAACAGCAATAAAAAAAATAAAAAAAAAGAAAAAAGTGTGCATGTACTGTCCTGTATCACTGAGAATGATGAATCACTGCTGCTGGATATAGGAATGGGATCATGGAATATTTTCACGAGGCACTGTTTTGGTTGGAATCTGTCACTTTTGAGACAAATCTTAGAGTATTTGACTGAAACTGAAGTCAGTCTGGTGTCTGAAGTCACAATACTTTATCTTGATTTAAACTTCTTTAAGATACATACATCTCTTGGGAGAGAGAGGTTGATCTTGTGTGATGGACCCAGGACTTGGACCTCTGCTCTTTCAGAACAGTTAAGCGTATTTTAATGTGGTGGCTCCTGGATTTGGCCTAAAACCTAGTTTAAACATGTGCTTTTTTCCAAATGATATGTAAATAATGTGTGTGCTAGTCATGTAGTGACTGGAAAGTGAGATCTTTCTTCTCTTTCTAAAATATATGGAAGGGGCAACAGGAGTTGCCAGGAGTAGAGAAGAAGCTTAGAAATGTGCAGATTACAGCTGAAGGGTTTGATGGGAATGTAGAATCTGAATGTGCTTGGGTTGTACTTGGGAAGAGAAGGGTACTGAGGACTCTGTCACCTCACTTTACTGTATAGACAATGTTTCTTAATTCCTACTGCTTAGGTGCAGCTTATCTATGGAGCTGAAGGACCACAGACTACCTTGGATCTTTATCCCAGCTTACTTCCCAGAACAGCCTACTTCTTGAAAAACCAACTAAGGTGATGAGGAGGCTGAAAGATGCCCATGAACCCAACCTCTTTTCTTTAGGCAACTCCTATAATAATGGTGGGCTGTTGAGCCCAGGTGTCATGGACACCATCATGCAGCTTCCATTGCTGCAAGTGCCTCATGTCCCCCCACTGAACACAAGGGAGTGCAAACACCTGTCCAAGGAGTTTGTAAATGATCATATTACTCTGAAAATACACTGTGCTACTTACAATGCTGTCTTGACTTGCTGATACCTTTGTTTGCCTGTGTGCTGCAAGCAGCCCTGACTTTGAGAGATCTTGGTTGCATTTATCAATTCAAAAAGGTAAAAATACATACCTTCTGGCACAGCAAACACTATGTAATACCTTATTCTTCTTATGCTTGTTTTGATGGCAGCACTTGTACCTGGCTGTCCACTCTGGCTGCACCACTACTGTCTGTGCAGTTTGGTTTAATTACAACTGCAGTTCAAGAGAGAGATTCTCTCACTGCATTGTTTTGAAGCTGCTGAATGCCCTAAAGCTAAATGAGAAAATCCCACTAGTTGGCTGGCCTGAACAGCTATCCAAGATGTCCAGGAGTGACTCCTGAGCGCTGCACTGCTGCTTTGCAGTGGTACCGCAGATTGTACAAACCTATTGTTTGTACAAACCATTTGGTTCCTAAAGTGGGAAGAAAAACTGAATAATGAGGCAGGCCAGGGGAAGGATTGGGAAGATGGGAGCATAAGGGAGTGTGATGATGCACACTGCTCGCTATGAGTGAACAGATGGCTTCGTTTTCCGAGCTAAGCAACCTTAAGATGGCAGTGGTGGCCTAATGCCTAGATCTTGGCTTAGCTGATACTACTGGAGAGGTGAAGGAACAGATTGTATATGCATTACGACGAGGCAGATGGAAAGTAAAAAGGTGCAGAGAGGTACACTGAGAACTGCAACACTTGACCAGTGCTAAACTACTTCAGCTTTAGAGAGGTGGAACTACCATCACAGCTTGTTTCTGCTTTGCTCATGGTGTGAGCCTCAAGAGGTCTGCTGGCCTGGGCCTCCTGAGGCTGCCTGCCTTAAGTAAGGTTGTCTAAATTCTGTGCACACAAAAAGCACCTTTGACCAACAGAGCTTCCTGCCCAGGGCTGGTGACTGGCTGCTGGAATAGGGCACAATAGATATAAAGGCCATGTGGATTGTCCTTGTGCTTGGGAGGAAGAAGAGGTGTCCTAAAGGCATATTTGTGAGTTTATACTAGAGTTCAAGTGGTGTCTCAGTTTTATGGAACAGGCTCCAGGTACTAACCTACAGTGGTGTGCTCACACAAGGGAGGAAGGAAAAGCACATCTTGGAGCATTATGGCAGGGAGAGCATGCTGCCTCCCTGCCCATGTCTGCTGCATTTCTTGGCCACTAATTGGAGTAGAGAAACAGGGTTGTAATTTTGGATCAGCTTTCGAGTGGTGGACAGTCATGTTCCTGAGCCAAATTAAACTGTACCTTTTGGTAGATTAGGGATCAAAGTGTATGAACAGCTGTATTTGGTCAGGTCAAAAGGCCACCTATTGCTGCAGCTTGTCTCAACAATGATGAGTAACAGATACTTCAGAAGAAAGTACTTTTAATACAAAAAAGAGAAAGACAAGTGGTAATTCTTGCAAACATGTTGCCTAGCAAAATGACTTGAGTCTGAGGTTCATCTTCACAATAGGTGGCAGCATAACTCTACCAGTGGAATCTATGGAAATTTCTGAGGTACCATGTAAGATGCTTCAGTTTAATTTGGTTGTAATATCTTCATGCCATCTAAGAAAGCATTGACTTGTGATTCTTTATATATTTTCTGACATGAAGAGCAATACTAATTGTTGTCTCAAAACAATAAAAAAAAAA
>VWZF01004608.1:162432-226859 GCA_013396755.1 Sclerurus mexicanus | reverse complement strand
GGGGTGGGGGTGTTAAACTAGATGACCTTTAAAGGTCCCTTCCAACCCAAACCAGAGCTAAAATAGCCCAAGTGTCATAGTGAATATTGAAGACCCAGAGAATTGTAGCCGAAGGTGAAAGCTGTGTCTTAAGAACTACCAAGCATTGAAATGGTTCTAGACGCTTGTATTCATACAATGAGGAATGCTTTCTGAGCANGGGTCCCCAACATAAGAAAGATGTTGACCTGCTGTAGTGAGTCCAGTGAAAGTCAATAAAAGATAATCAGAGGGCTGGAGCACCTCTCCTATGAGGAAAGGCTGAGAAAGCTGGCATTGTTCAGCCTGGAGAAGGCTCCAGGAAGACCTTATTGTGGCCTTCTGATACTTAAAGGGGGCCGACAAGAAAGATGGAGACTTAACTTTTTAGTAGGGCATAGTTTTAAAGATTGAGATCAGATATTAGGAAGAAATTCTTTGCTATGTGGATGGCAAAACACTGGCACAGGATGCCCAGGAACGAGGTAGTTGCCCCATGTCCANCTTTTTTTTTTTTTTCTTGTAAAGTAGAATAATTCCTGAAGGAGTCTGGTGTTCTTTCAGGGTAAAGTCTCTTATTTGCCTCTCTATTTATCTGAAACATGCTCAGGAAAATGTTGCCCAAGAGATGGAACATAATAAAACGATTATTTTTAATGTTGATACATGTCCCCTCACTAGTATAGAGGGTCACTGTTGTGTGAATGGGTTAATAAAACGAGGTATAAAAATGCAGGCTGAAAAAAAGGGCTGAACTTGGTAAAAGAATAGAATGGCTGTATCTTAACTACTTATGCATTCTCTCTCCTCTTTGATCTAAAATGTCCAATTTCTTATTGACTTCTAAAGTATGAGTTTTTTTCCTGAGACTGAGGACTTTGATGACTGATACAAAGGTAAGAGTTAACCCCTACCAATGCTCCTTGGTGCAAGAAAGGATTGTTGATTAAAAAACTTATTTGCCACATAAGATTGGTGTTAAAATCCCGATTAGGGACTTCTTAGAAAAAACCCTGTATGATACATACTAAAATACATTTTCATAATAAAATATTAAATTAAAATAGTCTTATTTTGCATCATTTGTCACTTGATGCAATTTCATCAGCTTCAGATGGTTTTCTTGTTTTGACTGACACTTAAGATTTGAAACTGATAGCCTGTCTAGGCAGAAGTAATAAAACATATCAAAGTAATTGTCTCGCTATCAAAATGCTCTTTTTTTAAACGTTTTTACAGGATATGCACATGCCCCAGCAAAAGAGCAGACAGACTAGCAATGGCAAGACTTCTGGATGAAAACATCATGGGACTTACTTTATTTGCCCCTTTAAGACTAGACTGGCTCTGAGGTGCATCTTGGCAAAGACTACTGGGTATTTCAATCTGGGTGCGTAAATCCTGGCCTGTCAGCATACAAAATAAAAATCAAGAATGAAAAGGGCAGTAACATGAGGAAAGGAGGACAGGGGAAAGCAAAAGCAGCACCAAAAAATATGAACAGACATTGGGCTGAGACCATTTCCCCTCATCACCTGGTTTCTTACCACAGCTCAGATCAATTTCATAGCAAAGAACTTCAAAGAGCAACTGCACTGAGTTGGTACAAACCCAGTGGAATTCTGCATGTCATCACAGTGCAGTTGACCAGATCAAACACATAGCACCGGAGGGGGGGGCTGCCAGCAATTTACATAAGGCTGAGTTATATGGACATGGAACAGACTAGAACAATACATTTACAATCTTACAGTGTTCATAATCATTACAGCTACACACAGAGTTGTCAGATAAGACACTTTTTAGGGTGTTTTCTCCTTTTGATTTGTTTTCCATTTTTAATGTATGTGTTTGCCTGGAGTTTTTTTCATCTCACTTTTGCCCTTGTTAGCCTTTTGAAAGTCTCCTTCACAAGTGTGCTGGAACCATGCACATAATAGAGGGGCATTTGAAATGCTTTAATCTGTGACATGCAAATCCCAAATGATAATACAACTTGCTAATTCCAAATAAAATAACCAATGCAAGAGGGAAACTGTCAGTGTGAGCCTTTGCAAGTGCCTGCCATTGCAAAGGCAGCTAAATGAAAGCTGGGACATTGCACTGTGAAACAATCAAATTTTTCTTCCTTTCTGAGGAAGGGTATGTCATTTCTAGCATGTTCTCAGATGGAGAAGGCAAAGAAAAGGATGCCAATTCAGAGTTACATAGGAAAATTAATCTACTGGGATACTCTACAATTAAAGCTTTATGCCCAAAGACTGTCACACCTCCAGCACCACTAGAGAAAGCTGCTGCCATGAGACGTAGTTGTTGCTTTGTCCAAGCCAGAGATGTCTACTTTAGCTGCTAGAGACTTAACAACAGCACTTTCTAAAATTTTTTCTTGACTGTGGAAGGGAATATTGTAATGCTTTTATTGCCATCTATTGCCAGCAGGTTCCTAATGCTGATGCCTGCATGGCACAACTGATGGGAAGGTGCTGTGCTTCACTGCCTAGTGCAGACCTGGCAGGTTTGCAGGAGCAGGGCAGTCATCTCCTGACCAGCCTTCAGGCTCAGGATGCAGAGACTGCTGCCCAAAACCTCATATAGGAGTTTGAAGAAAGAGATTGCTGATGTTCAATTTCTGAGATTTTTTCAGGCACCCTGTCACCTGTGTTTTCATTTGCACTGACAGCCCCAGCCTTTCTGGCAAAGACAACAAAAGCAGAAGATGTTTAGTTCACTTCAGCAGGACCATCTTGTGGTTTATAGATTACATTTCAGCCTGCATTTAGCTGGTGATCTGCCCTGACCCTGCTCTTTTCAGAGCACCTTGGATCCTCTCGGGCAGGGGAATGCCACCCCCTGGCCAGTGGCAGGTGACACGCACAGCAGCTATAAAGCTTCAAAGTGGATTTGGATTCATGTATGAGTGGGGTTGAGTAGCCTGCTGTACCTGATGGCAGAGGAGTAGGCACGGTGATCAGAAGCCATAGTGGGACCAGAACTGCTTGACAGTGGTCTGTGCTGCAGATACTTCATTTACAAGCTTCAATTGTTTCTGCTTTTTTATCTATTTTAAAAGCAAAAACCTACCTAGGCAGTAGTTTTCTTGCAAGCAAAGTAGAGTGAGGGTTGGAGCAGAGTGGGTCAAGCATTATCAATGGTGTGTATAGTCAGTGTGGCCACCTAGAAAGTTTAATCATTTATTTGGGCCCTTTTTTTTTTTTATTTCCCAAATAAACCTTCTTGATTAATGCCTTCAAGTTTCATCTTTCAGTTCTTCAATGCACATCTTTAACCAGTTTTAGACAACTTCCATATTCAAAAGACCATAGTGCTTCAGGCTTTCTCAGTCAGAGGGAAGGCTATGGGAGCCCTCTTCCCTCCCCACTAGGTATTGTCACTCACCCCCTATTTTTCAGCCTTTTTTTGTTTGGACATGTATCTAGTTTCCCTCTGAACTCTTTAAAGCTCCTTACTTCAATGACAGATGTGGTTAACACATTCCATATGCTCTCTTCCCTTTGGTCCGTGAGCTCTACCCATCTCTGATGGAGGGACATGCCAGATTCCTCCTGTTGCCACTTAAAATCTGGGAAGTGCCCTTGGTTCTTTAATAAAATTAAACAAAATTAATTTTGCTTCACATGCTTCCTCTCTTGAGCCATACATAGCCTCGCTTTGCTCTGCTTAGGTGTTTGCATATTGCCCTGTATTGTTTCATCCATGCCAGGATATTATTTTTACAGCTGGCTGTGTCTTTGATAGAAGGAAACGTGAGAGTTTAAAGGTGGGAGAGGGAGCAATGGTGGGGGAGACAGTGCAGCTGCCCATGCCATCCCCAAGTGGAGAGCTGTGCTTCACCAACCCACTGTGCAGAGCGCCAGCAGGGTGTTCTCTCAATAAAGGATGAGGGGAAAACAAGCTAAAGCCAATGCAAAAATGAACCAGCTGGCATCAGCAGAGCCTTGGAAGCACTGAAAGGCCTTAACAAGCCTGCTCAGGCTCCCATGGGGCCTCTGCCCACCCTACCCTGGGCCCAGCAGCCCTGGTTCAGCTCAGCCAGAGGTTTTGGTGCTGCTGGAGTGATGCTGAGTGATGGCCTAGACTTCCCAGGTGGACCTAAACCCACATTGTAGGTGCCTTCCTCTCCTGCTGCTTCTGCCCAGACTGTCTGGGTGGTCCCTGGGCCTGCCCCATTGCTGCACTTAGGGCTGTTGATGGACCCGTGCCCAGCTCCTGGCTCTGTTGAGGGAGCTGTGGGGTGGCCAGGCTCCCTCTCCCTTGTGGGGCAGCCTCACTCTCCTGCATCTCCCTGGTAAGCATCTCTTCACTCTCCTGCATCATCCTGGCAAGCATCTCTTCATCTTTTGTGAGGTCTCTTCTGCAATATGTCTGAAAACTCCTCCAGGCAGGTAATTGTTTCCTTCTTCCTGCTTCTGTACCAGCTATGGGCCAAAAGACAGCAGGTTGCAAAGAAGGATGGAGGTTACCCAGTCTGCAGAAGATACCATTTCAAATGTTTGACAGTTGCAGCAAAGCTAAAGACCAAAACACAGCTGGGGAGAGGGAAGAAGAGATGGAAAGACTCAGACTAAAATGTAGCTAATAGAGTCATTAAAATTTATTTAAGGCTGGTTGAGGTTCAAATTCAGTCCCAGGTACTCAGGAACTAATTTCTCTCATGCAACAGATGGAAAACCAAAACAACATGGTGCTGGTTGAGCTGGTGGGTCCTTCCAGAGAAGCAAACAGGGCTTTGCAGCCACACTTTCGCACAAGTATTTTTGCAGCAGTGCAGAAGCCATTAAACTGTGTGGTTACAGATTTCACTGCTCGTTTAAGACCTATTAAAGTAAGGTATTACAGTGTGCGCCTGAGGCAGCAGGGATAGGTGAAAGAGGACAGATCCAGCACTAGACTGCTGTTGCCTTATCAAAGGAAGCAAAACACATTTCTCTAATTTACAGATAGCTAAAAAATCATTTGACTGCATTTGTCAGCACTCAGGGTCTAAAATGTCACTTTTCCCTCCCTGAGACAAATAGCAGTGATATTCCTGTGGTGCTGCCTCACAAAAGTGAATGCAAATGCATTGAGTGGGGGTTGTTTCATTTCTGGAGATGTTCCAATCCTATAGGCTTCTTGTTCCCAATTTAGGGCTTTGTCTGCCCTTTGTTTTATCTGTGAAGACCAGAGCAGCTCTGGCTGGACTCTCACTGTTGGGGTGTGCAATAACATCTGGGAGGAGCAACCTGGCTTCAGTCAGGCACACTTATCCAGATGAAAGACAAAGTCCTTTTCCCCTTCATCTCCTCTTCCATTGTGCTGCCTCTGTTGGATCTCATCTAATTTTTGGCCACAAACCCTACTGTGCTGCCACCTCTCATGTTCTTGCCTCACTTTGCTCCCAGTGAGGCAATGGGGTCAGCCACAAAATCCCTGCTTTCACGCCTTCTGCTGGGTGGGTTGGACAGTACTTTCTCTTCTCTGATTATGCCATTTTCCTACGGTTTCCCTCTGTTTCATCCCATTTGGTGTGCTATATGCTGCTGTTTGTGTGCTTCAGTGTGACCACAAAGACCTTGCTGCATCCTGTTGTTTTGGGTTTCACTGGCTGTAAGTTATTTCTTGTTTAACTAGTTTATGTATTTTTATCCTGTGTTGTTTTTTATAGCATCACATTATGTTTGGATGATGTCATGTTTTGGCTCAAAGAGCTTTAAAAGTTCAGAAAATGTAATCAGAGACAAACTCTCTCCAGATTAATTTTCTTCTGAGCATCAAGCAGATTGTCCTTGTCTTCTCACCTGTGGGAAGCATCAGTTACAGAGGGGAGACAAGGCTGCCTGTGTCCAGGACATGGGACAGAAGTGTTGGTGTGGTTTCGGCCCCTTATGGGATTTAAGTGGAAACTTGAGTGTAGTTGAGATCATCGCTTCAGCGGTCATCAGAGCTAAGTGGGTGCCAGGAGGATAGCAAACCTCTAGACTGGCACGGTGCACAGTGGAAGTGCACATGTATTCAGGATCTTTGTGCTGCCCAAGAGACCAAAGCAGCCCACAGGAAACACGAGGCTTAGGCACAAGCAGTGGTGGAAATCTCACCCAGTACAACAGGCAGATCTCAGTGGCTCAGCAGTGCCCTTGTCCTGCTTCCTCTGCCTGGAAACCAGTTTTTTCTCCTCTCTGAGGTACTTGGGGCATCTGCTTGGGGCAAAGGATCTCTGAAGCCACCATCAGTGTTGAGGTTTGAGGCTCTCGTCCCTTGAAAGGCTTATCGCTTTCTCCTGTTATAAACAAAACCAAAACTTGTTGTTTGAAGATAGAGTGTTTCTCCTTTCCTCTAAGATTTGATGTCCTCATGCTGAAATGCCAGCTGAGACCAGTAGAGCAGCAAAAATCTTCCCACTTCATGTAGGCAGACAAATCACAAGCTAAGAAACACAGTTCACTGCTTCCCTGTCCTTGCCTTCAAGGTTTTTGCTGGTATATCCCAATGGTCCTTGTGGCTCCCTTCCAACTCAAAATACTCTGATTCTGTTTCTTGTACCTCCCAGTGAATGCTGGTGAGGTGGGAATATGTTTCCGTCTCCTGCCCTAACCCAGCCAGTGCTAGCAGTACCGCAGGTCTTAGACATCCCCTAGGATGATGCTTCAGATGGTAGCCTTTCATTCCCACAACTGATATATGCATGTGCCCTCTGTTAGCAGATAAAACAAGAATTAACAGGACATCCCCCTTTGAGATTAACTGTTGCAATTCCTTGATGAGCTGCTGTCTTCTCCTACTTTAATTAATGCTGTCTCTGTTATTGCTGTAGACAGGGGACTTGATTCAAGTAGCCCACACATAGATGTCTAGCATCATTTGAAGAACATGGTACACCCCAGCAGGCCTCCAGCTGCCTCTCCAGGCACATGGATGTCTCCTGTATGTCTTGAGCCTTATTTTCTATCTCTGTGTTGCTGCCACAAGTAGCTGTGGGTGGCCTGGATGGCGGTGAGACACCCAGGTGCAGGCAGCTGAAGAAGGCCTTTGCTGCATGTCCTTTACAGCAGGAACAATGGACAAAATTAACAATTATAAATTTATATCAAATTGATTATCAATTTCATCAAATTCCTCTCTGTTGTGCTAGCTACAAGTGGAATTCCATCCAAAACGAGGCTGGAGTCCGATAGCCGAGCTTGGCACCACTGCTTCTGATGGGACTCCCCCCTCCCTCTGGTGCTGTGTGCTCCCCTTCTCTTTCTATTGCTCTTTGTTTGCTTTGAACATGTCCCTTGTGAGAGGATGAATACAGCCATGTGCATCCACTCCCTGTCCTGCTCAGAGGCCAAGTCATCCTATTCTGCAAGCATCCAGCTGTTGGGATCTTTGTGGCATGGGGCTTTTTCCTTCTCTTGTTGAGCTTACAGACCATGCCTCAAGGAGGTCTACATGCCTTATAGTATGTAGAGAGGTCTAAAGATTCAAGTTATCTGAGCACTTAAAAATTCTCTATATAAGTACTTCCATGCCTCCATGAGACACAGATGTGCTTTTGTCCCCCATTGCACTGATTGTAAACAGCAGTATGAAGCTGAAAGCATAAATTCTGTTGACTACAGTGGCCTTTGCTCTGGGAGAAACACATTCAACTGGTGCTAGGAGCCCAGGGCTACACCTGTGCTTCTAAATGAGGCGTGTTTGCTGACCGTGCGATGGGGCTCATAGTGCCATTCAACCCCATGCAGGTGACCCTGCTGCCTCAAAGTGCACAGTGGCCTCCACATGCTGCCTCTTTGGCATCTGCCCCTTGCTGTTCCTGGGACCACTGCCTTGGCAGGTGCAGCTGGATTCTGATGCGGTGATGCGGTGGTGTGTACTGGTGGTGAACAAGGGTCCTTTGTGCACCTCCTGGACCCATGCAGGTACACCTCTATGTCCATGATGGAAGTGAGGGGAAAGTAAGAGAAGGAAGGGAGGGGATAAGAGCACCTGAGTTAGAGGCCAAATGCTTGTTTAAGAAAGTGTGGATCCCCTCTTTCAGAGAAAAAAAACAACCAACCAAAACAAAACGTGGATGAATTATTCTATAGGTCATTAGGAAACAAGTTTGGGTCGGTAGCCCTTGTTCTTATGGTAGATTTCAATTTCCCAGGCATCATCTGGAAATATCATACTGCTGTGAGGAGCAGGTCTCAGAAATCTTAGAGGTTTGCAGGCGATAACTTCTTGTCTCAAGTACTCATTGAACCAACTAGGAAAGATGCCCTCTTGCATTTGCTCTTTTCATGAATAGAGCATGGCAATGTGATGGTAGGTGGCTGTTGTGGCAGTGATCATGAAATGGTTGAGTTTGTTTTTCAATGTAATAAGAAAAAAGGACAGCAGAGTTGCTACCCTGGACTTCAGGAAAGCTAACTTTAAGCTATTTGGGAGCTATTAAGCAGGATACCCTGGGAATCTGCTTCTGGGGGCCTAGGAGTTGACAAGTGCTGGTCAATTTTTAAGAATCACCTTTTAGAAGCACAGGAGCTGTATACCACATTCCACTGTACATTACCATTGCAGAGAGTAAAGGCTGTAAGTAGGGATGGAGTGCCACCTGTGCCAAAGCTTGCAGGTACTTTGACAGTGTGTGAGCTGCTCTTGCTCATCTCAGTGGAGTTTCTTTTCAGAAATCTGAGACAGGGGATTCAAACACCAAAATTAATTTTTTCCCTGCATTAACTTTCTTCCTTGTTGCTGCATGTGTCAACATAGCTGGATCAGTGCACCCACTTGAGCTACACCATGTGTAACAAATCAGGTAGCTTAGTCTCCTCTTCCCCTCTCTGAAACCTGAAAAAAGAAAATCTCCTCTAAGAGAAAAAAAAAAAAAAAGGAAAAAAAAAAAGAAAAAGAGAAAGCTGTTCTGTAGGCAAAACTGGTGGCTTTCTCTCACCGTAACTCGGGGGTGCCTTCTGCCAAGGCTTCCATAATCTTTTCCTGAGAGCTGATTGGTGGTGTCTGTAGAGCATACAGGCAGCTTTGCTGTGAGCTTTGTCCGAGGTGCAGCACTGACTGTGTGAGCTTGGCTGGTCAGAAATAGAGAGCAAGTTAGCCTTGGCTTCCTGGATGGGGAAGTGAGTACAACAATAACTGGCTTTATTTCTGTACTGCCTCCAGCCTGCCTCACAGAGGGATTTTAATGCTCTCACCCATGGCAATTACTCCTGCAAACCTTGGGTTGGTGATTTTGAGTGGGAGCCTCAGCATTCATTTGCTTCCCACTCAGGGTCCCTTCACCAGTGTAACCTAATGCTTCCTTGGCTGCGTGTGGTCCTTTTGCTGAATTCTGACATTTTTTACTTTCTGTTAACATCAGATTGGAGCTGTAGAATAATTGCTCTTTCACTTTGCTCTTAAATAGGCCACGCTGCTTGTCTGCATAAATGTTCTCTTTATGCATCTTGTCACTCTGCCTTTCAGGCTTCTTGGAGGGGAACAAAAAAAACCCCAAACCACTTTTTTTTTTTAAAAAAAAATGCCTTTTCTTCCTCATGAATTGCCCCTGCTTTGTATGATAACCAGAAATTGGCCCCAAAAAATGAATACTAAATAGCTTTGCCAAGGTGCAATTCAGCCATAACACATTCCATATATCCAGGGCTGTCCTATAAGACCTTGCAGGCTGGGAGATTGAAGCTGGGGCAGAAGGTCACCTTGATAGCTCCACCCCACTCAAGCACTCGACCTAAAGCCAAACCCAGGTTTTAGGCAGTGGTGTGCAAATTCCAGTAACATGGGCAGATGAGCCACAGATGCAAGTCAGTCTTCTCCAGGATGAAAGCTTTTGCTGTCAAGTTGTTCGAAGGGAAACATCCTGAGTCTGAAATCTGCTGGTGTGCACTGGCTCCTGCTCCAGAGGCTGGCCACGTGCCTTGGCTTGCCTCAGACCTGCAGGGAGGGATGGATGGATGGATGGATGGATGGATGGATGGATGGATGGATGGATGGATGGATGGAAGGATGGATGGATGGATGGATGGATGGATGGATGGATGGATGGATGGAGGGAGGGAGAGAGTCCTGGGGGAAGGGTAGAGAGGAGCAAGTCAGGCTTTGCAAATCTGGCTGCAGCGCCCCTGCCCTGCTCTCCTGTGCCTGTCTGCCCAGACGCAAATGTGTTTGCCTCAGATGTGATAGGACTCGGCCATGGACCACGCAAAGCTCTGGCTCTACCACATACCACAAAGCACAACACTGAAGAATTTGCCCTCCTTGCTGAAGTACTTGTCTGAAGAGATCACACAACTGATTGTATCTAATAGAATTTATGTGACCTGATTATTTATCAAAACAAAAGCTGGCTCAGTCTTCAGTGCTGGTCAGCTTTTAATGTTTTCCCAATGCACAGAGGCCATCCTGAAGGAAATGTGTGGCGAAAACTGGACTATGCACCATGCTGGGCTGAAGCACCATGTCATTCTTGCAGAGACAATGTGAAACTTGTTACAAAAAAAAAAAAAAAGCATCCATGCTTGGAGGGGCAAGAAAAGTAGATGCAAGAAGCTTCTTGGCTCACTTTGCGTGACTCTGCATATTTATAGGAAAAGAGGAGTGACACCGAAGCATGGCTCGAGATCACTACTGCAGGATGTGCTTTGCTTTACAGGCACTGAGGTAAGGGTAAACCCAGGGTTTGTGTTTTAAAATGGTGAAGAAGAATGTAGGAGCTTAATGAGATCATTAGACTCATGAGATCATTAGAATCATGAGACTCCCATTTAAGGCTTGGAACCTCTACCATCACCCACAGCTCACTGTATACTTCTGTTCCAGACTGCTCTAGCTCTGTCAGAGTGGTAATTAGACTGGATTTTGTCCTACTTCTCTCAGTAAAAAGTTGTTCAGGAACCTTCTTGGTCTGATGATTAGAAACCAGGTAAGAAGATGGGAGCTCCCAGGTGTGGTCAGCTGAAGGATCCTTCTGAGTATCATATATCTAGCATTAGTCAGTAGTGTATTTAAACAGGAAAAGCAGGATCTCTTAAATTTAGAGAACTTAGAATATAACCAAACCAAGCAAATTCTCAGCCTCTCTGGAAGGAAACACAAAGCATTTGTGAGGCCACATCTGAGTGTTCCATGTCTAGTTGTAGGATCCTTGGTAATAGAGCAAGTTCAACAGAAGGATATGGTGGACCAGGAGAGGACAAGAGAGCTGGCTTTGTCCAGCCTGAAGAAAAGGAGGCTGAAAGGAGACCTTACTGCTGTCTGACACTACCTTACAGGAAATACAGAGCCACAATCATCCTGGAAGTGCACAGTGAAAGGATGAGAGACACCAAACAGAAGTTATACACAAGGAAATCCCAATTAGCAAACAACTTTCACAGGGATGCTGGTCAAACCATCTCCTGCAGGGTTGTGCATGGCTCTCCCAGCAAAGGCTTACTCTGACTTTGAAGATGGCTGTGCTTTGGGTAGGGATTGGGTCAGACAATCTCTTTTGACCTTATTTATTGTGATTCCATGTTTGGTTAAAGGTGCACCTGATTTTTTTTTTTTCATTTGTATTGTCTTAGTTCAAGGGGAGAACTAAGATATCTATGCTGATCAAGAAAAAAAAGTAATCCCTCTCCCTTTAAATTTAGAAAAAACCCCAAAACTTTAATTAGGAAATATATATAGAAAAAGAGTAACAGTTCTCAACCACAATACATTTATATGTATCTCCAGAAAAAAAAACCAAACACCAGTAGCTTGTAAAAAAATCCCCCCTTCCCAAACGACACGGAAAACAGTTAAAGGGTCTTTTAGCTATTCCCAAAAAGGACTCCAATTGTATCTAAGGACAGCAGGAGGCAATGTCGCACCTCAGCCGCTGGCCTCTCTCTCCCAGGGGATGCAGTTATAGTTACGGACAGCAGGAGGCGATGTCGCGCCTGGCCGGCTGGCTGCTCTCTCTCCCTTGTGGGTCACCTGGTCGGCGATAGTGATGTTGGTGGTTGGAACAGCAGCAGGAGATCTATCTCGGAAATAGAGGAACACGAGCAGGGCGTTCTCTCTCTCTCTCCTCTCCCAGACAGCTCTCGCAATGTCCACAGATGACCAAAAAAAACGGTCGAGTCAGGGATGAGAAGGCACAAGTCCCAGCTGTCCAGTAAATTCCGGACACCGGTGTGTCCCTGCCTCACTCCTGCGCCGATCACTGCAGCTTCTGACCTCGCTGACCTGTGCAGGAAGAAGGAGCAGCCCCCCTCGCCACTTCCCTTCCCCCCTTCCGACCTGGGGAGAGAGCAAAACAAAAAAGCTCCCATCCAAGTGATCAGTGCCACCACATGAATATGCAGTTTGCCCTTTGTTATCCAGCCTCCACAGACTAAGGTGTTGCCTCCAAGCCTCTAGGAAGGAATTCCAACAAGTATTGAAACTATAACATGTATGTATACTTGTAGTTCAGGCAACCATGATTGTAATCACCATTATCCAGCATCTCTCATAATAAGATCCCATTTTCACTTCCTTGTAGTATTACCAGATGTGATTCATTTACACTGAAATTGCCAGTGAAGCTCTTTGTTCAACACCTCTTCTTTCAGTATGTTAATCTCTTTCCCTTTGCTGTTCCAGTTTACATGGTCTAACTATTTCAAAGAACAAGATTTCTGAAAAAGTCATGACCAAGAGCCAGCTGATGGCTTGGAAACCAGATAGCATCTCTAGCAGATGTGGCTTCACAGGGTTATCAGGTGATTGATGCTCCAGCTATGCGTATGATCAAGGTCCACACTTGAGCTCAGCTCCTGGCTCTCTTTTTGGTGGCAGTCCTTTTTTCCAGACAGTGGTACCAACAGCACGTGTGGATGTCTCTGAGTACTGCTGGTGTGGTGGGACCCCTGCTCTAACATCTCCAAAATCTTGCCCTGGCCCCCAGGGTTTGATGCCCAGAGGAGGTGTCCCAGGTTTGGTGCCTCTGTCCCATGTGGTGGCTCTGCATTCACACACCAGGGACAGAATCCAACCTCTTGGTGTCAAGATCAATCAGGCAATTACAAATCAAGGTGGGACAGCAGACCCAAAAGGAAGTAAGTCCTTCCCCTCTGCCACTTGCAGAAGGCCAATTGCTCTTAATTTGCTGTTCTCTGAAGTCAATAGCACTCTGCTTGGTTAAAATGGCTGAGACCACCACACCACTCCCTCTATAATGCTTTAACTACATCAGGTGAAAACTGTATTTCAAATGAAGCTGGTGGGGCTCTGGGGCTTCAGCAAGCCCTCCAGCATTACTGTCCATATTGCCCTTTTTGCACCCTGTCCTCTAATATTTTAATGCAGAAGGAAGCACTTAAAATAGACAGCCATACTTGAAGGACCAACACTATCATTGGTGAACCCTTCAAAAACCCAGGAAAAGATCAATAAGGGGTTTAAAAAGACTAGCAAAATGATATTTTGTCTATGTACTAGCAGATCTGCTGAGAAGGTCTAGGGTTGTTTTGCATCTGGAATAAAAAAAACCCAAAAACATGAAAGATTGCCTGCAGGGGATTAGGGTTCATTTTAAAACTTTAAACAAACATGGAAATCTCAGCGTAAGCTTCTTGAAGATTAATGACTCATGAACTTGGGAAGAAAGAGCACAAGACTGGGACTCAGGAGACTTTAGGATTGCTGTCTTCTCTACCACTGTGCAACCTGCAGTGTGACAATGTCCTGCTTCATTCAAGCCAGATCTTCCATGCTAACTTCTCCCTTCTGATTTCAGTGGGAGCTGAGGACTTAAATACTGTTGGGAGATGTTTGTTGGGTTTGCTCTCTTTCATTGTTGCCTGCTTATCTTCGAGGTATTGCAAGAACTCTGGGATGAGGACTGGTCCCTACATGTTTGTAAAATGATGACCTCTGATTTTTATTTCTCTCTTGTGAGGGTCCTTATAAGGAGTTGAGTTTACTACATGCTGGTGTCCACACTTCATCTGTGTCCAGATTTACTGACCATAGCGTGAGGTCTGTGGCTGTAAAGAGAGACACTGACATTAATGGCTCTGGTGAGGTGCAACCAAGGGCTGCAATGAGGCTGAAATGCTTCATCATGTTGTGTGATTGGTCTGGAGTCCTTAGTTTGCTGGGAGTTGCTGACAGCAGGGCACATTCAGGGCACACACAGGCCCGCTCTGTACTTGGCCCTTTATCCTTCTATGTGCATCCATAGCATGTGCGGGAGAAGGTATATAAACTGTGTCCCCTCCTTTTTTATTAAAAAACCAAACCCCAAACTGTTGAACTTGACAAGAATAAAAGCCCCCCTCATAATATCAGACTGAGCATTCCCACTCCCACTGAAGGCCACAGCAAAGTTGCCACTTGCTCTGTCGTACAGCCCAGGGCAGCACCCGTGAGCCCCATGTGCTTATGTACAGTGGCGCCTGACTCACTTCCTTCTCTGGGTGGAGCAAAAAATCTTACCTCTGCAATACCTCTGCTGATCTGAGGTACAAAGGTTGGCCAGTGCTTGTGTGTGGGTTTTCTCCTCCTCTTTCATGTGACATAAATGCGAATGACCCAGGGTTTATGAATCCCAGATGGAAAATCAGGAGTGGAAAGCAGAGCTGGCTCAGAAGCCACAGACTTGTCAAGCAATATGCGCATTTTCATTTGCAAGACTCATTTTAGGCAGGGGACGTGTATCAGTTTGGTACTTTAAGGCAAGGGATGATTGTCTTTCCAGTGTGTAAAATGGCATCCACCTGTGCAGTTCAAATAAATAATTACAGCTGTCACAAACCTACTTCAGCTTCTGACCTCATTTCCCTCACACTTTGCGGGACAAAGAGGATTGTTGCTTGTTTGCCCAAACAAGAATATGGTGTTTGTTATGTGTATCTGTACACAGCTGGGCACTAAGAGGTATGTGTGGTGTACAAATATGCTCATGCTCTCAATGCAGCTTTGATTGCACAGTTGTACCGTAGATGGGGGTGATGACAAACAATATTGTGTAACAACAGAAGGTTTCTTCAGAGTTACACAATGGTTGGATCCTGTATTGGACATCAAGAAACTCCAATTAATTTATTTCAGTATTGACGCACACCCCAGACACTGGAAGCTCGGTTCATTACGTAGACACCTCCCCCACCCAAACTGTCCCAATATAGATGACAACATTTTAATTTGTTTTGCATCAAGATTAACATCTTGGCATAATTGAAGGAAAATGGTAACAGATGCAAGGTGTCTAATAGCTTTCCATGAGGAAAAAAGTCAGAGCAGCAGCAAAGTCCAAGTGCATTGGATGGTAGTGACAACTTGACAAAACACACTTCTGCATGTGGTCACAGTGAAGCCCAAATTTCCCACTTTGAAAAGCCAGGGGAAGCAATCCTTGTGAAACCTGGCTTTCCCAAGGTATACCAGACATATCCAGGGCCACTCATGCTATCACTAGCACATCCTAGGCAAAAAGATAAGTTAGATGCTCCTGTTAATCTGGTTTATAGAAAGAGAGATGTTTTAGAAGAAGCACCCTGGTGAGCTCTGGTTTAGAATCCTTCTCCCCTTTCTTCCAAAAAAATCGTGCTGTACATTCCTTGTTGTTGCAACATCTCAGTTATTTCTGGGAGACAGATGAAGTTGCCATCTTCTGATGTGTCATTAGTAGACTCTCTTTGAGGAGACAACCACCTCCAGGCAGAGACAGCTAAGTTCAGCTGGGAGCTCCACAAGACCAGACTAGGAGAGCTGAAGTCTTTTCTCTGTGTAATTGCAAGGCTTTTGGCAAATGCACCATAGCTGCCACTGTCAGTGTCGGCAGCCTCTCCCCTGGCTGCAGAAACAACCCTGTGAGGCAGCCTTGGCTGCAAATATAGATCTGGTGATATAGCAAAAAAAACCCTCACACCTCAAAAAAAAAGAAGTAGCAGGGTGACTACAGAGACCCAAGAAAGATGCCACGCTCCCAACTGAAGCCTTCAGCCACCAAATGCCCTGCTAAGGAGCTAATATCATGAAGACAGGGAAGTTCACAGCTGTGATATGAGGCTTATTTGCCCCTGGAGCTGTAGTGTGACACATGTGCAGATACTATGAATTGAAAATGTGTGTCAGGACTTACATGCTATTGCAGTGAAAACCAAAGTCAGGAGTTGTCCTCTGCCACAAGTGAGAGTTCATACAAAATTGTGAGATTTCATCTCTTGCTTTCAGCCCCTGCATTTCATATCAGCTCCCTGTGATTAAATGAAGCATACAGCCTGGTTTTATAGCACAGCCTATGCTTCTCATGAAATCTCTTGGCAAGAAAGAATTTTTCTCAACATACACAGTGAAAACAGCAAAGCTTTTTCTATAACCACAAAATAATTGTTCTAGACCTACTATTGTACCAAACAGAACCTGTTCTCTTTATATCTTTTTTTCCTTGGCAAACACAGTGCTCACTGCAATGAGGAATGTTTGAAAGGCAAAATCTTGCAATAGACTTTATCCAGGACATTTTTGTGTTCACGAGTGACATTACTGACAGTTGCTCTGTGCTTCATGGCAAGTTCAGATAATAATAAATTACTAGGAAAAACTTTTCTATTCCAAAAACGAGTATTTATGCCAAAACTGGCTGTACTTACTAAAGATGGTCAAAAGAAATAATTTTTTGTATATTTTTGTAAATTTTTTGTATTTTTTGTATATTTTGTAAAATCTTTCAATCATTTTTAGTTCCTGCATTTTTTAAACTTTTCTTAAAAATAAAATAAGTGCAAAAACCCTTTCCAAATTCTGAGATCTCAATTTGTTTTTTAAAAGAAGCATCAAATGCCAGAGGAGGACATTACCAGGATTTACAGTGCCCCAGTCCAGACAAGTGCACCCCAGTGCACCCTGTCTCAGACAAGCCAAATTCCCATTAGCACTTGAGGTCCAGCCAGCAATACAATTCCTGCTTCCCTTTCTGTCCTTTATTTTGAGCTGACTCACCACCTTTGTCATCCCCGCACACAGGGTCAGCTTAAAGACTGTAGCCAAGGAAGGCAATAACCCTCTGAGCTGGTCCTCAGAGGGTTCTGCCAGGAGCGTGAAGCATCATTCCTGCTACAAAAGAAGTTCTATGATGGCATGTGTTACAACTGGGATAGAGAGTGTTAGAAATAGAATTGGGGTTTTGCTGAAGCTAGAGGAATTGCATGGATAAAGAGGAGAAGAGGGAGGAGGGGCTGGTTGAGTTTTTGGCGGTTGGGACTTTGGGTGGTTTTAACCTGTTTTTCGCACCTTTTTGGTGGTGTGGGTGTCTTGGGCAGGTGGGCGGATCGGGCCAGGCTGTGAGCTTCCTAGTACTAGCCAACAGGAACGTAAGCAGGGACCACTGGTAGGGACAGGGTATAAAAACCTCTGTTTCTTGCTGGCCTGTGTCTGTCTCCTAGGCCAGAGGGACACACTAATTCGGCTGAATTTGTTAAATAAACAGCTTAGTTTTGCTTCAAAGACTTTGTTCCCTTCTAAATTTTATTGGTGTGAGCATTTCTCACAAGAGGTTAGAGAACTACTTACAGACAATGTGTTTGCACCAGTACACTGTATGTGGAAGAAGGTAAAAACCCTCATGTTATAATTTCTTGGCTCCCTTATTTTCTTCTTTTCAAACCCTAAATGACCCTGATGGAAAGAACAGCACCATTGCTTTGCTCACCCAAAGAAACAAGTCTAAACTGTGTATGTTTTGTCTGTGGCAAAGGGAAGACTGGTGCTTCCCAGTCTGCCCCCAGAATTATTCCTAATAGGTCTAAACAGTGTTTTGTAACCAGTCTCTCAGCAAGTAATGAGCTGCCCTCAGAAGGCAGGTCTGCATGCTACCACCAAAACACCAGCATGCTTTTGCTTGTATCACGCTATTGTTGTTGTGATGGCAAATAACAAGATGTAAACAAATTATATGTCTCGATACAGCCTTTTAATGACTTGAGGTGCATACCTAGTGGTAGGTAAAAGGTAAAACAACAGCACTAGACAAGTCATTTCTGGAACCATTACAAGTAATTTGCAAGCACAGGCAATCCAGTTTGGCAATCTCCCTCATCTTCATTTTCTCCAAACCCTACATCTTGCCAGTGACAGCATGCTCTGGCTTCTCTTTTTGAAAGGTTTACCTTTACTCAGCTCTCTTGCTCTAGCTGTGCTTGTGCAAGCGTCGATATATGTTTAACTCCATTAATACTTCTAGCCTGGAGTAATAGAGAAAAGTAAGTCTTGTATGGACAGGGATTAATATTTTTCCTGAATTTGCCTTTTTAATTATTACATGAAGAAATTAGGGTTATATTTGCCTAAAGGTGCTACTTTTGTTACATGCTTTGCAAGTGCCTGAAGTGGTTGCTCTAAGCTTCATCAGGCAATTTTAGCAAATTGGAGCACATTCCTGAGCCTGTGCCTCGCATCTTATCCCACAGCCTCATGTTTTCGTAATCTGCCCTACACACAGGGAGCACCATGGCAGACAGCTGCAGTACAGGGGGACACTGATAAATAAAAATAAATGCAAAGGCATGCACTCGGCAGGTACTTATTAAGCGAGATTGCTCAAGTTTGGGCTGCAGAAACCAAAAGGGTGGGCAGGTTCCTGGCAAGCAGCTCGATGAGGGGGAATACGGCCCACAGACAAACTGCAGGTGCTGTCAGGAGCCCCAGCCTCACTGTAAAGGAAGAGGAATTTATGTGCCAGCAAGCAGTCATTGAGTAAAGCAGTACACCTACGCTTAGGATGCTGGGGAAAAAATAAACTTGCAGTGGAAAGGGCATGCTGTGGGATTTAAGGGATGATGCAAAGCAGTTGGTTTGTCACAGATCCTTGTATCTACAGGTTCTGGACAGGCATGTGTCTTTGCATTGTAATGCAGTCCAGTGTAAGAAGGAACCTGGACCCATAAGTCGTGGGCATCATGTGGACCATGGCGCAGAGGCATGGCAAGCCCCCAGCACACTGGGGGTCACAAACCCTGATGTGGCACAATGCTTGCTGTCTTCACCTTCCTGGGAATCTTAAAGCCTTTTTGAATTGATAGCCCATCCCCTGGCGATATAGGATAATTCTTTAGCAGATTTCCCGCTGTTTTGGGAAAAAAAGCCCCAACACAAAACAAACCCAAACAAAGCCAACCCTCCAGCACTACAACTTAGAAAAATTATGTGGGCTCAGCTGATCTTACCACTGGGAAATGTTGATTTGTCCCAGAGCACTGTCTGCTATAGGAAGAAAAAGAAAAAAAAAAAACAAAAACCATAGAATAAGGAAAGGATTGACTAAGAAAAGGAGAAACAGACATACCATTTACCTACAGTAGCAGCCCACATCACAGCCAAGGTGAGGAGGGGCCAGAAGCTGAGTTTCTGCTTGTGCATGGCTGCAGGCACCTTGAAATGGGAGCAAAACCCTCTTAAAAAACGGAGTTTGTCATCTGGAGAAAGACAGGCACACACACCATGCAAAATGTAGGTCAGGGCCATGGGTACAAGCTGGGATGCTCTGCAGGGACCTGTGCAATGGACTAACCAAGTTGCATAAAGAGAAAACACATCAAGATCCCATACAGCTGGCCTCTGCTTGTATCACTCACTAAATATTTGATGAAGGCTAACTGCCTAACCTACTTTACTCCTTTTGCCTACTGCAGTGTTGACTGGCTTCTCCATTTTTTCTGTTATTAATGCATTTTGCGGAAGATTCTGTCTTGCAACAAAACAATGATCTTCAATGTGAGATAAAAAAGGAGATGCAAAAATAAAGGGTAAAAAAGATAATTCTAAGAAGAGGAAAGCAACATGAAACCAAAGGAAAATATAAATTGAGTGGCAGGGCACTATCACCATTTTACAGTAGAGTGGAAACCAGCAAAGTCTGGGGATGAAAGTGCATGGAGAATCACATTAATCTTCTATTCCTCGCTGAAAAAAACAATTGATTTCACCCTGGGAACTGCACATGCATGAATTTTATTGATATAAATATATGGAAGAATTGTCAAGGAACTTCATTTTACATGAAACTGCTCATTGTAGAATTTTAAAGTTCCACACTAATTCAGACAGTATCTAGTTTTGCCACCATAAATATTAATGAAAGAGAGATAAAAGGTGATGCAGGCAGGACTCCAGATGGCAGAAGGGTTTTTATGTGACAGGGACCTCAGTAAGGTCAGTCCATGCACAGTTCTCCTCATACTGCTGAGAGCAGAGATCGCTGAGCCAAGGTACTCTCCGGCCTTATAAAAATCAGGGAAAACAGACAAGGAGCAATAAAAAACCCCCACAGTTATACTGGATGATGTCCCACAAAGGCCCTTGCTCCAGTATTTCAGAAGGTAGGGTTCAGTTTAATCAAGCATAGATCTACTGAGTGGAGTCGCTCATGGCACATCTGGGGATGCATAGCCGCAGCTCCAGCAGCAAAGAGCCATTTTTCTTNCTACAATTATTTCTATTAACCCTCTCGTGTTAGTTCCTTATCCCTCTTAGTGTTAGTTCCTTACCGATAGTTCCCTATGATACATAATATTAGTTATTGATTCCCTATATCAAATTATTACTAAAAAATTTCATTGGTGGTTTTTGGTGAGCCAAAGAGAAGAAAGAAATGGTGGGCAAGTGGCAGAGAGCAGCCACTGGCCTTTTTCAAAGATGATGTCAAATACCTGCACACTGACATTCCTGTTACCCACACATCATCTCTGCCTGTGCTGCATCGGAGATGTCCCTGCTCCCCAGTTCAAAGTGGTGCACCAGCTCTGGCATTAATCATATCACTGAGCATAGTTTCCTTAGGGATGATTTACACTATAGAAGAGTGTTTTTCACTCTGAACCAGCTCCTTTCTATTCAACAGCATTGTGAGAAATTTGCCTCACTGATCCTGCAAGCTGAGATGGGACATGCATGTCTGTGATGGCCCCATTTGTGCATATCTGTGAAACGCATGTCTGTGATGGCCCCATTTGTGCATATCTGTGAATGCACATATATGTTCTGCTGGCTCCATGAGCAAAGCCTGGGCCACACTGTTTCTGTGAAACCTGCTGACTTACTGCTCGATGTTACTTATAGTGACAGGTACCAGGGCATGATTCACTTATTTGCTCTCTAAAAGCTCCAACTTCAATTATCCAGTTGCATCTTCCACCCTCACTCAGTGTGGGAGGGAAATGCCCAGGAAGAGAAGACTTGGTGAGCCTACAGGCAGCATGCACAAGGTATCACCTTGCTTGCAGGGGGCAAGCAAGGGCTGAGGCATAAGCCAAGAGAGGATTATCAACGGACATCAGGAATTACATTCTATGTGAATCACATCAGGAATCACATTCTATGATTCCAGGACCTCTACTACCTGAAACATGAAAGCTTTCATCATTCTCCTTTCCGTAGAAGCATTTATTACCTTTCAGTTTCTACTTCTCTTCCCCAGAATACCAGTTGCATGTGGGTGCATAATACAAATACCAGCAGCACCAGTGGGTAAGATAAGTGACTCTAATAAGGAAAGAGTTCATGCAGAAGTTAATTATTTGCAAATATTTTGACCTCAGATAATTGAAGACCTGGCTAATGACACCTCTGGCCCATGAGTAGTTAGTTGTCTGTGAGAGGTGATGGAGGATGAATCAAGTTGTGACTTGTCAGGAAGGACTAACAGGGTGGTTGCCTTTCAAACTAGGGGCAAAGGAGGAAACTGGCCAACTTGGTTTCAACGCCCTGGAGAACATGGGAGTAAACAGTCAAATATGGACTAGTTCACACTTGGTGACAAAAGGAACTAGTACTAAATGAGCTAAAGCAAATTTATTTCCTTTTCCAGCTAGTCATCAGTCTTACAGAAAGGAGAGAGGCAGTAAATGATATGTATCTTGGCTTCTGAGTACTTTTGAAAGTCTCTGATGCCATTCTCATCATAAGTAAGCTCAAAAGACATTTATGAGAGGGTGACATAAAGCTTGTCAAACCATAGCAAGAGGGTGAGTGGCAGCCGGGACAGTGATGAGAAGTACCAGAAACAGCAGGGCAGGCTACCAGGGCTTGGCATCATCATGGGTGCCACTGAGGGGATGCTATGCTGGTCTGGCCCCCCTCCCTGCTGGATGGGATGGGGAGAAACACATGGTGCAATTCAGAACAGGGAGAAGATCACGTGAGATGGTGCTATCAGGCAGGAACCATGGACAAATCCAGGCAGACTATAGCCTGGTTGGCAGATGGCTCAGCAGGAGCCTGGCTTGCGAGCTAAAGCCTGGTAGCATTATGTTTCTGAGACAAAGGCACACCATGCTGGGATGTGCAAACAAGAGTATGGCTTGCAAGGTACAGGTAGAAGCCCTTTTTCTCTACACTGCTGGATGTCAGGCCGTTAGGTTTGGAGTATGGCACTTCAAGAATGAGACTACCCCAGCTGGACATGGTGTTGGGATCAGGGGGCCTAGAGAACATCACCTGTGAGGAAAGACCAGGCGCACTGCTGTTGCTCTGCCTGAAGAAAGAAAGTATTTCAACATGTGGGACTGCAAAGTGGAAGGAAATTACTCTGCTCTCTGCCTGTGGGGCAGCAAGGCAGTTTTGGGTTAGTCACTGGGAAATAGCTGGTCAGGGTATCAAGGCAGAGGACAGACAGCAGCCAGCCATGGAAGTTAAGGAGCCTCCATCACTGCAGATCTAAAAGGCAACATGTTGGAACAATGTGAGTACAATTTATGTATTATTATTGACATTATGCTATACGTAATATTTTTGTATGGTATCTACAATACTCAAAGTTAGTAAGAGACAGTAAATATCCCAGTGGGATCCCTTCCAGCCTTCATTCTTCATTGAGCACAGCTCAGACTGAAATTCTACATGCTGCACATCATTTATAGGAGAAAAATCACCCATACAGAGGACAGCATGAATGTCAAGTGGGAAATGTCTCCCACCATAGTGTACGAGCCCATGCTTTTCAGGCCACAGGACACGTGCAGCTTTAGGGTGTCTGCTAGAGGCTGCAGCAAGTCAGTATCTGTAGAAAGTGAACAGTAGCAGGGCAAAATCTGAATCATCCCTAAGTACTAAAACAGTACAGGCCAGGGACCATAAAGAAAGACTTGCCTACAGATGAGGGAGTTTGCAAAACCAGTATCCTTTTGGGTTTTGGGCTCTTAGGGCAAGCTTTGCACAAATGCAATCCCCCCTTTCTGAACAAACAAACCCAGAGTTTAAGTCCTTACCTAATCACACAACTTCAGGAGCTGGAGCTTTAAGACAAAGTAATCTGTAACGTGCCATAGAATGTATGCAGTTGTCTCTTCTCCTGCCCATGTGCCTGAGCCTAACAAAATTTGAAACTTGATTTAGAGGGCAGCCTCAGATGTTCCAGTTTGTTTCAAGGGGCTGATGGCAAGAAAAAAGAAATTGAAGATCTTTTTAGCTGTGAGTACCTAGCTGGCCTGTGACACTGACTTGTGTGCCCCTGCAAGGAATGGTGAACTACATTCTACGAATTTCTCTTTCACAAGCTAATGAAAGGCATTTTGATAATTACATCAAGAAAGTGGGAAACATCTCTATATTAACTCAGTAACCAAAATACTTTGTCAATACAGAAGAGACAGGGTTCTTATGGCCTAGTTAATTACTCAAAAAAATTGAATTATTTACAAGAGGCATCCAATATATTTTATTTGCTAATGCTGCATTTTAATGCTATGGCCATGGAAATCAAGATGATTTAATAGCATAGAGACTGTCATGTTTGCATCATGGTGTGTTGCGGCCCCCTGCTGTGTTTTAGTTAAGAGTTAGTGGAGAAACCCGAGGTCATTGAAAGGGTGCAGCGGGAGGTGTCGGGGCCCCCTGCTGTGCTTGCAGTTGAGAAAGTGTAAGTTGTAACAACGAAAGAATGTAAACAGAGCAGGATACAACCAACCCAATACGAATAGAGGTGTTTAGTGTCTTAGCCAATTACATTAGCTATGCATGCGCGTGGACATATGTATGTAACCAATTGCTTTGCTGCTTTGGGTGTGTGATTACATAAACAATGAGTTGCTGCCTATATAATGTGTTTTCGAAGTATAATAAAGTTGGAATGTGATTTTACACCATATTGGTGTGCTAAAATCCTTCTCGCCCGCAAGAAGAGAACCCCGTAACAATGGTGGAGCTCCTTTTGAAAAAAAGAATGCTTCCAGGAAATATTTTATATATGAAAAATGCATTTTATTGGTTGGCAAATTAAATTGGCATAGTGAATCAGAAGACACTAATACTGTAAAGTTACTGGTAATCATCTCACAGTTCATTTCTAAAGATATGCATCGCTGTGCAGAAACCTACACCACCAGGGACATTTGAAGACCCTTGAATTTATTCAAGTCAGGTTAAAAAAAAAGATGTTTCTGCTAAATATGACAGAATAAAGAGTAAAGGTTATTGACAAAGGCCACCTTCTGTCTGTGGGTCAGCAATGTCACCTCCTCATAAGCATCAAGAAAATGAAACGTGTGCTGTGAGAAAACTGCTGTTTAGGAGGATCCTTTTAAACATGGATGTTGGCACAGTGCCGGGAGCTTGTCTCTTTTTAATATTTTGCTACTGCCTTTTGATTTATCATGTGTTCTGTTCTCCCCCACTATCCCCCTGCCGTTTCAAAATGAATAAAAGAGATTAAGTGTGACAAGCACTACAGGGAATGTGTGCATGAAAGAGGTGAACCTAGAAGTATGAAAACCCCTACAGTATTCGATATTCTGCAGTAGAATTTAATTAAGATAATTAATTGTTGTTCTTTTGCAAGTGGAATGAAGTGTGCAAAGCCAAAAACAAGTGGCTTGATAGAGCAGGAGGGAGAGGGCAGAAGCCACCAGCTCCACTGCCAGCTGGCCAAGATTGCTCCCCTCCCCATGGGGATCAGCACAAATCCTTGCTGCCTTCGCACATCTTGCCATTACCACACATTCCTCAGGCCAACCTGCTGTGATGGGCCTAAGCCACAGCTCACCCAGCTCATGCACACCTTCCTCCACCCCAGTGGCTCCCCAGGCACTGGCACTGCCTCTGGTTGCCAGCAGCAGCTCAGCCCTTTAGAGGGACAAGGTGGGGCTTCCTTCATTAAAACTCACTTTAATTGTCAGTGAGCACGGAGTATTATGCAAACAAATTTCACTGAAAAATGAGGGAAAGAAGAAACAACAGGAAAAGAAATTACAAGATCCCCTGCTGATCTGAAGCAGCTCCTTTACTCTTTCTAAAGTAGGCTGCATAAATATTGATCTAGCAAGGATATGCCCTACATTCATTTGCACAGAAATTATAAATGTGCTTTAGAATGAGAGATCAATCTTGTTTTCCTGTGTGGTAACCATGCACAGCAAAGAATGTGTATAGATAATGCTAATCATAGTTCTCAGGCTTACCACTTAAATGTGGAGTCAGAAAAGTTGATCTTGGGGAACGCATGAGAAAAAGATTTTCTTACCTATTTGTTTATTTTCAGGTATTTCCATTAAGCCCTATAGAGACCACTTAAAACACATGCCCACTCCAATTCTAGCTATATTCTCTCACCTAACTAGTCTTTTGTATTTTGGCTACCAAATTTGTTTAGGTTACTGTTTCATAACCTCCTCCAAGTGAGGTGAGGTATAATCTTAGGCACCCTATAACTTTATTGCTCCCTGTGTCATTAGCCTTCTGTCTGGTTGAGCACTGCAACACCACAGCCAGGAAAATCATATCCTTAAGTTGGAAAAGCAGTAGACTTCCGGCACCAGAGAGCCACAGGGTGGCTTCTGAAACACTAGATGATTAATAATTAATATATAATTGTTGGATAATCTGTTCAGACAGCCAAAGTGTTGGATATTTATTAGTATTTTTTCTGGAGAATGCTGCTACTAAAATAAAATAAAATTAACAAGCTGCCTCTTGTTATAACCCTACTTAATAACAGAAGTAGTGTAAAGCTGAAACATTGCTATGTAAACATCTTGCTGAAACATCTTTCACATTGTAATGAAAGATTCTGCCCTTTTACCAAGCAAAGTGCATGTGTTCATAAAGTAGAAGGTATGGCAAAGGTTAGGTGACAGAGATAAGGACCTGCCTGTCCTGGATTTTAAAAAGAAAATGATTCAACTATTTTTAAAGTATGGTAGCTTCTTTGAGCTACCATTTGGCTGGTTCCTCTTCCAGTTTTATGGACTTGACTCATTATTTTCAGTTATTTTCATCTCCATTTACACATTCTAAATAACACCTCCTCTTCAGAAAGCATTTAAAATATTTTTGTTGTTTCAAAGAGAAAAAACCTTTAAATTAAAAATGTAGTTTACCTTTTCATAAACATAACTCCAGCACAAGATGATGCAGTAAATGAATGGAGTAGGCTTTAGACTGAAAATGGTATGTTTAAAGACTTGGCAAAGGCAGGAGGAAAAGATGAGTCAAGTGATCCTTATTTCTTATGATCACGCTCTGTGCTGACAGAGCTCATCATCACTGGCCTCAAAATGAAATAATTGTCATGCTGCATTTCAAAACTGTGATTCAGGAACTGCAGGATATGCCTTTCTGTTTCACAATATTGTTATATACAGAGATACCTATACTGTGAGGATGTTGAACCTAGAATATTCCTGTTTTACACAAGCGTGGTTTATTTGAACACTGACTGAAACATGCAGAACTTGATAACCTATCCATTTACTGTTGGTAACTAATGATCCTGTGCTAAAGTGCTGGATATTCTTATAATGGGCAGATTCTCCACATTCTAAAACATGTTTTGTTCAGCAACACATTCAATGTGATTTGTAGCCATGGTTCAGAAGCAATACAAAATGATAAACTTGCTTACTGATGGTAGCTGCCAGGCTGACTAAATGGGGGAGCAGAAGCACCAGCTTAGAGAAAGGAGTATCTTCCAATAAAACAATTTCAGTCAAAGAAATGCAGCTTAGAGAATAAGGCAATGTTACAGCTAAGTACCAGGATAATTGAGCCTTTAACATCTGCTCAAATGTAGTGACACCAAAAATAAGCCCGTCTGTGTTGTTATTCCTTGTTAAAGCAGAGTGCAAACGTGACATGACCCCAGCATATCAGGGAATTTGGGAACAGAAGCGGCATGCTATCACAATTACCCTTTCCTTCCCAAAGAAGGAAGTTTCTCAGCAAAACTGTAACAAAGACACTATTTGGGTTGTTTTCCAGTAACTTTTACAAGAAGGAAAAAGGGAACATGTACTTAATTAGCCCGTTTAATAAGGGGTGTTCCTGTGACTGTTTTACAGCTGGAAAAACGCGTTAGGGTTAAGGTGTTTGATTGCTTTTTGCTTGATTTTTGCTTTGATTTTTAGTCATAGAATCACAGAATGGTTTAGGTTGTAAGGGACCTTAAAGATCACCTAATTCCAACTCTCTGCCATGAGCATGGACACCTTTCACTAGCTTGCTCAATGAGAAATCTATAAATTTCTCATAAGATATTGTATTGAATCATTCCTGAAAGAAAAAGGGAGAAGCAGTGCAGAGGAAAAAAAATGGGTGTGTTGTAAGGATTAACTCTCCTAAGACTTTCCTTCTGTTGCAAATTACTATTGAGTTTGATTAACCAGAACTCTTTAATTTGCTTATTCTACTCTGTTGTGATTTCCCTGGTTTGAAGCAGTGGGAAACCAATTCTGGCCCCTGTCCAGCAAATCCACTCACAAATACATGCTGCTAGTTTTCCTTCCACAGTGTAAACACAAGGGAATATTCAATTAAGCTGAAAATGGACACATATAAAACTGATAAAAAGGAAATAAATTTTTAGCACAGCATGCAATTACTCAGCCAAATACTTTCCTTCCTAGTAGAATCACAACCAAGATCTTAGCAGGAGTTGAAAGAGGACTGCTAGCACATGTATAAGAATAAACAAGAGCTTTGGAAGGGATTTACACTCTCATGCTTCTGTGGCAAAGCCAGCATTCAACTAATGCAGTTTTGGGAAAAGGTTTCTTAGGCTGGTTATTCCACATTTTCTACCATCACTCTCCTTTCATCTTTCCTTGAAGTGTATGGTAATAAACCCTTTGCAGCAGGATGCTATCTATAAGGACCAGTAGTCTAATCCGCTTATGTTTCTAAAAAGATGTAGGTAGGAAATCCTACAAATGACTTACAAATATTTTCAGTATCTACACTCTTGCCAAAAAACAGGTGCTGGTTGGCTATTTGACAATCTGTCGTTATTCAACAGCAACCCCACTGACAACCTTGCTGCATGATTCAGGATGCCAATTACAGGCTGTCAAGTCTTGCCTCACTTAGGTTTTGTGCATGACAAGGCCCTGGGTGATCTCACTTTAACATTTGCCCTGCTCCAGGAGGGATGACCTCCAGAGGAGGTCCAGAGCTCATTCCCTGTAATGCACTTTACTTATCAATACTTCCTCTCTGTAGTGAGATGTGTTAATGGAAATCTTGTATAGAGGCTTTCTGAATTCCTTGGCTTTCTTCAGTCCACACGTCTCTTCAGGGCTACACAATGGTCATGGAGCAACCTGCATGACCAGCAGCCTGCCTGACCTCTGTCACTCCATGGTGACTCCAGAGCAATGTGACCATGTCCTTTGATAGCTGATCCACACCACTGATGACAGAAGAACAGTCAGCAGAGCCTTTCTATCCGCTGCTTTCTGTATGTTCCTACACAGCTTCCCTGAGATCTCCTGAATTTGGTTGCTGGTCTCGGAAAGCTACGTGGTCTGTCTGATTCAGAAGAGCATTCATTCTCAGAGTAAGTGATGAAGAGCAGTCATGCCTGATCATAAATGCTCCCTCAAGGCAGCAGAACTCTGGCTAAAACACCTGTAAACAAAGCATCACACACTGGGAGTGAGTGGATACTTTTTGCAAGCAATGCCATCACGTGGGCGAGCAATATGGTAAACGGGTTTCTGCCAGTCACCTAAGAATCTGCTGCAAGTTCCTTGTACACTGTGGGATCTGATAGGAAGAAAATATAAAAGGGCAGCCAAGAATGGTAGGACACAAAACATTTGGCTATCACATCAAAACACATGCAGCTCAGCTGTGCTAAGCCATGATGGCCAGCAACCCATCTGCAAATGCTGTGGAGAGAAGCTCTATGGCTAGGCCTTGTGTGCTGTATTAGAGACCAACCACAGGGACAAAACACTATTGCTGTTGGGGTTTTTCAAAAGCCTGATTGTTCACAGTCAAGGTACCAAGGCAGCTGTATCCCTCCACCTCTTCAACTCAGCAAGATAACTCCTCGCTGTGGGCTCCAAGCAACACCTTTGTCAAAAAATGGATGCATGAAAGCTTCGGTTCCTGGCAGTATACAATTGCAGATTCACTATTGGTGCAGGACAGATATTTGGTGTGGCAAAGAAATGTGTCAGGTTTCTGGAAGGTAAAGTTTTTGATACTGTTATGAAAACAGTGTGTACTGGCAGAAACCATGTTCCTAAAAATTCAGTTGACTTTCAAAGCACAGAATTGCCCAATTGCATGGGGGCCACAATGTGTTTTCACATGTTCATTGCCTATCTTATCAAGAGTCTGATGAAAATTTAACTCCAAGGCATGTCTTGTTCTGTGGAATAGGTAGGTCATGGGCACTGAACACCGTGGAGAACATGCTACCAATGACAGTGCCTGGGCATGTATGTGCTTGGGAAAACTAGGTGCTTATCCTACTCCACGAATGAGAATTCACATCAGTTTGTAGAATCTGGTTTATCCTTGCTCTGACCACAGCAGGCAGAGTCTCACAGAGCATTCAGATCTGTTCTTGGCTCTTAGCAACTAAAGACACCTTTGGAAAGCCAAGAGAAGGATGATGCCGCCTCTGGAAGAATTTGGATGTCAAATAAATACATATGACTTAGTTTGCTGTATCTTGACCACCATCTGCAAAGGTAATGACGCAAGTTTTCACTTCAGCAAAATCTGGATGCTAGCTTGTTCTCCCTTTCCGATGGCTTCCCTTCTTGACAGTCCAAGGCCAGCTTTTGCACAGACTGGCAGAGAGCATGGTACAAGACCTCACAGTGACCCCCACAGTGGGTTACTGACCTGCCATATGACCTGTTATATGACCTGGTGGTGAAAAGATAGACTTATTTTCCTGGAAGTTTTGTTTAGCCTCACCCATGAATACCAAGCTCATTCCCATCATTCCAGTGTATTACAAAGAGTTCTCTTAATCTCATGCAACAGCATGTCACAGCCCTATGACTAGGCAGTCATGGCTGAAATGGCTGAGTGAGTGTGTAAGGGAGGGGTGGAGATTTTAAGCTGAGGTACCATTAGTAGGCATGCTGAGATGCTGCTGACATGGCATGTGAAAGCCATTCTGCACACAAGTTCACAGCTACCAGCCTAGAAGTCAATGGGTATTTTGTCACTAGTGTAGCCAACAAAAAAAAAACCCAATCTGCTCTCCTAGATTTAACTTTTTCTGGTAATTTTCGTCAGACAGGTCAGATGTGTTTCCTACAGATTTCCTGAAAGCCCTTATGAGAGGGCTGCCTGGGGAGCCACAGATATGACAGTGAGCTCTTTCAGTATTAACTTCTAGGTTGATTCTGCCAATATTTTAATTGTATAAGGCACTATTTTGTTAATTTCCTTGGAGGATTTCTATGTTTATTCTTCACAAGATACACTTTTGGTGTTGAAGAAATAAAGTTAAAAAGGCTCCTTCAAAGGGCATAATACACATCTTTGTTTACTCTTCCAGTAAATTACCTTAGTTGCAGCTGTTGATAGCATTCTGTACTAGGATAAATCATCAGTAACATGTATTTTGAGTGTTTACCTTCCACTATGCTATTCTCACTTCAGTGCTTATGCCATTCACAAATAAGTAACATGCATTTATGTGATAGATTCTTTCTATATTAAAGCAATACCTGAGATTCTTCAGGTATAATTCATTTTAATGCAGGGCATTTCCATCACCCATCTGACAGTGCTGCTCCAGCCATACTGGCACACTGGAGCAGAAACACACCACGCAGAAGAGGCAAATACAAGTGAGTAGGGGCATAACCTTTCTAATCCAACTTTGTTGCCATACCTGCTGTATGGTGGAAACATATCCTCAATCTCACATGAAAGGCTTGATGTACAGCCTTCTAACAACAGACAGTATCCTCTAAGATATTTACAAGAGAATTAATGGGAGATGGCTAACCTCATAAAAAGCTGATACCAAAAATGTTGGAATCTCTTGGGTCAAATATGCCAGTCATGCTATTTAGGGCATTATGCAAAACCATTACATCCAAATCACTGCCTTGACTGCAGCTTAATGAATCCACATTAATCCATCCCTATCAGAAGTGATGAATACTGTACCTTGAGAAGTTGTAAGGCTCTGAAACAAAAAGGGCTTAAGATGCCATATGAGCATGAAAGATAAAAAGAAATAATTAATGGAGAAGGATTTATAAAGTTCTAGAAGAGAATCTTTTAGTGCATTAATATTTAACAAGCAATGAAGCTCTTTTCCCTTAAAAAACGCAATAAACAAAACATGTAGCTTAAAATGGAAGAGTCAAAGACACAGTAAGAGGATTAGTGTATGGGGTTGCTGCGTCTACTGGCAATTACAAGGTCTGGCTGTGCAAATAGTATCAACACAAATTAAAAGCAAAATCTTTAAAATACTGATTTAATTTTAATATGGTATTTAATATAAGACTAGAATGTATAACATAGACCTGTAATCAATCAAGATAACAAAGCCGGGGTTTCTTTTCCTCAAATTTGCTTCCTCTGTGCATGGCTTTCAGCCGTACAGTTAACTCAGTATCAGCTGCTCATTGCCTTGAACTGCAATGGAGATGCTGCTGTAAATTGCTTTCTTCATATGTGATGGGAACGAGAAGTTTATGCTGAAATAAAATCCAAAATTTGCTATGGAAGCTGCACCTCCTGGCTGTTTAACTGCAATGCTAATATAATTTAGTGCAGGTCACAATGGGAAACATTTGTGTAATCAAAGGATCTCCACACGATGCCACTGACAATGGCTTAGGAGGACCTTACCCTGCTGGAAACAGTACAGGTTAGCTTTACAAGAAACTGAAATTCAAGTGGCCATGTACTGCAAGTGAGCATTGCTGTCAGTCGGACAACCTCACAAGGGTATTCCGCACCCGGTTCCAGCCCCTCTGCCCAGAGGAAGCTGGGACAGGACTCTAGTTCAGCAAGAAGGAAGCTTCACAGCCTGGTGCTCCACCTTCAGAACATGGGGACCTGACTTCTGCTAATCATCTTGAGAGGGGTTTAACATGCAGCCAAGAAGGTGCTCACCTCTTTCTTCTCTCTGTTTTACAGAACTATTTACACTTAACTCACATTTGTAACATGCTTTGAAGTGCACTGCTGAAGAACATGTAGTAGTGTCAATATTACTTGTATGGAAGTGGTTTTGGAATCAGAAATACAGAAAAACACTTGCTGAAAATTATTTAGGGACCTGTAGGTACAAATAACCTCCTGGGTCATATAAATGCAGTGTTTCTGAACAAAAGGGCAACTGTAAGATAATTTGCAGCCTTTAAATTATATTTCAGGCATTGAATAACAGAAATTTCCCAGTTCAAGAATAGTTCTTAGTCATATTCTCAATCTAAGAGCACATTTAAACTTAAGAATTTCCCTGAATAAACACCATCTTAAATACTTTACTACAATGAAGGCCTTACAGACCAAGATGAGCACAACTAGCATGGAACATACATACACTATCGTGCTCAAGCTGGAGCAACAGTCAACATAAAATCTCAGTACCTTGTTATCTGCATATCAAATTTGCTCCTACAGCTGTGGCAAATGCAAAAATGGATAGGGATACAAGTGCACACCTAGCATTTTACAAAATGAAATGAAGCCTTACTGATGAAATTAAATATTACTTTGAGAACTGTTTCCTATGATAACATTCAGTTTTCCTTTACAGAGAATTATATTATTATTATATTGTTTAATTTGAAATGGTCCCTTTGCTCATGCATCTCCTGGGTTTTGAATTACTTGTACAATGGCAAATGTTTTGTATTTTGTTTCAGCATTTTGACATTGAAATAAGTCTCTTGCTTTGTCATCTGTAGGGAAATTCTCCCTTACTAGAAAAACAGGCCACTAAGGGAGAGAGCTGAGTAAGCTCCCCAACATTCTGCAGGGTTGAAGAACATTAAATTCTTTCTTTCTAAGCTCTCTCCTCACCTTCACATCTTAACTGGCATCACTAAAATGATTTGTACCTTCTTAAAACATAGATGGACACTTAACAGCACCATTGATGATGACTTAGAGCAGAGAAAGTATAAATATAATCTTTCCCACACTAGTATTTCTCAGCACTCACCTGAGCTTTTGATCCAGAACTGACTTGTCGGTCAATTTTTCTGTAGTCAGGGATTGGGGATTAAGCAATAACTATTTAATGAGGGCAAACCATTCTGCAATGATATCCTTGAAAACCAAACTGAACTGGGTAATCATTGCATATTTGATACAATTAAAAAAAATCTCTTTGAGTATAGTTCATGGTAAAACTGAGTCTACAAAGGCTGTTTACTATCCCACTGCAGCAGACATTTCAGAGAAATTAGACAGTAATAAATCACCATTGAATTGCCCAACAAAATATTAATTGTAACTAAACCAAGGGGTTACAGGAAATGAAGTGGTATAATGTGAACAAAGAACAGAACAGAAATGGCAGTAATATGAATTGAAACTGGACCTGGTCCTCGCTTCTACATTCATAATAAAAGAGTAAGGAAAACCACGGGCAAGAGCTGATGCCCACTATCCGTCCTTTCCCCTGCAGAAACATCTAAAAACAGCACAATGTATCCCCGAGGGCTTTACAGGAATCTGTGAGAAACGTGGGAGGCAGACTTCAGAAAAGGCTGAACAGGAGTTAACACACACCAATTACTGCAGTCACTCAGTCAGCTCCACGGATGCGTATGGCAACCTAGTGCCTCCTGCTGTAGCTGTAGCAGCTGTCAGCAGAGATGTAGGCAGTGGAGATCACAACAGCTCCAGTCCCTGTGAAGATTTCAGCTAAGGTCTGATAACTTTGGATGTAACATCATTCTTAAAATTCATCTTATAGTTTCAAAACACTCTGGCATTTTCCTGCCACTGTCTGTGGAAGTGAATAATTTGTTCATTCAGTATAAAGAGTTTTGGTATGGAGTAATTTATAGTAATCTCCAATAAATTACTTTTTATTCCCTTATTTTTTGTTGACAATTCCTGTAATCAGAAGACTCTTCCTCAAGACTGCCAGATTCTGGTCAGAAAACTGCCGATTGCAAGCCATCCTATTTCATGTTACCTGTCCAAACAGCTGTCATCAATCCAGTTTTAGAAAAGGGAAACGTGTATTTCACCCTTTCACTTCCTCCTCACAAACACATCAATTTCATAAACTCCGTTCCCATGTCTGACAAGAGCAGTTAATGCCTATCAAAATTCACAATTCCAGGAGAGTTTAAGAGCATGTATCAGTTACTGGGAAATGGAAAATAGCATAGTTTTCTCATAAGCCTGAAAGTTCAATTTAAATATGCATATCCTTAAAGATTTTAAGCACACTTCCCTGCATAAAGCAAAAATAACCAGGCTGGGTAGAGCTAACATTTAGAGGTGCTAGGTCACTACAGAAACTGCCACCTTCATATTCAGCAAAGTATGAAGAGTAACACTGCAGTCTCTTTTCTCCTCATGGCACAACTCAGGGTTCATGGAATGCTGGGAGCCTCATCACAACCTTCTGCTCCTGAACAAATGGGTAGCCATATATCCAACAACTTTCCCACACTCAGGAGTTCAGCTATTTGTTTTTTTTAATTGAATAAAGCCCTTCACTGGGAAGGCTTTTCGCAGTGGTGAGTTAGCCTGGCAAGAGGGAGAGCAAGGTCAGCTCAGTGCCCAGCCATCTGAGTTGTATTGCACACAGCAGCTGCTCTGTGCAGACTCACTGTGTAAATCCAGAGCTGGAGCTATATCAGTCCATCCCATGGAGAATCTGACCCAAGGCTATTCAAATGACCTTAACTGTGTGTTCCTACACTATGTGAACTATCTCACCAAAGGAGACAAAAAGAGTTTATTTAGTCTACCAAACAAAAGACAAAGCCAGCCAGGGAATACTATTGCTGTCTCTAAGCACCTTGAGGGTTAACCCTCTGGAGTTGAAAAAAACCCAAACTATTTGAGTCACAGGGCAATGAAATTCTGGCATGTGCGCAAATGTGCATAGACTACCCACGTGTAAAATTCAGGCTAAAAATTAGAAGGAATTTCCCAACAGTGAAGGCAGGATTGCCCTTGGACAGTGTTCCATTTAGGGCAGAGGACCTCACTAACATGTATGATGCAGTATCTTCAGTCACAAGGGAAAAAACTGGAGACCTCAGGAGACATCTCTTCATTTCTGTGCTCTGAATTTTTCCTGTGTGTGCATGAACATTCTGGTATTTGAACAGTTTGAGAAAACTAGAGCTTCTTTCTCCTGGCTCCCACCAAAGAAGAAAAGGGCTGGAAACTGTTTTCTAGAAACACTCTTACTTCAAGTATTACCATTAACAACAATGTCCCTAGAGTTTGCTGTCTTCTTCTGAGCGTGTCTCTGCATATGCATGTTTGCATGTAGAACATTTCTCTCATACATTTAATTCAGGAGACCTGGAGCAACCTCCATGAAGTAGGTGGCATAAGGGTGGTGCAAAGCAGTAGAAATACACTAGAATGTATGAAGCAGGCAGAAGCACAGCTGGGTATACTCAGTTCTGCATTTCTCTTGAGTGCTGCTAATGTCAAAGGAGGCTTTGAGCAACAGTTTAAGCCTTTAATGGCCAAGTGCTGCTTGTCATCCTCTGTCAGTCCATGCTCTTGAATTCCAGAAATGCTCTTGCTGGTGACTAAAGCTCTAAGTACGAGTCAACACGAACTGCATGATCATCATTAATTTTCAGATTGTTCTGTTCAGAAAGTGTGTGGCTTTCACATAAAGGTAAAACATTAGCTATGCTGTTACAAAAAAACTTTTAAAAGGTACCTATGTTTTCATTGCAAGTTCCTTGGAGAATACCTCTGTTTTCTGTGCTGTGTTACATCTGCTTCTAGGGGGTATGAAGAGAGTAATGTGGAAGTGTGGACAAATGTTTTATTAGGACAGGTAAACTCTAATTTTATTATGGTTCTGGCTTATTTATGGTTCATATATTATACGTAGGCACTAAAAAGACAGACCAACTAAGAATAATGTTTCACTAAGAGTTTATCTTGGGGTTCTTGGTGATGATTTATCTCCCCTAATACTGATGTAACTGGTCAGTTGCCCAGAACTTCCAATTTATTGCAGTCTATTGCATCTGGCAAGATGCTTCACTATGATTTTACACAATGTATTAAAAAGGAAAGATCTCAGGCAGTTTACAGCGCTATCCAACCAGCATTACTCAGCTAAAACAGTCCTAGGAGCATAGGAGACTTCTCTGTTCCATACTATGGCATCGTTACAGTATGAAAACTCACACTTTCACACTGCTAATGGAATGTATCGCAATTTCACACTGCTAATGGAATGTATTGCAATTTTCCTTTTCAGCAATTTGTTTAAAATCACTGGGTTTTTTTAAAAATATTTCTATTTAATTGCTGCTTCTAAGCAATTTTCTGTAAGTATTATCGGTAGTTTTAGTCCCTGAGATACAATGACAGCCTAACAGCACTAAAACTTTCTCTGTGAGTCTACTCACATAGTTATTTTCTGGTATGTGTGGGTATGTACATATATGTTTCCCACTCACATTTCCATGTCTCTCTCCATCTTGGATCTGAAGGTATCATCTTTCTCTTCATCGAAGATGAACTCGGGCTCAGTGCTTACGTTATTCACCAAGGCAGCAAACGAGGAGAACACGTCAGATTGAAAAGAACGGAATGAGTGTCATCACTGGACCCGCAAAACCTTCTGACAGACTTAAGGGATACAACTACAGAGCTCAGGACAAAGTCTCCTGGAATAATTTTAACGGAAGTTCAGCCCCGTGTCGTGAGGAGCGGCGGCATCAACCCACGACTCCCTGCGGCCAGCGCGAGGAAGCAGAACGACTTCCAGTATGTTCCGGGAACCCGCCCTCGCGCACGGCCTGGCAGTAGTCCCTCGCTCTGGGCCTGCGCGGCCCGCGGAGGCGGTGGAAAGCTGGGCAGCGGGATCCACGGGACTGCTGGGACTTGCTGTCGGTGGGGACTACAGCTCCCAGCGGCCGCCGTGGGCCGCCACCGCCCCATTCCCGCCTATCCCGAGGCTGGCTGGGAATCACGCTGTCTGTTTATAGGCGAGGCCCCGCCCCGCCGCACGAGCGGTGGCGTCACCCTTGCGGGCCTCCTTCTCTCTCCGTCGGCTGATTAATATTCATGAGCCGCGCGCGGGGAGCGGCGGCATCACTCGATCTTTCCTTAATGGCGCTGGTGTCAGCCGGGGAGCGGGGCTGAGCCGGGCACCGGCGGAATGCTCTCTGCTGCTGCTACGTAATCACACACCCCCTGGGACGCGGCGCCGCGCTCCGCTCGGTCCCCCCCCGCGCCGCGCGCGAGGGGCGCTCCCAGTAGGGCGGTGGCGTCCCCGGCCCCGCGGGCGATGGAGCCCGCGCAGCAGCGAGCGGCAGAAGACCTGGCGGCGGGAAGCGGGCCCGGGGAACCGGAGAGTGGCTCCCAGGGCAGGAGGAGTCAGGCGGAGAGTGGCGCGGAGCCGTCGGGCGGCGGACAGCTGGACGGCAATGGAGCCGGCGGCCCGCGTCGAAGGCAAGGGGGAGCCGGCGGCTTCCCTCCCCACGCGGCTTTGGCGGCCAACGGAACTCCGGCGGTCCACGGCGGGGCCGGCAGCGCCAACTCCCTGCTCCTGCGGCGGGGGAGGCTGAAGAGAAATCTCTCCGCCGCGGCCCCCTCACCCGCCGGCGCCCCGACGCCCTCGCTGGGCACCCGCAGTTTGGACAGGAAGGCGCTACTGCTGCTGAAGCCGCCCCGACAGCTGCAGCCCCTGCAGCCCCCGGAGCGGGACTGGGTGCGGAGGGACCTGCAGCGGGGCTGCGTCCACGTCTACGAGCGGCACATGAACTGCTACTTGCTCCCAGTGCTCTGCACCCTGGAGACCACGGCGGCCGACGTGGCCGCCCGGCTGCAACAGCTCGGCCACCGGGGCGGCAGCAGCGNGGCCTCCGCTCTCCTGCCCCTCCCTCCTGGGAGAGCTGGGGCCGGCCGGCTCTGACACAGAGAGCTTCAGCCCCAGCGCCGAGAGCGTCTCCGACCGGCTGGACCCCTACAGCAGCGGCGGCGGCTCGTCCTCCTCAGAGGAGCTGGAAGTGGAGGCGGCGCCCCGCGCCGGGGTGGAAGAAAAAGGTGTGGGGCCGGGCCGGGGCCCCCCATGCCCCGGGGAGCTGCCGCCGGGGCGGGCAGAGGGGGTGCCGGCGGGCATGACCGGCGGTCGGGTGCCGCCGGTCGGGCCGCCCTCCCTGTACGTGCAGCTCCACGGGGAGACCAGCCGGCGCCTGGAGGCCCACGNGAAGAGAAATCTCTCCGCCGCGGCCCCCTCACCCGCCGGCGCCCCGACGCCCTCGCTGGGCACCCGCAGTTTGGACAGGAAGGCGCTACTGCTGCTGAAGCCGCCCCGACAGCTGCAGCCCCTGCAGCCCCCGGAGCGGGACTGGGTGCGGAGGGACCTGCAGCGGGGCTGCGTCCACGTCTACGAGCGGCACATGAACTGCTACTTGCTCCCAGTGCTCTGCACCCTGGAGACCACGGCGGCCGACGTGGCCGCCCGGCTGCAACAGCTCGGCCACCGGGGCGGCAGCAGCGTGGTGCGAGTGCTGGGCAAGACGGGCGCGCAGCCGCCGCAGCCCCTTCCCGAGCCACCGGCGGGGCCCGCCGAGGCGCCGCCCGAGCCCGGGGCCGAGGGGCTGCGACCGCAGCCGGAGGAGAGGCCGAGGAGCCGGCGGGGGACGCCGAGCGGGCTGTCTGGAGGAGGCTGGGGGGAAGCGACGCGGCCGGACCGGCTGCTGCTAGGCAGCGGTGCCGAGGAGAGCGACTTGNTCCCTGTACGTGCAGCTCCACGGGGAGACCAGCCGGCGCCTGGAGGCCCACGAGAAGCCGCTGCAGATCCAGAACGACTACCTCTCCCAGCTGGGCTTCCGGGACCTGTGGCGGGTGCAGGAAGAGGGCATGGACTCGGAGACTGGCTGCCTCATCCGCTTCTACGCCGGTGAGCGGGGTCCAGGGGACGATTGTGGGGAAGGGGCGGGAGCCGCGCCTACCGCCCCGGCTGCTGGCGCGGCGGGCGCCGGGATGAGCGCAGGGCGTGCGGGTGGCTGGGCGCTGCCCCTGCGCCGGGGTTGGCCCGGGGCTGTCCCATCTCACGGCGAAGGCAGCTCGCGGGTGTTTCCGCGCCGGGAGGTTCCCGGCATCGGCGAGAAGCGCTGCCCCGCGCCGGCTGCCGGCAAAAGCCACGGTGTCAGCAGTACCCAGGCTGTCCCAACACCGTGTCTGGAGCAGCCTCCCCTCCCTTCAGCGCCTGGGTAATGGTCGCGGGTGTGCTGTTTTCCTGTTACCAGCAGTGTTCGAGGTTAAATCAGCTTTAATCTACTGCTTTCCCTAGCGACGAGGAATTTTATCGGTGCCGCTGCCGGGCTCGGGAGGTCGAAGGCTGTTCCAAATGTTTGTGGGGTGCCGGCAGCTCGCTCACGGCTTAGTTAAGCTGCGTACTCTCTCCGGATGTCGCCGAGCCCCACCCCCGTCGTAGCGGGGCCGAGGGCATAGCCGGCCCGTGCAGGAGGGGGAAGCCCCGCGCAGTTTGGCTCCTGCAGTAGGTTACAGCAGCGCGTGGTGCGCTGATGTCTCAGCCGAGAGCCGTTCATTCCTGCAAACAGAATCCTGCGTTTGGCTTTCTGCGCTGTTACCACTTTCGATCAATTTTCCCCGGTTTTTAGAGTAGTGGGACTTCACTGAGAGATGGAGGCAGTAAGCGAGGAAAGTAGGGAAGCACAGGTCATGTCCTTTGGAAACGGGGTGGTCAAGACCTTTATAATGAAAAGGGAGAAGCTTGTTAATTACAACAACTTTGCCATTACAACCTACAGTGCAGAATTTGGGAAGTATTGGGTGGAAAAGCTAGCTGCCACGTTGGAATTATGCAACCTTCTGCTGTTTTAGAGAGGTTTAAAAATACCTGGTGCATCAGTTGAATTGGTTGGTATAAAATACTTACTGGAGTCTTGGAACTCCTTGGGTTTTAACTCTCATGTCCATCTCATCAAATGAGAGAAATTCTTTAATGACCAAGCAAGCATTCAAATATCTAGTAAGTTTTACTGTGAAATAGGTAAATGTGATATCCAGAGATGAGATCATAAAAGCAAAGGAGCAAATGCCGTCTATCCCTTTGCTGCGTTGTGTGAGCAGAGTCGTCCTTCAATGAACCGTGAGAATTCAGTGCATTAACTCTGAAAAATACAGATATTCTTACCTCGAGTGAATTCCGATGAATGTCAGATAGAGTCGGTAATGGTGTGGGGTAGGAAGGAGAGCAGTATGCTGTAGAAGTGCCCTTTGTTCAGAAGAGAATGTGGGAGTGGTGGCAAGTGATTAATTCAGCTTTTCTTCAGATTTTTTGGATTGTACAATGACCCCAGCATAACGAGTGCAGAAGCACTATTTGTTCAAAGAATTGACAGAAATAGATTAGATATATTTGGGTTAGAAAGTAACCTAAAATACTCTTTTGCAGTTGATGGTTGGGGTCTTTTGTGTTTCTCTTCTGTGCTGCTGAGGGTGGAATGCAGCAGGTGATATTGGGAGGTATGTTTTTTCCTTTATTTCCAGTCCCACCATAAATGGGGATGCACACACGTGTTTTAAATTGGCACAGCTGTGTGCCTCTTTTTCCAAGAGGATGTGTTCTAAAGAAAACACAGCCAGGAAACAGTGAAGTCTTACACTCAGTTAAGCCTGTTTGCATGTAGTTTAAATGCATTAAATGATTAAATATATATGGTAAACGAGGATGTTCTCTGTTTATTTCAGTGTCTCAATTGCTAGTGTACACTTTAAACTTCCTTGTGCAAAAGTGCTAGATAGAAGAGTATTTCTGTGAGCATGCATCGGATCAAATTAATGCAAATTTGTTACGCAAGTTCATATGCTAAGAAGTATGCCTCTACTTCAGGAGTGAAGTGTTTTTTGAAAACCTTTTCTCTTTGAGGGGATCTGTGATCAACATTTAAAACACCTGTGATCAATTGCTTGTTATAGAAATTTTGCAGGGCCTAATGTACCAGACCAGCCAAAACCAGCTAAGAAAATATTAATGACATGTAATCATACTGATTTTATGTAACTGGCTGGGCAAGTTAGCTCTGCTTCCTTATGTTATACACACATACCCCCCTGAAAATGAGAGGGATGGAGAGACACTTAAAAAGAATATGCTCCAAATTACACTGGAAAGGGGAGTGGTTTTTTTGGCCCCAAAGTTAAGTGTTTTTGCTTAGGAGAAGTACCATTTTAATAAATGATCCTCCAGAATCTTACCCTAAGGAAAACTTTGAAACAGAGATTTCCTGTTTGCCTGGGACTTCATTGGTTTAAGTGGCCTGGCTTGTCCCAGTGGGTAAAGACCTACTAGCATCTCTATCCCTGTAATTTCCTGCAAGCAGTCTCAGTAGGATTTGACGATCCTGGTCTTGTACTGATATGAAATGGCATAAACCTGGATTGGATTTATTGCATCCCTTCTGAAAAGAATTCTTTCACCTAATCCCCTTGGAGTGGCAATAGAAGAAGATAGCACAATGATGACTTTGGGGCTTTTTTATTTCCGTGGAGAGACAGTTTTAAGACTGGAATATTCTGTACTCAAACTTAAAATTACAAATTCCAAATAAAACAATACAGCCAATAATTTTAGTGATAGCTGTAGGCTGGTAATTTCTCCTGTTGTGGAATCTGGAAAGCAGAGTTTTAAAAAATAGTAATTAGGAGAACTGCAGAGAATTAGATTTTTTTTGCTATGACAAAACAGCTTTACTTAATAAGTAGCAGTCCACAAACATTCTATAAATGAAATATCTGGTCTTTTAAAAGCCCTCAAAACCAAAATGGGACACTAGGAAGGTAAAAGAGCTTTCCCTATGTTGCCTTGGTTTGTTTCACAATGTGATTAGTGTCTGTTTATTCTGGTATCTCTTCTCATGTTTTCCTTAACAGTGTGAATGTGGTTGATTTCTTCAGTGTCTTGACTCTGAGCATTAAGAGGATAACACCATTTCTGAAACAAAATCCCTTACAGCTTTAAGGCACTGCTCCTACTCCCTGTAACATCAGTTTGAGTAAAACTGGGCATTAGTGACTGGTTGTGCATGTCAGCTTTTCTCTCTGTTGAAATCTGTCTTAAGGAATGACACTGTCCTCAAAGTTTGAAATACTTAATCTCCATTTAAAATTATGTGGTTAAATAACTTTTTGCTGAGATACAATATTATTGAGTTACGGAAGTGTATAAGAATCCACAGTGCAATTACAGTCATGATATCATTGCTGGGAGACTGATTAGGTCAAACTTACTAAATTATTCCTTAAGCCTTAAGATTGGCTGTGATCCAGAAAACTTCTTGCAAAAAAATTATAGTATTCCTTGTTGGTCTGTAAAATATTTGTTGCTGCAGTGGCCTTAACTTCTCTATGTTTAGAAGGGAAAATAGACACACCAATCTTGTAATTTAAAAACTGCAAAACTACTTGTTTGTTTTGAGACTTTAGATCAAAAAAACAGGTATGGCATTATACGCAGTGATGTGTTCTCCAGTATCTGCATGGCAAGGAACAAGAGTAACATGATCCTGGTCTTGAAGACTGGTGCAGTACAATGGGTGTTTGAGGCTTTTTTGTTTTACTGCTGAGAGGTGATGTTGTTTCTCATTCTGGCACTTGGCCACCATTATATTCTCTTCAACTTGATGTGACACAGGGCTTCTGCGCCTGCTGGAGTCATCAAATATATCACTTTTTCAGTAGATTATTTCCTATGGGCAGAATACGAAGAAATGACAGATGTGATTAAGGGTATTAATTTTGCATCTAACTGTCTGATTTTCTTTGGAGAAGAGATCTTTTTGCCTCGTGGCCTTTTAGAAAGCTGTGAGGAAAAGTGAATCTAGCTTGGTATTAGAGGACATTACAAGCAATGTTGTTCTGTCCAGTATGAAGATAAGAGTGGGAAGATCTAGTGTCAGGATTGGTTGCACTGATCTAAACAATTGTTTGCTTGACTTCTTTAAAAAAAGTGTACCGTGTAGTTGGGGTCATACTAAGACTGTCAGCTGTATGGTTGGAAACATGGTTTTAGATACTTTGATGTGAAGGCAGTGTAGGTCTGGAATTGCAGAGCTTTATGGAATGTGATATATTGAATCACTGCCTGCTTGTTGTGCTACTTGATCAATAACTCAGTTCAGCTATTCAATATGTTGATAAACTCGATTTAAGGTGACTAAGTGCCATTTCAGGGGGGGAAAGTGTGCCAAAGACAGACCTGCTTCTTATCTGAGAGTGGCAGAACAGCTGTGCCCTAAAGAGCTGCTTGTGGAGCATTGACTTAGTTCTGACATCCAATATGTTATTTAACATCAAAGGAACTAATTTACATTAATGTGAATGGATTTTTTTACAGGTGTGGTTGGACAAGAGAGGTCGGTGTGAACTTGTTGAAACCAAAAAGAAAAACAACCTCTGCCTAGCGCTGCCATGATCCTGATTGTTTTCTTCCTAATGTGACTCAGGTGTACCTTCTTTTACCTTGTAATCATTTATATGTTGGCATTTCCTACAAAGAGAAGTAATAACTAAAACTTACCTGTTTGGGAAACTCACATTTCATTTACATAGCATGTTTAAATCCAAGCTTGGTCCTTGTTGACATTTCTAGTCCTGTTCTGCAGAAAAGTTTAAAATGGCTGCAGTGCCTTTGGCTGGCTCCTCCTGCTCATGTGCATAGCTGTTGTCTTATCTCCTGTTGGAATGGGGTCTTTCTAAGGTAGGCAGCTTTCAGGGGGCTCTGAGGGTGCAGCAGCTTCTCCTGCGCAGGAGGAGCCGTGCAGGTAATGCTGGTGCAGCTGCAGCTGATCTTTGGTATGTGACAGCTGTTAAGTACAATGGTTTTTGCAACTTTTAAGTTCTGTTATACTCCTGGCTAGCATCCATAATTTAAGTATGTGTGAAGTCCCAACATAGGAGATTTTAGCGTGATGTACGTAACAGTTACTATATATACACTAAATATGTTGTATCTAAATAGGTACATCCAGGAGCTAAATTTCTTCACTGCTGAAGCACAGAATGTAGCATCCCCATCTCTTTCATTTTTTACCACTTATTTATGTAATTTCTTCTTTTTTTGAAACTGTACATAAACATCCCCTTGATGATGGAATTGCTGATATACCTAAAAACCTTCTTTCAGTTAAAACATCCATCTGTTCTGCTAGGATGCTGACAGACTGCTGTGCATCTAAAGTGCTACATGGCTCTTGGGGAGGTACTGCTTAATAGTACAAAAAAAGATTTATTTGAACCAGTGTTAGCCACTGGTATGTACTTTCTTAACTACCTAAACCTACTTTGTAGTTTATAGAACAATGTAAAGAGATTTCTTTGTTACCAAAGTGATTCTGTGGAAAAGGGACAAGTATAAGGTGACCTGCCTGAGCAAGTCAGTTTGAAAAATACATGCGTACAGAATTCCAAAGAATAGAAGTTTAGAGATGGAGATGCTGGAGAGTTACCTGTTACTTTTTAATGTGGAAGGAACCTGTACCTGAAATGCTTGCAACTTCATTGTCCTCTGCCTTTAAGGGGTGTTATTTTGAATAACTGTTTCAGCTATTAATATCTTGATTTAGGGGGGAAAAAAGAAAAAGAAACTGTAGACTGACCTGTTTTTCTTGGACAGTAGAAGCAAAGATAGCTTGACTTAGTCTTCAGTATTTGATTATTTCACTGCTTGTGGAATGGCATTTTAGATCAGATAAATGTACTTATGTACTTGTTTTCAGCTTCTCTTGAGTAATTTTCATTGCTCTATTTTAGAACTTTTGCTCAAATGAGATTTTGTACTCTGAGAAGTCGTATGTCTGGAGTAGCCCTGTAATAACTTAATTCTTTAACTCAGGGAACAGAGCGTTGCATTTACGTTTCAGGTTATTTTTGCATGTGTATGCAAATGGAACAGACTTCGATGCTTGCAATCAGTTGCAGTTTGTGGGGAGAAACTAACTCAAGTAAAAGGGGTGAGGTGAGGTATACCAAAATATCCTCAGGTTTGTAAGCATTATTGTCTTGGCCATGTGACTATTTCCTTAGTTTTCGTTTCTCAGAGATGTTTAGGAGGAATGCAACCACCAACATTCGTAAACAACTAAAAATTGAAAAAATTAATATGTCTTTAACTTCTGGATTTGGCTCTTAAGACAAAAATTCTGGAACATTAATCTTTTCACAGGATGTTTAAGAAAGTTCACAGGAGGACAATGGTCCTTATTTTAAATATAAGCAATATCTTGCTTATAAAAATCATCTGAGAGATTAGAAATCTATGTTAAAATTACAACTGCATGGTAATGTCAGAGTTGTGTATAGATTTGAGGTACTTAAGCTCTGTAAGTTTTGTCAGAAAATTTCTGTGTAAATTCTAGGTTTTTAAGTTTTGTGCTTCATTCCAAAGTGCCTTCATTTATTCTTTGTATAACTAGCTCTAGCATAACCTTTTTGGTGAGAATAATTTGTACAATTTTCACTAGAAAATAACTCGTATTCATTGTAGGTTTATTGTTTTTTTCTAATTAGGCTGGCATTTATCTACTGTGGTATCTTAACATACAGTTTTTAAAAAATAACTTGTGGCAAATTCTAATTGAACGTTTTTCCACTGATTACTGTTATATACTAAGGCCATCTTAAGAATTGGGGAATTTTAAATTTTAGTGTTTTTAGTTATGACATATTTTATTTAACTCTTAGTTTACTTTTTGTCTTATGTGTGCTCTAAGATAAAATGTTACATGTAAAGAATAAACATCACTTGCCGTTTGGAATACAGCAACTCTTGTAACAGCACAGAGGGATGTATGCGAGTTGTAAATGAATAAAAATATTATGTCCTGCTGAAATTCCATTCTGGATTTCAGGTAGGCAAAATTAATAGTAGAACCAGTTTTCTGTGGTGTCCGTGCTGGCACACCCACCATGGTGTTTGCTGTTTTTTAAAAAGCATTGGCAGTAATTGCCCTTTGGAATCTTGTCTGTAAGTCACCATGGATGTGGTCACCAGGACCCTCTGTGCCCTCTGCCACTGTGACATAGAATTGTTTAGTTATGTAAGCTGATAGTCCAAATTCTTTATGCCAGTTGCCACAACCAGGATTCCTCTTGCTTCCCTGCTTAGCTAACTAGCTAGTTCTGACCCTTGGGGTCTGATGGCTTGAGACTTTCTGCAAGTGTGGATGTGGTTATATGTGTGGAAGAATGGGAACAGTGCAGAATTTCTTGGGGGTTTTTGTGCCCCTCTTCCTCCCTCATTCCCCTGTTATTTAGGGGGCAAAACTTACTCTTTGGAGAACGTTGCATTTAAAAATGAACTGTGACACCAGGAAAAAAGACCTCTAGAGTGAAGAGTCATTTAATTTTGCAGTGTAGAATACTATTCTTTGAAGCTTTTTCTGTTGATGAGGAAATAAAATTTCTTTCTGCTGGCTCTGACTTATTTGGAGGGATGCTGAAAATACTTATTGTTCAACTAACTGTGTTCCTTGATTTGACAGCTAAGAATAGCTATTCACATATTGATGCAAAATACTGAGTTTCAGGGGATTTTTCTTTCCGATTTTATCTAGCTTAGTTCTTGGTGTAGAAGGGAAATGAAATTGTGTAAATGGAGATTTTAAGTTTAACTCGGCATTTTTTTGTGGGCCAGAGGTAAATTTGTCCTTCTACAGATGTTAATTGTTCCTGGTCTTGTGCAGTGGCAATGGGAATCTTCAACTTTACTAGGCTCTGAATTGTAGTTGTAATTTTCAAAACCCCATAACAGCCACTTGAACTGGTTCCTCTAATCTGCAAGCACTCCAGATGCCATGCCAACTTTATTTGAATAAGACAAAGCAATGGGCCTTAGTCTAAGGGTTAAGGAGAAGCTGGAATGCCTTTGAAGTTCAGGACCCTGGGCTGTAGGTGCGAGTTACATAAACCTCAATATATAATCTGAATGCAGTTTCTCTTCCTGTTTGTTTGATTTATGAAGCTTTGTGTCCAAAGAGATAGTAAGACCTGTAATTAAGATAAGTAGCAGGCCACTCCTTTTCTGAATGCATGCTCTGGTGAGGAGAGGATTGTGGTTGCAGCATTAAAGTAGAACAAAATCTGTAATTCAGGCACCTTCGTAGATGAGAATAACACCGATTCTTTTCCTTTGAAAAAGCTGTATGCTTCTTTAAACAATAACTATAATTATTTCAAACTATTACTTTAATATAAATGGTACAGAAAAACTTAAAGTTCTTAGTAGGAACAATTTTTCTTTTATAATAAGCCACAGATGGGCTCTAAGCAACTCTTTGTTTTAAAGCTATTTTAAGACTTGTATGTTTTGAAGTGGACAATGAGTTTTCTGATCAGAATTGTGTACACAGATGTTTTGTTCTTGTCAATCAAGCACCTGCTTTGTCTTACTGTCAGACCCTCTCCAAGCTTTTCCTTATAGCAGATAATAAGTAGTAGCACTGGGTTTGTGCTAAGAGTCCTGTAAGCAGTAGAGCTAGCTTATGTGTGCAGTCTTCTTCCTTGTTAGATGATTGGTCATATCCACCAGTGACTTCTTATCATGAGTTATTTTATGATTACTGACTCAAATTCATAGAATTATTAAAGTTGGAAAAGACCTCCAAGATTGAGTCCTCCAATCTTTAATCAAACAACTCCATGCCAGTTAGACACTAAGTGCCACATCCAGTGGTTTCTTGAATGCTTCAAGGTTGGGGGCTTCACCACTGCCCTGGGCAGCCCATTCCAGTGCCTCTGAAGAAATTCTTCCTTATGTCCAACTTGAACCTCACCTGGTGTGGCTTGAGGCTCTGTTCTCTCATCCTGTTGCCAGCTGCCTGGGTCAGGAGGCCAAGCCACACTTCCCTACAGCCTCCTCTCAGGTAGTTGTAGAGGGTCATAAGGTCTCTCCTGAGCCTCCTTTTTTCCAGGCTAAACAACCCTAGTACCCTCATCAGCTCTTCATAAAACTTGTGCTCCAGACCCCTCACCAGCTTCATTGCGCTTCTCTGGATGTGCTCCAGCACCTCAAAGTCCTTCTTGTAATGACAGGCCCAGAACTTGACATGGCATCACCAGTGTGGAGTACAGGGGGATAATCCCTGCCCTGGTCCTGCTGGCCACACTATTTGTGGTACCAGCCAGGATGCCATTGGCCTTCTTGACCATGTTGGCACACTGCTGGCTCATGTTCAAGCACCCCTAGGTTCTTTTCTGCTGGGTGGCTTTCCAGCCACCCTTTCCCAAGCCTGCAGGCATGGGGTTGTTGTAATGGAAGTGCAGGACTACTGAGTGATGGAGGAATGTATTTTTCCTTCTAGTTAGGAAGGACAGATAGACTTCTAGGGGACATCAGTCTTAGTGAGCAGTCATTTTAGTTATGAAACTTTTTAGATTGTCTTGGCCATAATTATTGTGTGTCACTATTGACTTTCTGCATCTACGTCTGTTTGCTTTTTTGCTATAAAGCTTGTCTGTTGAAATAAAGAAGTTGATGGCAAAACCTGTTATGAATGAAGTGGTGGAACATCTGGAAGAAGGCTAGCATGGATAATGAACTGAAGTTAAAAGGCTAGGAGCTCTTGGTTTCTTCTGGTACCAGTATTATATGGCTACAAAGAGTAAAGCAAGATACTTTGCAGATTGCAAATGGTACGTGTCTCAAAGTTAATCACATGTGTATTGAAGATACAATTTAACATTTCAGAAATCCAACAGGAGCTTGTTGAAAGCTGTGTAATATGTAATTATATGAAATTATTTCCTAGTTGAGGACTTCTAATGTACTGCTTTGATAAAAAGCTTGGAGCTCATAGTGTGGTTTTGTGGATTACAAATTCATTAGTTAGAAGTAGACCTGAGTTTATATCCTTTCAGAGCAAGCAGTTAACCTTTTGAGTGTCCTAGCTAATAAAAGAAAGGACTGGGTGAAAATTGAAATCTAAACTGTTTGAAGTGTCTAAGCTCTGTGAAGTTGCTGTGTATGTCTTACCTTTTTTTATTAGTTTTTGGAGGCTTTGTTTGGTGACATGAAAAACATGTTCCTTGTCTGTATCAATTAAATTAGAACCTTTAGTCTGTATATTCCCTATGAATAAACAGAAGGTTAATGTGATATGTTTCAGACTGTTAAATACAGAGAGTGTTTCCATATCATGATTTCTAGAACAATGGTATCATCTGTATAAGCATATTCATCCCCACTAAGATTAGACTGTAGCACTGAGAACTGCTTGGTTGGTGTCTCTTTAATCTTCTTAATCAAATGACAACTTTAATTCCTGCTAATATGAGAAGAGTATGTTAAATGATTTTACTTAATTTTGCTTTACAGATTGTATCTTGGATGTGTCTGTTGTAAGTAAAAGGTTTTGGAATGTTTCTTTTTTGAATTTATATGATAAAAGATCCTGGTTTATTTTGCAACTTGCAACTTTTTCCTTCATAACTGAAATCTATAATGAAAATGTATTAATCAGTATCACTAGATATTGTAGTACAGAGATGAAGATACCTTGTAGCCAGGAGCGGACTAAATCATAGTCCTCTGTCAGGGTCAGAGTATTTGTCTGGAGAAAACCATCTACTAGAGCTTGAGGCACATGTGATATTTAATTTGCAACAGTGTGTGGGATGTGATCCTTTGTATAGTGCTCTATTGGAGTGTGAGCAGTTTGAGCACGTCTTGCTGCTTCAGTTCTGTGTTAATAGGAGATGTATTTTGAGTTCCTGACTGATATTACTTAACACTGTTTAAGTGAGGGAATGCAGATTTGTCACTGTACTTTGAAACAGCACTGTCTTGAGAGTGTCAGCAGATTGCAAAACACAGATCAACTGTAGATCCTTTTAGTCTAGGATATGCAGCTAGACTCTTCTCCCCCCTTCTTTATTTCTGTCTTTCTTTGTGGTGTTTTTTTTTCTTTTTTTTTTCTCTTTTTCCTTTTTTTTGTTTTTCTTCCCCACATTTTTCTTTCCTTTTTCTGTGGTGGTTTTTTTTTTTTTTGGTTAGTTGGTTTGTTTTGTGGGGGGAGGTGTGTTTTTTTTACCCCTTTCTCCTTTCTGTCACCTCTTTCTACAGAAAGTTTTTGGAAAATCTTGGCTGCATTTACTAAGCTGTTTTGTGCAGTTTGTCCTCTTATTGAAGAATTTAGGATATTTCTCTGCAATGTGCATGTATCAGCAGGCCTCTTTGTGTGTTCCTCATCCCCCCATCCCCTGTATCTATAAGGCTATGTATCAAACATTACTACTTCATTACTTGTGGAGAAGAGTACTTGTTCTAGCGTGGCTAACACAGGGTTGCAAAAACAAGTAAGTCAAATTCTTTCCAGAAGGTCACAGTACATAGCTACAACAAATTCAACAAATTGCTGTTTATGTCAGCAGTGTAGAATGGGCAACAGTTAAAAGAGATAAAAATAACAGAGCCTTAAAGCAGTTTAAGGTGTACCTTTATATTACAGGGGAAAAAAATTGAAAAGTTTGTTTGATTTGTTTTAGTAAAAGGTCCTGTATTGTATGTTCTTCATCCAGCAGGGCATCTCTTTCAAATGTAGGATTTTAAGAGGCAAAGATTGTGGCATGGATAATGTTCTCAAATGCTTGTTTATTAGAAGAATTTGTAAACTGATTATGAAAGAAAGAAAAAAGGCTAATTTTGCATAGTAAAAATTATGGCTGACAGCAGTAGAGTTCATGCTGTTATAGCTTTTGAACTTAAAATTGGATGTACTGATTCTTTAGCATTAGACTGACTTGTAAATAGTAGTATTACATACAGCACATCCATAAAGCTTATGCTTTTTAGGAATGTATAAAGCAAACATGGAGAGAATTCAGTATTTGACACTGCTCTCTTGCTTGCTTTCACTAGCTAAGCTAGGCATGATCAACTAGTCAGAGGAGACCTCATTGCAGTTCACAGCTTCCTCACTAGGGGAAGAGGGGCAGGCACTGATCTCTCTAGTGACCAGTGATAGGACCAGAGGGAATGGCTTGGAGCTTTGTCAGGAGAGGTATAGACTGGATGTTAGGAAACCACCAGAGGGTAGTTGAGCACCGGAACAGGCTCCGTAGGGAAGTGGTCATGGCACCAAGCCTGCTGGAGTTCAAGAAGCATTTGGACAATATGGCACATGGTGTGACTCCTGGGAACAGTCCTGTGTAGTGCTAGGAGCTGGACTTTAGTGATCTCTGTGGATTTCTTTCAACTCAGGATATTCTGTGATTCTGTATGTAATTGGCACTGGTGAATGCAAGAACAGCTGTAATTTTTATGAGGATGCACTATTCCTGCACCCGTACATTATCTTCATTCTCTGAGGTTCTTAACCATGTTGCAGTTGGTGAATTGCCTTTCCAGATGTGGTATTCAAGTTTGTTCTGTTGTGCATGTTGGCAAGCCTTAATCAGAGATGATATTTGATATAGTCTTCAGTAGGTCCTTTGCCCATTGTTCCTTGGCACTATGGGTTTTTCATTGCACTGGCATTTCTCACATTCAGGTTTTACTCATGCTCATATCCACTAATTTTTCTAAAGATGAAGGGCATGTACTCAGTTGAAAAGCCTTTGAGCCCTTCTCTGTAGACATGACTATACTGCTTTGCAGCAAAATATGTAGTTGTTCAATTGGAGACTGTCTAACCTTCATACCTAATGTAGATGCTGTCCATACCAAAAGAAGTGCTGTGGCATAAATTTAATACCCACTAACCTTTCTGGAGCAGAAATGTCTGCATATAACAATTTCTTCATCCATAGCAGGTAAATAGTACAATATTCTTATTTCCCTAATGAAAGATTAGACAAACTTTGTCTTATAATTTATACCTAAACATTCTGTCTTTTTGGGTTCTCTTGAACATTTTTTTCTCTGCACTGGAGTTACTGTTGTCCTTTTTGCAACTCATGCTTAGGAGAATACATCCCTGTGGGACTGTCTGCAGACTGGCATGCCTGGCAGCTTTGCTCTGAATGTGAATATTTGTTTGCTTCCTTTCTTGTTAGTGAAAAGCATGGGAGTAGCTAGTTATAGGTCTTATTAAGCAATGTCAGCATGACCACAACTCTGACCATTTTACTGTGATTTGACTAGATGGAGGGCTGTCACTCCAAGGCAGAAGGATAAGGTGCTGGTATCAGTAAATGTGTCAGGTGTACCAGCTTGAGTTCCCAAATCATAAGCACAGTTAGCTGAACTGTAAAAATGAATACATGGTACTGTGTATCACTTTGATCTTTCCCTCTGTATGCTATTCTTGCCCTATCCATTTTCTTGTGTACATGTGAGGCTGTTAGATTTGGTTAGCAACAGACTCCTCAATAAGAGGAAGCTGCTCTGATTTTGTTTTTTAATGATCTGTAAGGCAGATTGCTGAGTGCATTTGTTCCTTGGTGGTTATAAAGGGAGGGAAGGTAGCACATGATTGGAAAAAAGGTAGAATTTATGTCACTGTTGACTGGCAGTTGTTACTCTTATTAATGTGCACGTTTTAGTTTTTACTGAAGGCACTTGAAGTGAAAAGATGATTTGAATCCTGACATATGAATTCATCTAGTTGGCATTGAAGGTACAGAGATAAATACAACTGTAGCTTGTTAGCAATGTCAGGAGTCTCCTGATAAATGGAGAGCAAAGGTAAAAAACCTTATGTGGTAGAGAAGCATGGCTTGTCTCAAGCTAGCTGGTGAGGACTCTTACTTGCAGGTAGAGCAGTGCTCTGCCACTATAGGCAACTCTGCTGAACTCTGGCAGAAGTGTGATGATGACATCACCCTGAAGAGAGGGAGAAGGCTAGGTAGAGTCACTGGGGCTGCTTGTTCTGTGCAGACACTTGCAAAAGGGTTTCTTTCGTATGCTGTCCAATAGATTCCGCCTTTTATTTTGTAATATAATTAAATAACCAAGCCTTTGTGAGGCTTCTGAATTCCTTTAATTTAGCAGCAGCACAGAAGCTGAATTCAGAGCATTCATAGGCTTGTACTATCTCCCTGACTACTTGCCAGGTCTATTCATGCTGTTCTGAGTGCAGGAAGTTCTCACATTCATTCAGAGTTGAGGGGGAGGGGAGGAAGGCGTTGTGTGGTTGGCTTTTTTTTTTTTTTTGTAAACAAGGGAAATGGTTATAACGAAAATTCTTCAGCAATTCCCTGGGACCCATTTACCAACTGTTAATCTGTGAGTAAATAATGGGAACAGTTTATGCTCTTGGCAGCTCTCGAGAAAGAACAAAGAATCATGAGAAGTTCGCAGTCCACAGTCTCAAGATAGCTGAATGTATGTTAGGATTTGTCTGAACAGGGATATATCATTACTTTTTTGTTAGCATGTGTAATCTTATCTATTCTGAAGTACCGAGTTTGATGAGGTAAACTTTATACTGGCATGTGGTAGCTGGCTGCTTGTATTTAACTTGCTGAAGTTAAATAATTCCTTTTCTACCTGAGTTTTAAAACTCTAGCTAATACATTCATCTGCTTTTGCAGACTGTTACTAATGCTCTCTCAAAGACAGGGTGAGGATGCGTATTGCTGCCTGGCAAGGGGAGAGCTGGTAACAGTGGCTTTCCTTTGGTTCAAGGGAAGGGTAGAGAGAGGACAAGAAGGTGAAACAAAGCTGAGAAAACAATGACTAAATTGAAGTGAGTAGTCAGGAACTATAAAATGCTTTGCAAACTTAAACATTCATTTCACTTCTCAGGATCTGTTCCAGACCTCTAGTGGTATCTAATCTTTATAGCTAGATACCACAGCGATAGACATTACTGACTTGGGTAAAGTGCATTGGAAAATGGAAAGTGACTTCTTGCTGTGGGTTTTTCCTGCTACAGCTGAGGTGTTGTGGAAAGCGCTCAGCTATCTAGGGTGAGTATAGCAGGTATTGGGCAAGTTGCCATTCTTCACCAAAACAAACAGAACTGCGGTGGTACAGACTCTCCTGCAGAGCTCCTGTTTGCTTGTTAACTTCTGTCTCTGGATTGTCTGTTGCAAAATGGAGAGAGAAATACTCGACAGAACAGTGGTTGTACGTGATTTGGTAACTGAATGGGCAGGAAAGCCCATAGCTGAAAAGCTTTTTATGTAAGCAGTGTGGGCTACATCTAACATGTTTCTGGAAACTAAATTGGAGGTGGAGAACCCAAGGTTTTTGTCTCTGGCTCATAGGATGTACTGAAGTACACAGTTTTTTGCTAGGTTAGGAAACTTGCCATCTGATGTACCCTTAAAAATAATGTTTTAAATTTGAGTTCTCCTAAGGCTAAGTAATCACCTTTACAAGATTCCACCTTTGTTGGGATCCTGGCATGCACAGGACTTAAGGATTCCCCTGCTATGACACGTAATTTGCTACTGTGATGTTGTAGGACAACTTCCTGTTCTTCTGAAAACTGAAATGGGTTTTTGAGTTTCATTCCTTTCCTTCATAATTTCTTTAAAGAAAAGCATTGTACTTATACTCTGTCAGGGAGTATTTGTGTTCTTTTTTGCCCTTTTCTCTTTCTGTCCTCCAGCTTGCAAGTTTTAGAGATCAGTCTGAATTCCTTCTCGTGAGATTAAGTCTTTTGAATGAAGTAGTTTTCTTAAGGTGTCATTGTTTCTGGATTGTGGTCTGTTAAGAACAGTCATGTATGGATTATGGCACATGTTACCACATCTGCAACTGTGAAAGTAATGACAAGTGTCTGGATTGTTCTAGGAAAAACAAGGAAGCAAGGAGTGTAAAGTTTGTGTTGTTTGATAGCCTCTTCATATTGCCCTTTTCTCCCCTTCCCCTTCAAATTTAGAACTGAGTTTTGATTTCTGTTTTCTATTACAAGTAATGGTGCTGAATATCCATGACAACTTTTTCTTTTAGAACAGCTTACCATTTTAAGCTCTAAAAGTACTGTGGCAGCTTTACTTTTTACAGATTTATATTAAAAACCTTCTGCTTGCCTATATGTGTAAATTTATATATTAAAAGTTTTTAATCTCTTTAGAGTTTAGAAGTTCACTACTTAAACTTACTCTGTGAACCCAATTTCATAACAAGACTAAAAACTTCATGGAAGCACAGATTTGCTTCAAGATTGGTTTTCTGATATTTTTTTTAGCAGCTTGTGAAGTTCTTTAGCAAAATGAAGATAAATAGCATCAGCTATTCCACACGTTCTGGAGTAGTGGAGGAGGGGAGTGTGTCAGTTGAGGGAAGGTTTAAAAGTTAAAATTCCTGTTGCCAGGCAGCCCAAGAAGTGAGCTGGCATCCCTTGGAAATGAGTGCAAATTATGACTTGCTGTTGGAGCAGAGTGGACAATAGAGAAAAAAGGAGTGTGAAGAGAAACTTGACTATTTTGAAATTAGCTTGTTTCACGTTTCAGAATACAGAATATTAAAGCTGAGGTTACTACCTTTGAAAGTCTAACAGTATTGCTATGAAGAAGATATATGAAGAAAAGAGCTGGGCTACATAGAAAGTGTAATTTGCAATTCCCATCCTTTTTTTTAATATTATAGCTTGTGATGGTGAGTTAATGACTGCTATTACAATATGGGGTATTTGAATATATGTGGTTATTCCATTGCTCCTCCTAGCTGTAAGAGTTGTGAGTAGATGAATGCTCAAGAGTTGCCTGTCTTGCTGGAATGCCAAGTCTTTTTGTTTAGCTTCTTGCTTATATAAGCAAGTTGAGCACTTCCCACAAGATGCTTCGTGCAAGGTACTATCACCTGAAAGTACCAGTCTCCACTGGATTGTGCTGTTTCCTCTGTCTTTATAATCTGGTATTAGGGACCTCTCATGCAGGTAAACTACCAGTCAGAGATATCTTCATCTTCATTTTTATGGAAAGTCACTTCTTCCATGTTTCCCCACAACAGTGGCGTAGGATTTGCTCTGTGGAAAAATATGCCTTTGTAAGACTAAACTTGTCAGTGTGCATATGTTTAGCAGAACATTGTAAGATAGTAAATGCTGTAGCCATCATGTGAATGGAAAATATTTCTGCAAACAAGTCTGTATATCTAGGTACTTAAGAGGATAAAATTAGGCTTTGGAATTTCCCTCTGGTCCTGCTTAACTTGGCCAACTCTTAGACACACTTTTATTATGGTGATAATGTTTATCTGCCATTATTTCACTTTTAATGTCAGTGTTGCAGTGTCTTTTGCGAGAGTGTAACATGCAAACTGGTAGCAGTTGGCACAAATCAAGGCAGCCACACGGAGTTTGTTATGTTCTGTCATCTGGCAAGCTTCTGCTGTTTCTTCAGTTTCCTCGTGAGTTTAAAAACTGTTGTAGTTGTTGTGTAGCACCTTTCTTGAAAATATTTTAGTATTTCTACTTCAAACCCTAGCAGCTGGAAAGTACAGGCATATATATTAATTCACAAGTCTTCAGTGTTTGCATTTTAAGATGAGTATAAAAGACACTGATTTAGCTGAAACTCAGAATTCCTATAGAATTCTTATGTTCGTATAGGACAAAACTTAAGTGTATAATCTTACTGTACAACAGTACTGTGTTCTTCTTTTGGCCCACATATTTTTGTGGGGAAAAAATGGTGTAGGAAACTCTAGCGGATACAGCATGTTGTCTGCTTTTATTTTCTTTTTTTTTTTTTAATTATGTTTAACTTTTGCTCAAGTATTTTGAGATAAATTATTTAGGAAGGCTTTGGGCTAGATCCTTTCCTCTCCATATTGCTGAAAATTGTGAAGAACAGTATTTTAGCACACACACTTCTTATATGGTTTTGATCTTATAACTGTGGTGAGAAATGGTGAATTGCTTTTTTCTTCTTCCCTTTCATTTTATTATTTCATCTCTAGCAGTAAGGATTCCCAAAAATAAAAAAGAGGTAATGTTATGTTGAGCAATTGAATAGTAGAAAAAAAATGAGGTGACATGATAGTTTTTTGATGGCTGCCTATCAGAGAGGAAACATAATGGTTTGACTGAGCAGTGGCAACCACAAGCAAGGGAGATTCAAGATGTTGGTAAAGCGTGAGCGTGATGAGAGAAGTCTCTCTAGGCTATACACGTGGTTCAACTTTGCTGCAAGTGTAAGCACTGAAATCCTTTGTCCCAAGAGCACTTGAGTGCAAAGTTCATTCTGTGCTGAAGCTTTTCACCCACTCTGTCTCTGATGTGTCTTTCTGCATCTGGTAGAAGGTCTCCTGCAAGCCACAGGAATACTAACAGAAAGCTAACTTCCTTGCTGCACATGAAAAGGTGGAAGCACTTTACTCCTCATCTGCCTTGCCTTTTGCAAGCAGTATTTGCATGGGGGGATTTCTTTGTTTCATGTTCAGTGCCACTGCCTATTGCATCAGGACTCCTGCTGCCCCTGAGGTCTCCTCAGGCTTCTTCTGGCTGGGGTATTCTGTAGCACATTCAGAAACCCCCGGACTTTTGCTAGGCTAAATCATCTGAAACATCAATGTCCACATATCCCTTGTTTTATTAAAACTTCCTGTTAACTTGTAATCCAGTTGCAGGAAATAATTGGAGCATTTTTACGGAGTCTTAATTTGCTGAGGAATCAAGTTGTTGCTTGAAGGATTCAGCTCTTCTTCCCTCGGTTCTCCCTGAAAAAAAAAATCATAATTTAAAGATTCTAAATGTAAAACTTAAAACTAAAAATGGAGGGTCTGGGAGGGGCTTGAAAGGCAGAAATTGCTTTGAGTCTCTACTAAAATGGAAAGAAAATAAGTTGCCTTTTGATATCTTAAGCTTTATTTCTGCCTGGCTTCATAACCAGAGTAGGTAAATACTACTAATCAAGTGCATCGCTCTAATTTTTGTACACTTTAAACCTTAATCAGACTTCAGAGTGTTGCTTTCAAGCTCAGAGGCAATTATATAGATGACTGAGATTAAATATTTGTGATTTTTGGAATTTTACCTCAGCTTTTTTTTTTTTTTTTGGCTGGGTATACTTTCTACTGCAGGAAAAAAACCCCAACCAAAAACTAGTCATAGGCAAGAGCATTGCTATTTTGCTGGTTTTAGAGGCAGGCAAAGGGGCATACAGAGAGCAAATACAGCATTTCCCAAGAGGGGAGGCAGTGCAGACTGCTCTGCCAACTCCATTGCTCTATTGCCTGCTAAAAATGAGTAGTTATTAATTAGTGTGGAAGAACAGAGAATCTATTTTGTAACAGAGTGGTTTATAGCAAGGGAAGGATTCTTGATTAGTGGTTTATGTGCTGTCCTGAACCACTGTTCTTGGAGGCTCTGGGGAGTCTGTCACTGCTTGCACAGCTTCAGAGAAATCTGACCCTTGACTGCCAAAGGGCTGCTCTGGGATGAATGAAAATGAAATCCATTTCCTTTCAAGGGATTTCTGTACTGAAGACAACACTCTATTACATTGCTTCTAGAAAGCTTCCTGAAGCAGTTGCGTTTGAAAATCCTGGGTTTAGGTTGGGCTTTGTGCTCAAGTCTTCTGGATCTGTGTTAAAAGGAGAACAAACTGTCTTACTAGGCTGCTGGGCATGGTTAAGTAAAATACGTGTCACCTGTGCCATGAAGGATCTTGTTAGTGTTGTTTCTTTCAGCCCATAGAAATAAGTGGGAATAGGATAAACCTTTTGAAAGGGGGAATCTTGTTTTGTCTGAGAGGGTGGGTGTATGTAGTCATGCTGGCTTGGTTTTTACTGTAGTGTATGTGACATTTCTGTCCTCTCTTAGCAGAGTCTTTTTTACTCCTTACTGTGGACTAATGTGCAGTACTTTTTTTCAAGATTGGCCAAAGATTGGCCAATCTTTGTAATGGATGAATTTTGTTTTGATGACTTTTTTTTTTTTGTTGGGGAGGGGAGTTGGTTTTTTGGTTTTGGTTTTTGTTTTGTTTTTTTTTGTTTGGTTGGTTTTTTCCACTTCAGTTGCAGTTTTAGTTTTTTTTCACTCTGTTTCTCCACTGTGCAGATGGCCAAAATGTTGGAATTCCTTTTGCTTTGTAGTGTGTAGAGGGAGATCTTTGAGAAAAGCATTCTTCTGGCCTGCCTTGCTGACAAAGAAGGCAGAGCACCAGATAGAAAACTTTCGGGCAGGAAGAAGTCTGCTAGATCTTTTGAGTTCCGTATTTCAGCTGGGTGTCTGAATGGTATTTGTGGCATGGGGATTTTTTTTTTTTTCCAGGGAGCAAGAGGAGGGTGTTAAAGAGCGCCTTGTTTTGGTCAGTATTGCCTTCCTGGAGTTTATATAAGATTTCTCAGCTTGTGTGAGTTGACCAGTTACTAAGTAGCCTTGCCATATAAAATAACTGTGTGACCCCCTTTTGCAACAGTGTTGTTGACACGCAGATGAAATGCTTGCACAGAGAGTTGACTTCCATGGTAGAATGTGTTGGCTGTAAAATTCAGGTTTTAAAATACAGATTATAATCAGGTGGTTGTTACACTAATCAGATGTGCTTGCTTAAATTTAAGACAGCTGTATTATCAGAGATTTAAGAAGATCTTTTTTCTTTCTCTGTCTGCATTGTAGTGGTACTTACGCTATTGGATAAGTTCTGTGCTGTATCTTATCCTAGAATCATTGTTAGACAAGAGTCTATTTGGCTAATAGGACAACAGAGTAGCTTGCACAGCTGTTTTAATAGGAGGATTGTGTGTATTTATATACTGTTTTGGAAGATGCTGAGTTGGTTTGTTTGAATTTCTGGAGCAACGCTTTATCGCCTTCATTGAACTTCACCTTCAGACTATATCCAAAATGAATTGGTGGCTGTTACTTGTTACCTTATGCTAAGATTCTAATGCTAAGAAGGAAACATGTTTAAGCATAAAGGTGTGTTTGGAGAGGGGGGAAAAGAACAGGGAGAAAAGAAAAAGTGATATATGCGTTACCTTGTCCCTTTTTCCTCACTGGTCTCCATTATGAGCTCTGTTTTTAGAACAAAGTACTCCTAAGTCACAATTGGTTAAGGTGTTTATGTATAACGGGGGAAAAGAAACGTGTTGTCCTGATCATCTCAAAAGTACTGCAGATACTGCAGTTCCATCTCCTTCTTGTTGAATGTGTGTGTCTATTATAGAAAAGGAATGCTTCAAGTAATTGAATAAGAGTTTATAAAGTTGGTGGAGGGGTTACTTTAGGTGCTAGCAAATTGAAGTTTGGGGGAGGATTTGATCTAAACCTAAATGCTTGAGGTTGACTACAATCCAAAACTTGGTGCTTTCATCCCACCTAACACAATGTTGTTTCAGCCATCTCTGAACTGTGATCTGAAATGTAAGCAAAATAAATGTGGGTTGACTCTTAAATGAGTGTTTCTTAGGGGGTTGTCTATTTCAAAGTTTCTACTTCTTGTAAAGAGATTTGCAGAATTAGCCTGCCTGGAGGCAAATGAGCTATGCAGGAGAAAAGAAGACATTAGATTTTGCATATTATAGTCTCCCATAGATACTAACATCCTCTCTCAGTACTGTATTACTTCTTAGCATTTAAGATTTTTCCTATTTAAAACCATGCTTTTGAAGTTTTTTCTCCTAGAGAAGAAATGAATGTGATGTTATTCTGCTGTCAGTGGGATGAGTTCTAGCCCATTAAATGTAGCTTGATGTAGAGGTGTCTGCCAGGGTGTTCCACCTACAGGCTTCATGAAAAAGCTAGAGTCTGCTTTGATGTATTCTAGATATCTACTGTGCTGGTCTCCTTCACTCCCTTCAGAATCTTGGGATCCAGTGTTTCAAGGTCACCACAAGTACAGTTGCTGTTGACTACTGTAAGCCCAGTAAGCTCCTCTTTAGTCAACAACAGATAAAATTCTAAAGGATAGGAATATGTGTACTGAAACTTCCCTGAAGTGACTGAACCTGGAAAGTGAGATTTTTATATCCGAGTTCTTTTGTGGGTGTTTCCAATATCCCTGTTTGAACATTTAAATGTTAGATTTGCTTGCAGAATATTTCTCTTTAACTTATGGCTACTGTTGTAGATTTACCATGTGTGGTAATAGTTCTCTCTTTCTTTTTGCCATAACTGCAGGAAGTAATTGGTGATTAATTTCCTATTTTGCTTACTCCTCTGCCCTGTGTCCCGCAGTGCAGTTTTGGTTTCTTGTACAATGTCTAAGGCCATTGGAGTGTACCATATCTGTGCTGGGAGGGAAAATTTGGCTTCCTGAAACTTAGTCAGAGAGGGGGAAAATGTATAGCACCCTGCCACTGTATTTATCATAGAATGGGTAAAATTATGTGCATATATATATATATATATGTAGGAGCAAATATACAAGTATAAAACTACAGTGTTAAAATTGGGTAAGTCTGGTTGCCTTACTAATGCTCTGACCTTTTTGAAGTGCCCAGGAACACATAATTCTTCTGTGTCTGTGGAGGCAGCCTTTTATGATATGTAGATAATGAGGAGCTTGGAACACTTTGTATGTAAGACTTACAGTGAGAGTACCTAGAATCCCTTTATGTAGGAAAAGGAGGCAGAGGTTCATTTTCATAAATACTTCTATAGGTTTTTGTCTCAGTTTAAAACAAAACTAAGATGTCTGTCTGGACTAGGAAGAGGGCCTCTTCCCAAAAAACCACTACAACCTTTGAAATTAAGAGACTTTAATCAGAAAATTTACAGAAAAGGATAATAGTTTCAACACTTCATTGGAATTCCTTCCTAAAAGCTTGGAGCTAACGCCTTAGTGTCTGTAAAGATGGTTAACAAAGGGCACCATGAATATTCATATCCTGATGCTAACTACTTTAGCCAGAGCCTTTTGTTCTGATCTCTCCCCAGGCTGGAAGGACTGGCTTGGGTTGGGGAGGTGGCCAGAGTTTCTCTTTCTGCGCAGGTCAGGAGCTCAGCTCTCAGCGGAGTGAACGAGGACGGGGATGAGGATGGGGGGCACACCAGTTTCTGACATCACTGGATGGCCTAGACTGTGTTTTCCCCTCCCTAACTCGACCATTTCATCCGTGGGCAATCGTGGGCATTGGAGAAGCTGCTGTGAAGAAAGAGGGAGAGAGAAAACGCCTGTTTCCTACACTGCAGAAACGGGATTTCTGTTGATTTTTTTCGACATCGATCTCACGGGAGCTGACCCGGTGACTGTGCCTGCCATCTCGCCTGAGAGAGCGAGCCCAGCCAGCCCGGCACAACATTGCCACCTGCTGTCTGTAGATATAATTGCAGTCCCCTTTTTTTCGGGGGGTAGCCGAAAGACCTTTTAACTGTTTGCCTTGTCATTTGGGGGGGTGTATTTATTACAAGCTGTTGGTGTTTGGCCCTTTCTGGATATACATATATATGTATTGTGGTTAAGAACTGTTATCCTTTTCATGCTCATATATGTGTGTGTATATATATATAGGTATATTTCTTGATTAAAGTTCTGTTTTCTAAATTTAGAAGGAGAGGGATTATTTCTTGGCCAGCATAGATATCTTAGTTCTCCCCTTGAACTAAGACAACTACAAATACATATATATGTATAGCCAAAAAGCCAGAACAGAATAAACAGCAACACTGTAACCAAAACTTTCAAACAAATCAAATCCTATCTGTGCGCCTTCAGTGCAGTTACATTTACAGACAGCAGGAGGTGATGCCGCACCTTGGGAGGCAGCGGCCGCAGCAACTCACAGGCTTCAACGAGGCAAAGACGGGGGCAGGGAGAGGCAGTGGCTCTGAAACTCGTGTGGGAATGGCAGCCACAGGGACGGGCTGAAACCTTTCTCCCAGGCAGTGTAAGGACCCTCTTCCTGTCCTTTGTCCGAAGGCATTGGGGGGGATGGAGGGCTAGCAACTCCTCTGCAGGTGGCGTCGGCCCTCAAAGACTCTGTAGTGAATCCAGGTACGGTGACTGTTCTCTTCAAAGAACAGCACAGGGTGCGTGGAGTCAGGGCCAAGCCAGGGCAATTCCCTCCAAGTGCTTCCACCAGCCCAGAAAATGGTGTCTGGCACACACAGCAGCTGGAGAAGTGTGGCAAAACCCAGGAAAAAACTCTCTTCCTCCACCCCACCTCCCCCAATCCTCTCCCCAGCCATTAAGTTGGAATGCAAAGCTATCAGCCTTCCCTTTGTTAGCTGATTCTGCGAGCAGGTAGTCTGGGGCTGGGCTTCAGCTCCCAAACCTCTGTGTTCGTAAGGGAGAGAAAAAAATCCGTGAAAGATTTTGAAACTAAAACAGTGTTAGTAATACTTTTTGTGTTTTCTGGATTTTATTTTTTTCTGTGGTTCATCTATTTTGGTTTACCTTTTTTATCTAGTTGTCTCTTGTCTGTAGATGTTAATGGCAGTAAATTGCAGTAAACCTCTCTCTAATGAGGATCTTGAATTTTTATTCAGAGGTGCAATAGAGTGACATACGTTTTATTGTCTTTTTTTCTGCTGGACTTACTTGGTGGATAAAATGCTATCCTTTTTTACCTATGTGACAGAGCAGGTGTGTCCTGGAGGCTGTCAGCTCAGGCATAGACTCAGAGGTGTTTGCAGCTGGATTCTTAATTTCTGTTACCTTCATAAGAGATTGTTTTAAGTGGGAATAAATTAATTGGTGGATGATTGATGACTTTGGCAAGTGGAAAGGAGGAGTTTACTGTGTAGAGGCTGCATGTAAAATTTAGGAGTTGGAAAGAAGTCAATTGTTCTAATCAAAGGTTATATAAAAGGTAGAGATATTGCACAGCAAAAGCAAATGCATATGGTAGTTGGGTTTTTGAAGATAGACTTACTTCTCACAAATGAGCTGTGTGTCTATATGGAAGTTGGCTGAATATAGTGGAGAAAGAATTGGAGACAGAGTTAGACCAGATTTTGAGGCTTTTCCAAGAACAGAAAGCAAGAGAAGTACCATTTGTACATGTGGAGCTGAGGGAAAATGGGATGGTGGATTAAACAGATATAGCTCTGAGGTGTTCTTAGGGTTCTAAGTTCTCGCTAGTAGTGGATCTTTTACACTGACTTAAACGTGTAAGGTGTCACCCCCCGCCAACAGAATGCAGGGCAACCCTTTGGGCTTTGCCTGCACCTCGACCCTCTTCAGGTCGGCAAGTGCACGGGGAAACCGCCTCAGCGGGTCCCCCCACC